>JARQOC010000011.1:76228616-76655975 GCA_033576535.1 Allobates femoralis
TCTTCCTCCATCTTTACTGATGATGCAGACTTTATCAATGTCATCTCCAGAGTCTAGTAGGACATAAGGTTCACTTTCCCATCGATCATCCAATTTATGATGAGTTCTTTTTCTTTTGAGGACCATACTTCCAGGTGGTATTGGTTCTGCTGGAGCATGCTTGTTGTAATCCCTTTCTTGTTTTGCACGGGACTTCTCCAGGTTGTTTTCAACACTTTGTTGAACCCTTTTGTATTGTTCTTGTCAATGGATTTTCCAGTTTGAAATGCCCTGATCTGCTTCAGGATCTACTACACCGAGTTCTAAGTCTACGGGTAATTTTCCTGTACAAGCTCTCATCAGATATGCTGGTGTACAATTGGGGTAACTTCCTAGAATGTGGTTATACATGTCAATCAAATCAGGCAGTTTTTCTGGCCCTTGATTTCTTTCTTTCAATGGGAGGATTTTCAGCATGTTGATGATGATGTTGTTCATTTTCTCACAGAGTCCATTAGTTTGAGGATGATACGGGGTTGTTATGATCCTTTTGCACCCATACATCTGGCAAGACTCTTGAAAGATCTCTGCTTCGAATGCTGGTCCTTGATCTGTTAGAATACGTTCTGGATATCCCAACGGTCTGCAGAAGACTTTTTGGAAGGTTCTGGCAGCAGGTACAGCTGTCAAGTACACACTACTACCCCTGGCCCTCCTCAACAAATACATCTCCATCGTCAAAATCTACACATCATGAGCATACCCCCATATACCTGCCCATACTGTTCACGTATGACCACAAGGCGTGGCAAAAGAGATAGGTCACATGTATCAAATCATGGTAGTTACCAACTCTATACAATTAGATCATACACGTACCCCAGCCTTTGTGTGTTATTCGCAAAATATCAGGCCACGCAGCAGACTATTGAATACTCATCATGTCAAAGAGACATCCCTGAGGTGTTGAGAACACCGGATCTTCAGAGGCAGACATTTGCATAAGCCACATGGCCCACTCCACATCTCAGTATGGCCAGAATAGTCCCATTGTGTGTGGTAAATGACAGTACTATGCGGCCACAATTCAGATGATCAACACAACTAAAGACACACGCATCCTTCAAACATGATCCTGTATGGCAAAGGCAAAATGGCTTGTCAATGAGTAGTGTGTTTAAGGTGACAAAACACTCATGCATCCATTTGCCAGTACACAATTGAGCTAACAAGCACAACATCATGACTAACTACATACCCCACCACTTGGGCGTCAGCTACACAACACAATAACGATCCGTAATACTAAGCTGCTTTAAACGCAACACAGCCATATCACAGTTCATGTGTGCACATCAGTACTTACTTAATGACTCTGGGCAGCAAGCATGGCCTACCTCGGTCGTGAGCGCTTTTTATATGGTAACCAACCAATCAGACAGCAGCGGCGTCTTGTAATCGACGTAGCTGCCTGGGCATACGCAGGTGCGACCAATGATTATGCGCCAGTGCGCTTTTTTTATTTAATTTAAATATGGACGTGCTGGGGCGCCACCCATGCTCCTACTTCAATATGCATTGTGCTAGTAGCGTGTCATCACAAGAACTCTGTTGGACAGACGGTAAGTGGGGGGACATGCTATTGTGCACTCCTGTACGTTAGGTTCTGTGTGCTGCAGACCCATATGTTGGCAGATGTTTGGGCGCCTTATGTACAGCTTCATGTAGCGTCCTGTAGAAGTGTATTTTGCGATGGCTAAGCATCGTGACTACCCTCCGTGTCCTGTAGCACACATAATGTCCCTGGAGATCATTGGCATATCAATGTGTACTACAGCACTATGGTTAGACATAAATATGTGTTCATCTCATGAGTGTGTGTTAATTTAGGTGGTAAGCCCATGTGTGCCATTTGTCAACTACAGACCTTGCCATATTTTCCAGCACTGGCCCAAAATACATATAACTCCTGCCATGTCCTGCATGCCCCATGTATGTCCACATGTAAACATGTAAAGGCCACTACTGATTCTGCATACCTAAGCTGACTAGCAGAACACATGTAATTTGAAGTGCTGGACATGGGTTGGCCACACAGAGTAGGGTGTGACCTGAGATGGCCATGTATGTGTTTGCATGACACAATTATATGTTTTATTTGCAGATGGCTGGGGCTCATGATTTTGTGCAGCAGCTCCTCACTATGTACCAGGAACACGAATGCCTGTGGCGGGTGTCACTGCCTGAATACCAGGACAAGGCAGAGAGGGCTGTGGCCTAAAGGCCGCTGGTAGAGCAGGCCAACTGACTCCAACCCAGTAAGATCTGGACGGCGGCCCTGGTTGCAGAGAAAATCAAACCCCTGCGCACCGTGTTCACCAAGACCCACAAGAACTGGATGGATGCACGGTCCGGGACTGGAGCTGAGGAGGTCCCTAAGCCACGTCTATGGTACTATGACCTCCTCACCTTCACCGTGGGCCAGGAGGGGCCTCGGGGAACACGGTGCAGCAGGCGCCGCTCGCAACCAGCTGTGGCCACAGCCCAAGGCCCTGCCCTGTCACAGGAGGTGTGTAATTGTGTTTGTGTGATCTATGGACACAGCTTGTTGGTACCACTGATGTGGGGTTTGCAGAACATGTAGAAGGCACCATTTACAGGCCTCTTGGGAACCTGGCTCCAGTGACTAGGACCCACCCGCTGGCGAGGCTCTCCCATCAACATCTGCAGGAGAGCTGGTGCCTGAGACCAGTGGTGGCGGGCCGGGCCCAGGGCCCATTTCTGGCATACGACGATGACGCACACCTGCCCCACCAAACACGGAGCTGGGTACATTGGCAAAACGGGTCCTTTTAGACCAGGAGAGGACCCCAGGCTCTGGAATCGGGCACGTTGCCAGTGAGATGCTGGGATGCATGCAGCCAGAGAAACGTGACATCGTCGAGAGGGCCAACTTTCGTGTCCTGGAGGCGGCCGTAGAAGGGTCCCTGCGACGGGGGGTCTCTTGGACCTTTCCAAGGAAGACCACTCCCAGGCCCACAGCGCCCCAAAGACGCATGGTGAGGAGTCGGCAAAATCGTGATCCTCCACCTCCCCCCCCCCCGAAGACAGCCCCGCCGAGCTGGACCCGCCACCACTAGGTGGGAGGAGCCATTCTCTGAGCCAGCAGAGGAGGAAGAAGAAGAACGCTACTAGCCAATGTACAATATAGGCAGGTGGACTTGATTCAAGTCTGTATAGGGCCTAAAATGTTATTTTTCTAATTTTTTAGTGAAAAAATAAACCAAAATATGATTTGCCTGACCTACGTCCACATCTGTGTCACATTCACTAGCATGTTTGTGTGTGTGTTTGGTACTGTGGGTGTCAGATAGTAGACATTGATGTAATATTGGGGTGCATGGCGGTTGAAATGGTACAGTGTGCTCACATGTTTGGTATTTCAATTAAAGGTTATTCTATAGCGAGCGCAGGGGCACAGATAAGGCAGGTAGTTATGGATCAAGAATCCTCTTTATTCACCACAACATGTTTCCACGAAGGCTTATCATCTTCCTCAGGTGGATTTATAATATTATATCCCTGGACAACTTAAATACTCCATCCCACCAATCAACAAACATCAATCAGTGAGGTCATCATATTAACCATATCCTCCCTGTGGAACTAGTATTCAATATACCGTATATACTCGTGTATAAGCCGAGTTTTTCAGCCCAAAATTTGGGCTGAAAAGTCCCCCCCTCGGCTTATACACGGGTCTATACGGTACCACCTGCTGTGGTGGGGGCTGTTGGTACCCCCAGGGGGCTGCTGGGTACCCCAGGGGGCTGCTGGGTACCCCCTGGGGGCTGCTATATGTACCCCCTGGGGGCCTGCTGTATACCACTGGGGCTGCTGTATACTACCACTGGGGCTGCTGGGGCTCCTGTATACTACCACTGGGGCTGCTGGGGCTCCTGTATACTACCACTGGGGCTGCTGGGGCTCCTGTATACTACCACTGGGGCTGCTGGGGCTCCTGTATACTACCACTGGGGCTGCTGGGGAATCTGTATACTACCACTGGGGCTGCTGGGGAATCTGTATACTACCACTGGGGCTGCTGTATACTACCACTGGGGAGGCCTGTATACCACACTGCTGGGGGCTGTATACCTGTGCTGGGGTCCACCCTCGGCTTATACACGAGTCAATAGGTTTTTCCAGATTTTTGGGGCAAAAGTAGGGGGGTCGGCTTATACACGGGTCGGCTTATACACGAGTATATACGGTACTTAAAACAAGATTTTGCGCACATAAAATAAATAAAAACAACAAGATTCATAAATTACAAAATAATTTACAATATACATCAATAATAATAAATAATAATAATAATTCCCTCAAAATTCTATTTTCATACACATAAAAAAAATGTATCTTAAAAAATCTCATAAAATTATCATAAAATTTCTACAATTTGATTACAATAGTTATGGTAGTCTGAGTGGGAAAAGTTTTTCTTTCTATTCACATTATACTTCAATCTGATGTTCATTGACTATTGGACCATTAGGGAAAGTCACTGACTATTGGACCATTCAGGGAAAATTTATTTGTGAACATTTTCAATCATCAAGTTCAAACCTTCAGGATGTAACGTGGCAAGTTTAAAAATCCAGAAGCTCTCCTTTTTTATCAAATCCCTAAACTGATCCATACCATTATCAGGGATCCAGTCAATGATCAAAAGTTTCAAACCAGTTGGATCCTTTGAATGGACCAAACTAAAATGTCGAGACACACTATGCAGAGGATATCCACTTTTTATGTTCGATCTATGCTTATTCATCCTCGCATGCATCTTTTGTATAGTCCTCCCTACATATTGAAGTCCACATGGGCATTGTAGTAAATACACCACATAGCTTGACTGACAGTTCACTTTACAGTTAATCTGGAACAACTCTTTTGTTGTTACTGACTGGAAGGAAGTGGTTCCATTATCAATTGCCCCACAGCAAAGACAACCTGTAGACCTACAGGAGAAACAACCCTTTTGGGCCTGCTCCGCTCCGAATTCCTCGTTTTCATTTTTTAGTGTCGGATTACTCAGAGAAACCCAATTTCGTATACTACGATTTTTCCTATACACTATATGGTTTTTTTTTGGGAGCACGCTCGTCAATATAGGGTCACCTTCTAAAATAAACCAATGCTTTGCTAGTAACTGCTGTATTTTGCCGTGTAATTTGTTAAAAGCTGTAACTAAAGTCCAATCCCTATAGTTCTTATCCTTGGTCTCTTTCTTTGAATTGCAATTTTTCCAATACAAGATTCTTGGGTTAAAGGTGCTGTACGGTCATATACATCTTTCAATAACTTATTGGGATATCCTTTTTGTAAAAACCTATCCTTTAGGACCCCAACCTCCTTTTCAAAATCCTCCTTGTTGGAGCAATTTTTTCGAATACGCCAATATTGGCCATATTCTTTAACCATCTAGGCAGGTGTCCACTATCGAAACGTAAATAACTATTTACGTCTACCTATGTGTACAGGTCAATCCACACTCTAGGCTTTGCCAGTCCAAACAGATATGGTTGTATTCAGCACCTTAATGTAGCAGTGTGAACACCATGCATATGCACATTGGTGACAGGTCCACCTGTTGCTTAATGTCACACTATGTGCCATGGTCCAATAACACATAATGTTTGTGTAGCGTTTGGAGTAGGAAGCTTGCCATGTGTGTGTTTGGCATTGCCACATACTCACCACGCAGCCTGGCAATCCGGGCACAAATGTCCACAATGCGCCCTGGGGACTTGTTTTTCAGGTCTGCGATCTTCTTCTGGATCTGCTTCTGGATGCCAGTTTCTGGAGCAGGGCCCACTGGATCCACCTGAGTATGCTGCACTTGCGCAGCCGTGGGTGCTGGTGACGCTGGTGACACAAGTAGTCATGGCGGTCACAGAGGTCTATCAGCACCATTAGCTCTGCCAGACCCCATGCGGCAGTGCGCTGTGCCGCGGCCATGACTGTTCTCCTATGTGCAGGGGAGGGGCAGGCATCTGGCAGGCAGGGAGTAACGAAAATAAACGTGATGACATCACCACGCATACTGGCGCCACCAAACAAAGTTGAGGACGCTAACAATGTAGCCGTCCGCAGAGTGGGAGCAGTGTAATGTACCCATCAGCATCACCAAATTCACAGCCAATTGCAGTGCGTTGCCCATGGCAGCCACGTGCGATGTGTAGGCCAACATCTGAGCTGTCATGTGTGGCTGTATAGTGGACACAGTGCAACTTCCAATACACGCGCCCATATGAATGCGCGCATAATTGGACTTATTTAGTGGATGGTTGTGTAGGTGAAGATGTGTGTGGTACTGAAGTGACAGCTCTTCAAATATGGCCCCCCTGTGAACTGACAGCCAATGGGAACACAGTAGCCACCACCAATCAACGCTGACGGGGCGCGGACTCCAGCACGCTGTGGCACGCCTACGGGAAATCAATAGGCGACGTTGATTCCATCACTATCGCCCTATCACACGCCAAAAGCCAGAAATCTCGCCTTCATGATTGCCTCTTATTTTGGAGCAGTGCTCTGAAATCAGGAACCAGGCGACAGATGATTTATCCCCGCCAAATTCCCCAATTACACACCGCAACTGGGAGGCAATTTGATGGCGATGGTTTCAGGGCAACTTATCACCGTCAGGATTCCCACAAGATATTGCGGCGTGTAAAAGTACCCTTAAAGGCACGATTGCAAATGAATGATGCGCATCCCTCTAGTGATGGGCGAATCCTAAATTACTCGGAATCGCTTGACTCTAGCGAGTCCGAGCCCAGGACTCGCTACTCGTTGCGAGTCTAGCGAGTCCAATGTTAATGAATGGGGAAGCGAGTAATAGCGAGTAGTGTGAGATTTACAAATCGCAGATGTGTCTCGGAAGCTTCAGCCTGAAGCAATCCTAGTTTTGTCATTTATTTGCATTGCTCGGTTACTTTGTAAGTAATCGCTGACTCGCACAGATAAGATCCTGTCTTCTCTGTGTTCTGGCTGCCCCAGCTCCAGGGTCCTAGAGCCTGCCTGCTGCCTGATGTAGCAGTGCTGAGATTGTTCTCAGTATGCTCATTCCCTGTGTACAGACATGAATGTCTGTGCACAGAGATGATGTAGCAGAGCTGAGATTGTTCTCAGTCTGCTCATTCCCTGTGTACAGACATGAATGTCTGTGCACAGAGATGATGTAGCAGAGCTGAGATTGTTCTCAGTCTGCTCATTCCCTGTGCATAGAGATCTATATATATGCACAGGGGATGTAGCAGAGAGGACATCGCGTTTTGGATTGCGTCGGACGGAAGAGGATTTTTTTAATTAAAGATGGAGTCCCTAATGGCTTTTTTTTTTATTTCTAATAAAAAATTTTCTTTGTGTTGTGTTTTTTTAAAACAATTTAATAGAAATTCATGGCGGTCATGTCTAATATTGGCGTGACCGCCATAAATTTCGGGCTTAGGGCCAGCTGATAATACAAAGCTGGCCCTAACCCCTTTATTACCCAGCGTGCCACCGCTACCAGGGCCGCTGGAAGAGCGGGGTTCAGCGCCAGAGGATGGCGCTTCAATGAACGCGCCATCGTCTGGGGCGGCTGCGGGCTGCAATTTGCAGCGGGGGGTGCCCAGAAAGCTTGGGCATCCCTGCACTGCGGATTCCAGCCCCCAGCTGCTTAGCTGTACCTGGCTAGACATAGAAATTGCGCGGAGCCCCACGCATTTTTTTTTAATTATTTCATGAAATTCTGAGATTCTGCCTCTGAGACTCTGACTCTGAAATTCATGAAATAATTTTAAAAAAATGCGTGGGGCTCTGCGCAATTTCTATGTCTAGCCAGGTACAGCTAAGCAGCTGGGGGCTGGAATCCGCAGTGCAGGGATGCCCAAGCTTTCTGGGCACCCCCCACTGCAAATTGCAGCCCGCAGCCGCCCCAGAAGATGGCGCGTTCATTGAAGCGCCATCCTCTGGCGCTGAACCCCGCTCTTCCAGCGGCCCTGGTGGCGGTAGCACGCTGGGTAATAAAGGGGTTAATACCAGCTTTGTTATACAAGCTGGTATTAAGCCCGAGATTCTTAATGTCAGGCCACATTTGACCCAGCCACTAAGAATCTCCAATAAAGGGTTAAAAAAACACAGAGAAAAATTTTTATTTGAAATAAAAAAAAAGCCATTAGGGACTCCATCTTTAATTAAAAAAATCCTCTTCCGTCCGACGTAGTCCAAAACGCGATGTCCTCTCTGCTCATCCCTGTGAATAGATAGATGTCTATGCACAGGGAATGAGCAGACTGAGAACAATCTCAGCTCAGCTACATCATCTCTGTGCACAGGGAATGAGCAGACTGAGAACAATCTCAGCACTGCTACATCATGTCTGTGAGCAGGTGGGCTCTAGGACCCTGGAGCTGCACAGAGAAGACAGCTGGACTCGGCTCGCAAAGAAACAGCAGTTACTTTGCGAGTTTCCCTGCTATCACTGGCACAGTAGCCAGTGATTACTCGCACGAGTCTAATGCAAACAATGGCAATCCTAGTTTTGTCAGCGTTTCTGACAAAACTAGGATTGATATTGATTTGCATTGGACTCGTGCGAGTAATCACTGGGAAACTCGCAGAGTACCGAGTCCTGCGAGTCCCTTACTACTCGCCGAGTAACGAGTCCTAGCGAGTAGATTCGCCCATCCCTACATCCCTCCCTCCTCCAAAAACACTCCGAATGTAATAAAGAGTTTGGAGAAGGGAGATTAAAAAAATAATTAACTTGTTCCTGGCACCACCTCTCTGAAACCTGGTGCTCCAGGCAAGTGCCCTCAGGTGTCTAATGCAAAATACAGCCCTTCTGCCAGGGTACTGTGGCGCCCCTGCGACCAGGAGGCCACATAGGGAACTGCAGCCAGGTAGGAGGAAAAGACAGTTTGCACAACAAACACCCTCACAGACATCCCACATACCACTAGGAGACAGCACCCAACCCAGAGCCCGGAACTCTAGGTGGGCAAGGGGTGGTGGGTTTAGAGAACAGTGGGTGGGACAGCATGTAGGTCAGGTGACAGAAGGTAGAAGTAGAGGAAGAGGAGGAGGAAGGAGTGAGTAGGCCAGAGGGTGCCGAGCAGAAAAGACAGAAGCACACGTTCTGGAGGAGTGGGGCTGATGGAGATGCAGAATCCACAGAGTCAGAGAAACCATGGAGAGAAAGCTCGTCCATAGCCAGCACCCCAGGAGAGTGTGAGGAAAGAGACGGACCAGCAGCACTGGGTCCTAGGAATACGGCAGCCCTGATCAACTACCGGCGGAGTAGTCTTCCCTACCAAAGCTAGAATCGCACGGGTCAGAGGGAGCCTGATAGTGCCTTGCAGGAGAGAACAATTGGAGGCTAGGCAGATTGCAGAGTGTCGGCTCTGACGGGGAACTGAAGATTTACCCGGTATCCTCAGATTCACCGACGGGGAGCTCCAATTCTAAGTTGGAGTTCCTACCCAAAAGGATAGACACCTCAGTGGCAACCACAAGAACCCACAAGGGTCCGAGCTACCACTACACTGTCTGGAGACACACAGAGAAAGAGATCACAGCCTGGAAAGGACATTAAAGAGAGTGAGGGGTCGGAGCGTGACAACCTGGCTGAAGGGAGTTTAAATGGAAACTGGAGTAGAATGCCTGTAACTCGTGTTAGAAGTGAACTGTACTGAGAAATACTGCGAACTGCTTACAGAGAACTGACAAGTAAACCCGGTGAACCCTGCCTGTGTGTCCGTGTTTAATTCCAGGGATAAAGAACTGCATTATTACCTTTCATTCCTGTCAGGAGCAGCCCGACCTGCGGCGGGCTTATCCATCTGGCTGCAGCCCATCCATCCTCCTGGCAGAAGAAGAGCTGCAGCGGTGGTCCCATCATTGACCACAAACCGTGGGTGGCGTCACGACAGACTGTATCCTTTGTATATATCCCCTTTTACTTGTGAGAACCTGGGACACGGTCCGGACCAGGACCTCCGTGACATCCCCAGCAGCGACCCGGTCCGGTACCGAGTACCCCGTCCCAGTGGGCTCCACAACCTGGCGTCACGAACAAGATGAACCCAGTCCAAAAGAACCGGACCCCGTGTGCCTAAATAACGTGTTCTGGACATTTCCCGCCAAATCTGGGCTTAATGGCGGCCATAGGAGCCTGAGACCATGTGCAGAGGAGGCGTGCCCAGACCCCCCATCGTGGGCCGGTCCGGTCCAAAGCGGGAAAAAAAAAGGCCCGCTCTGGCTTCCATTAACTCCGGGGGAGCCAGCCATCAATCCAAAGGAGGAGCTTCCACCCCTAAATCCGCCTACCAATGAGACGTTGGCGGGAGCCAAAGAGGAAATCGTCACCAGGAAGGGGCTGGACAAAGAACTGGAAGAGAAGGAGTCACCATCAGGATCGGAGTACACGCGGACGGAAGGAGAGGACGCCCAGGAGAAAGCTGTGGCCAAGAGATCCAAAGTGGAGGGCCCACAGAGTGCATTCGTGAAGGAACCTGGCAAGGGAAAGCGCAACGGTGATCATAACAGCAATGCGGAAAGCGGAGAGCGATGTCCCGAGATCCAAGACACCTGGAGGGGTGTGCTGCGGCTGTCATTCTTTCTGCAGCGGTGGTCCCATCATTGACCACAAACCGTGGGTGGCGTCACGACAGACTGTATCCTTTGTATATATCCCCTTTTACTTGTGAGAACCCGGGACATGGTCCGGGCCAGGACCTCCGTGACATCCCCAGCAGCGACCCGGTCAGGTACCGAGTACCCCATCCCAGTGGGCTCCACAGTACCACCTGATTTCATCGCAACCAGGTTAAATTCAACACTGCACATGTTGGAGCATTTGTATGAGCATCGTAATGGTCTGTATCATGCCACAGCCAAACTGGAGCTTGTGTTACTTTGAGATCCTTCATTGGCAGCTAATGAGGGATTCATGTATTCTATAAAACCCTTTGAAGTGGTGACCAAATTTGTCAGTAGAGACAAGTGTGGAATATCAAATTTATCTTGGTAAAAATACTCACCGGAATGCAAGGGCAGATAGAGCAGGAACAGCAACTTTCAAGTGTTCATCATTTCTCTGTATCTTTAGGGGACCCTCAAGGTCCATGTCATATTTAACACAGGCAGGGGACAAGTCTGACAGAGTCAAAATGATTACAACACTGGCCATGATAACAAATATTTTATTCATCACTTACTCCCTTTCCGTTTTTCTCAAATACTTATTTTTGTCTGTAGTCTATCGCCTCTTAGCATTTGCCCCTTTTTCCTCTAAAATGCTAATGTCAATGGAAAGATACCACACTATTCAAAGTAAATCCCTAGAGGAAAATTTGTGGGAAAGCTGACAAATGAATTTGCAAATCAGTTGTTTTGTACTTTCAATATATGGGTCATCCTGGTATGGATTGATACGTGTTCACTTAGGTTGTCCCTTTTTCCCTGGATGAGTGGCTTATATGATTGCAGTAGTCCTAGTAGGATCTGGATACCTATATGTGTAATATCAGTACTATGGTGCTGGATTTGGGGACAGAGAGCTTAGTCAGGCTAAGTCAGGCTCTCTATGTGCCAAGAGAAGAAAATCAATTTCAAGCCCTAGAACACAAGGGCACTGGAGCAGAATGCTACGAAATTCCACCAGCTGCTCTTAAACTTCCCATGTGCCCCTGTGTGCAGATATGTAGTGACCTGGTTAACCCCTTATTAACAAAACAGGTCAAGAAAGATACCTATTTATAATGAATCAATTATATTGTCAGTTCATTAATGCAATTATGAAGTGACATCTCAGGCAGATTAATAATGAGATATGTTACAAGTTATACATATTTTGATGTAAAGTTAATTATTGTTTTTAGGACCACGAAATCATGAGACCATCAAGATGTCGCCATATTCTAAGGAGGAAAAAATCCTGTGTGCATGGTTTTGCCTTCTACAATCAGTAACCATGCAATACAAATAATTAAAAGGAGAATATAGAAAAATTGCTATATTATGTGTTTTGCTCTTGATTATGGACTTGAGAATATTAATGATTGCCCAGGGGCCACCACCACTTTGACTGCTTGATTAGCATTGCCGAATCTAAAAATATTTGATCATCTGAGAATATTTGAAGATTCTAAGATTTTGTTTTTCAGAAACCTCTTAAATCACTTTTTTCAGGATTGAGGCATATTTATTATAATAATTCTTCATTTATACAGCGTCATTAGTTCCACAGTACTTTACATAAATGAGCAACACTGTCCCCATTGAGGCTCACAATCTAAATTCAGTGGGGGAGGAAGGCTGATGAACCTTCAGGAAACTCACACAAACAAGGGAAGAACATACAAACTCCTTGCAGATGTCATCCTTGGTGGGACTTGAAACCAGGACCTTAGCGCTTCAAGATAAAGTGCTAACCACTATGTCATTGTGTTACCCTACAAAAATAAATCCTAAAAAATGTTCCACAGCAGGTTATTGGGTCATATATGAATATGATACAAATAAATACTTACAGTGAAAGAAGTGCAGAAATAAGGCTTTTGAATACAATAAAATCACTATTACTGATACAAACATTTAAAAAAAGCATTATAAAATGATATAGGATATCAAACACAAAATCTACAAAGTTGGCTAAAAAGTACTCATGTGTTCAAAGGGGACCTGTCAGCCAGTTTATAGCCCCTAACCTATAACTAACTGTCCCTGCAGCTTCCTACTACGTTACTTACCATCCCTGTATGACCTAATGGTGCATTATAATAGTTGAATAAAGCGGTTTATAAACTGACATGTCCACAGACATGTGGACATTCCTAGATGACTGGCCAAGTGGTGGGCAGTCTCTCCAGGTCTGCTCTCCCCCCATCTCGCTGCTGCAATCACGCCTCGGTGGGTGTAAAACTTAATTCAGAAGCAGGCTCCTGATTTCAAATTCCTGCCTCCTTCTTCTTGTGATGACGAGCCGGACTGTGTCATTTCCGATCTTGCACTTTGTGGGAGGTATTGAATGTACAGGCTGGCTTCCAAATGCACACTGCACATGCTCCGGAGCCAGTTTGTACACATATAAACCCCCCACACTGCGCAGGTTCGGAGGTGACGTGCTAACAACTGCATCACTAAGCAGTGATGTCACCCTTTGAAAGCATTGTGGTTACTGTGGCACGCCTCCAGGTTGAGCTCAGTTACTGGATGCTATCCCCACTGAATGAATGAGCCAGCCAGGGATAGCATCCAGTAACTGAGCTCAACCTGAAGGCATTGCCATAGTAACCACAATGCTTTCAAAGGTTGAAGTCACTGCTTACATCACAGAATGACATTGGAGCACAGCTGTGAGAAAAGTGCTCACTTTATGTCTTTGCTCTGATGTCATTCTCTGTCTGCTCTCTGCCAGCAGAATTTGTCTGATGGCAGAGAGAATTAGCAGAGCTGAAGAAAATAATAAGATGTAGATTGCATTGTTTTATTTTTCTAATAAAGATGGAGTCCCTAAATGTGTTTTGTGTTTTATTTCTAACTAGATGGGTGCCCGATGCACAATGCATCGGGATTCTAGCAGAGCGAGTCTGTGACTCGCAATGGCCGCTTCGCGGCCAATGCTTCGCGCTGCTAAGGCGACTCGCCATGCCCGCTGCGCGGGCATAGCGAGTCGCCTTAGAGCTGCTCGCAATGGCCGCTGCGCGGCCAATGCTTCGTTCGTATCCACATGACGACATTGACTCGCAGCGAGTGCGGTCTCAAAAGGGGCAAAAATCCCATTCGTGATTATATAATAGATAAAAAATATTTTGTCTGTGTTGTGTTTTTTAATGTTTACTAGAAATTCATGGTGGCCATGTTTAATTTGACATGACATCTTGAATTTTGGGCTTAGTAACAGCTGACAATATAAAGCTGGTATTAACCCCATTATTACAGAGCATGCCACCACCACCAGGTCTACTGGAAGAGCCAGGGTAAAGCGCTCTTTTCAGGGGTGGCTGATGATGCGCTATTTCCAGGTGTGGCTGAGGGCTGCGGTTTTCAGTGTGGGAGGCCCAGAAAGTTTAGGCCTTGCCACACTGACAATCAAAGCCCCCAGCTGTCTGGTTTTACCTGGTTAGTGATCAAAATATGGCGGTGGCCCCTGCATTTTTGTTTAATTATTTATTTCAATAATCTAAAAAAATGGGCTTCAGCAGCCAAGGCAAAGCCAGGCAGCTCAGGGTGGCAGCCCATAGCTGTTCGCTTTATCTGTGCTTAGAATCAAAAATGTCATTTTTTTATTACTTATTTATTTTTACACTGCTATATGTGTAAGGGGCCCAACAGCCAATCACAGACGCTGTCACACAGAATGAATAAACTGGTTCATTTTTTTTTTTTTTTAATAATTATTTTCTATCCCCAGTTCTTCCTTCATTGGGGATAGCATCTAGTAACTGAGCTCAATATGAAGGCGTTGCCATAGTAACCGCAACACTTTCAAAGGGTAACGTCCCTGATTAGTGACGCAGCTGTCAGCGCATATATTCCAGACCTGCACAGTGTGGGGCTCCGGAGCATCCGCAGTGTACATTCTGAAGCTGGCCTGTACACCCAATACCTCCCACACTGCGCAGGATCGGAAATGATACAGTCCGGCGGGTCATCACAGGGAGAAGGAGGAGGGAATTTGAAATCAGGAGCACTCTCCTAAATGAAGTTTTTTGCCCACCAGGGTATGATTGCAGCAGCGAGGCAGGGAGAGCAGACCTGGAGAGACTGCCCACCTCTCGGCCCGCTGTCTAGGAACACTCACACGTCTAGGAACATGTTGAATAAAGCGGTTTATAAACTTACTATTATAATTCACTATTAGGTCATACAGGGATGGTTAGTAATGTAGTAAGAAGCTGCAGGGACAATTACTTATAAGTTAGGGGCTCTAAACTAGGTGACAGATTCCCTTTCAATATTATTTACATTACTATAGATAAATTTAATGCATCAAATTATATAAAAAGTACTTGTGAACTTAGATTCCCTGACACAACAACAAGGGATAGTTTTCGACAAATTATAACCATGGGAAAAATAAGCGAGTTCCTTTGCGCATATTGACAAAGCAAATTGCAATGTTCTTTTTTATTTTGTATTTACTGTTATATTATAGGCCCATACACATCAATTAAGCTAGGTTCATCTCTGAGCTTGTACTGCGTTTGAACGTAATGCGTTTTTCTGCTGCATTAACGCATAGAAACGCATGCAAACGCTTGTGTTAATGCACCCATAGACTTGTATGGTAAAAACAATCGAAATGCAATGCAAAATGCAGTTGCATTAGAAACACTGCAGTTTTCCCAAGCCCACAGGAAACATTGCCACCTAAATTAGCTCAGTAATTGATTTAGGTATGTATTAAGGCCGCTTTACACGGCACGATATCGTAGCCCAACTACGATAAAAAGTCACGTGGTTCGGGCGTTGCCGCCGATATCGTTCATGCGTTGTGTGGTGTAAATGAGCAATGCGATGCCAGAGCAATGTAAAAATGATATCTTTTTTGGATTGTGCAGGCTCTCCAACTGTGCAATATTGGATGGACGATCTGGCAGGATCGTGCTGTGTGACAGCAGTACTACGATTTGGAGCGCAACTTCCCCTATTCACTCCAATGTTAATTGCTCATTCCCTGAGTTGATGAGACGCAGTGTGCAAGAGGGGCGTACCACATCGTAGTTGCGTTGCCTGGCGATATCGCACTGTGTAACATCTCCTATGCGATCTTGGACAAATGCCAAAAACGTGCGTGCTCCCGTGAGATCGTATGCAATATCGTAACGATATTGCGACGTGTAAAGTGGCCTTTAGGTTGGGATACTGGAAAAAATGACTTTGCTTGTTTTCTGTGATAAAGGGTAAGGCCAGGGTCATACATGGCATCATTTTTTGCCTTGAATCCAGTTTTGGGATCATTTTTGTCATTTTTTTTTATAATTCCAAAACGTATATGCGTTAAAACCATGTGTATTTGCGTTTTTCAAAAACACATGCATTTTTGTTCAGCATCCCAAAAAACGCTGCTAGTAGCGTTTTTGGGTGCAGTAAAAAAAGCATGTGTTTTTTTTTAACATGGGGCCCTATGGGAAACGCATGGTACATATAGGTTTTTGCCTGCGTTTTTTTGGAAAAAGTCCAAAAAACGGCCAGGACCTCTGGAGGCACTATTTTCACCCTAAATTTAACGGATACGTTTTTCTAAAGCCCCAAAAATGTGGATTGGTATGTGTAACCCTAGCCTAACATTTATGGTTACTCTTCGGTCTGTTGGACATCTAATGTTGGGTTGCGTTTGTCTTCATTTGCGTTTCTATGTGTTTTTAACGCCAAAAAACACATGCATTTTTGGCCCCATAGGGTTTAATGGAAACGCATGCAAAAACGCATGTCATTTTCTGCAAATGCAAAAATGCATACGTTTTTGCAAACACAGCCCAAAATGTTGCAGAACATGTTTCAGGCTGCGTTTGCAAAAACACATGCGTTTTTGCGTTTGCTGAAAATGACATGTGTTTTTGCATGCGTTTTTGCATGTGCTTCCATTAAACCCCATGGGGCCAAAAACGCATGCGTTTTTAGCAGTAAAAACGCATAGAAAGGCAGATGAAGGCAAACGCAACCGAGCATTAGATGTGAAAAGGGCCTTCCAGTGAAATAACTTTAGAGAGTTATAAGAAAGTTTATATACAGACTCATACAGGCACTATGACCTTTTGACATTTTCACAACAGCACTTCATATAGATGCAGATATACACGCATCAAATACAGGCACTCATGCAGCCCCACATAAGGACACTGCAACCACTATGTTTTACTGTAGGCACCATTAATTTAGAAAATGCACAGTGCTTCAGTGAAACACGCTGGTTGCAGTGTCCCTATGTGGGGTTCCATGAGAGCTGCGGATGTTGGGGAGCTACATGTCATTAACGGTATCATGAATTCACAGATGTCCTGCTCTGAATTGAAAGAGAAGACGCTCCATCACAACATTCTGAAGAAAAACAGGGTGAAAGTGATTCAGTAGCCAAATATGTTTCCTGATGTGAACCTAAATCAAATGGAGAATTCTGGAGACACAAATTGAGCATCACTCTCTATCCGGGCTCTAAATGAAGTTGTTAATGAAGAATGGAAAAAGTTAGATGTTGCACTATGGCTGTATTGGACGGTGTGTTCCGGTCCGCGTTGCTGTACAAATATATCCACGCTAGGTCTGTTGTAAAGGGTGCTTTATTCTACACGTTTCAGAGCCAGCTGGGCTCCTTCTTCAGAATATGAACTATTATGGCGCCCTGCTCACGCAGGTAGCCACAGACTTCTCTAACGCACAGCTGGGTTTCCACAGCAGGTACCTACTACATACAACACCTTCCACCCCGGCACAGTAGGGGGAGCCCAACTTGTTGACCTTAGGCAAGATCCCCTATAAATACTGCTGCTGGGGGAGGAGTTAGTCAGAGTGTGCAGACGCTAGGAGAGCTGTGAAGACATCCTGGTGGTCGGTGCTGCAGTTAGGCCCGAACCAGTGAGCCGGAGTGGCCCTTTTACATCCCGAAAGCCTAAGTGGGGCTGAAAGCAAGGAGCTGGTAGCCAATAGGAAGTGAGGAACTTGAGAAGGTTCACCCAAAGAAGTACCGGATATTGGGGATTCGCACCTGCGAGGTACTCCAGGACCACGGAAAACCCCGTCATGCCGTGGAGGCTTCAGCCACCCGGTTTTCCCCTGTGGGTCAAGAGAGGGAGCCAGACACAACAGTACAGCGCCGCAGTGATCAGAGAGGGTAACCCGGAGACCGCACAGGAGGAGAGAGAGAGACAGACAAAAGAGTCTGGAAGAGAAAGGAGGCAAGACTAGCTACAGGCAGGCTGTACTTCAATCATCACTAAAGAACTGAGGAGGCCTTATACCCACTTGCTGTGGGAACCCTATGTGCAACCTGGTCACCTGTCAGTGCCCTGGACAACTGTACCTGCCGAACATCAGTAAAAGGTAAAAGAGACTTTACAGTGTGCGTGTATTATTCCTCTCCATTCCCGGTACCCCTCATAGACTGTTCCAACACTCCCCAGTCCAGGCACAGCTCCAACCCAAGCTGCCCCTCCACACTACACTGCCCCGGAAGTCCAGTCCTACCTGTGGAGGACTTTACCAACTCAGCCGCAATACCATCGACCTCCGGCGGACTGTGGCAGCGCTGGTGGCATCTCACCAGAAACTACAGGTGGTGTCACAATAAACTATACATAATCCCCTGTAAATATCATCCCCTTTTCAAAGATAGGCCCAGGACACGGGATCAGGCGCGGCCACCATTCCCTGTGACACAGCAGTTAACCCCTTCGAGGCCTGATACCCGAGTACCCCAAAGACTTGATGCAACACTATGTCACCATCTATGTCACCACCCCTGATATCTTCAGCAGCCTACACTAGACACGTCTACTGTGATGTTATTAGCAGCCTAAACTACACATATGTACTGTAATATCATAAGAAGCCTAAATATACATGTCTACTGTGTTGTCATCAGCAGTCTCAACTAGACAAGCCTACTGTGATTTTCCCTGCAGACTACACTGGATATGTCTACTGTAATGTCCTTAGCAGCCTACACTATACATGTCCACTGTGATAACACCTGCAGCCTACACTAGGCATATCTACTGTAATGTCCTCAGCAGACTACACTAGACATGTCCACTGTGATGACACCATCAGCCTACACTAGGCATATCTACTGTGATGTCATCAGCAGCCTAAGCTAGACCCATCTACTGTGATATCATCAGCAGCCTACAATAGACAAAGCTACTGTGATATCTTCAGCAGCCTACACTAGACATCTCTACTGTGATTTCATTAGCAGCCTAAACAAAAACATGTCTACTGTGATATTATAAGAAGTGTATACTAGACATGTGTACTGTGTTGTCATCAGCAGTCTCAACTAGACAAGCCTATTGTGATTTTACCTGCAGACTACACTGGATAGGTCTACTGTGATGTCATCAGCAGACTACACAAGACACATGTCTACTGTAATATCATCAGCAGCTCAAAACAGACCTGACTACACTAAATATGTATTTAGTGATATCATCAGCAGATTACACTAGACATGTCTACTGTGACATCATCACCAGCCTAAACTAGACCTATTTGCTGTGATATGATCAGCAACCTACACTTCACATAGTTACTGTGATATCTTCAGTAGACATGTCTACTGTGACGTCATTAGCAGCCTAAACTACACATACAGTTAGGGCCAGAAATATTTGGACAGTGACACAATTTTCGCGAGTTGGGCTCTGCATGCCACCACATTGGATTTGAAATGAAACCTCTACAACAGAATTCAAGTGCAGATTGTAACGTTTAATTTGAAGGGTTGAACAAAAATATCTGATAGAAAATGTAGGAATTGTACACATTTCTTTACAAACATTCCACATTTTAGGAGGTCAAAAGTAATTGGACAAATAAACATAACCCAAACAAAATATTTTTATTTTCAATATTTTGTTGCGAATCCTTTGGAGGCAATCACTGCCTTAAGTCTGGAACCCATGGACATCATCAAACGCTGGGTTTCCTCCTTCTTAATGCTTTGCCAGGCCTTTAGAGCCGCAGCCTTCAGGTCTTGCTTGTTTGTGGGTCTTTCCGTCTTAAGTCTGGATTACAGCAAGTGAAATGCATGCTCAATTGGGTTAAGATCTGGTGATTGACTTGGCCATTGCAGAATGTTCCACTTTTTTGCACTCATAAACTCCTGGGTAGCTTTGGCTGTATGCTTGGGGTCATTGTCCATCTGTACTATGAAGCGCCGTCTAATCAACTTTGCAGCATTTGGCTGAATCTGGGCTGAAGTATATCCCGGTACACTTCAGAATTCATCCGGCTACTCTTGTCTGCTGTTATGTCATCAATAAACACAAGTGACCCAGTGCCATTGAAAGTCATGCATGCCCATGCCATCACGTTGCCTTCACCATGTTTTACAGAGGATGTGGTGTGCCTTGGATCATGTGCCGTTCCCTTTCTTCTCCAAACTTTTTTCTTCCCATCATTCTGGTACAGGTTGATCTTTGTCTCATCTGTCCATAGAATACTTTTCCAGAACTGAGCTGGCTTCTTGAGGTGTTTTTCAGCAAATTTAACTCTGGCCTGTCTATTTTTGGAATTGATGAATGGTTTGCACCTAGATGTGAACCCTTTGTATTTACTGTCTTCTCTTTACTGTTGACTTAGAGACAGATACACCTACTTCACTGAGAGTGTTCTGGACTTCAGTTGATGTTGTGAACGGGTTCTTCTTCACCAAATAAAGTATGCGGCGATCATCCACCACTGTTGTCATCCGTGGACGCCCAGGCCTTTTAGAGTTCCCAAGCTCACCAGTCAATTCCTTTTTTCTCAGAATGTACCCAACTGTTGATTTTGCTACTCCAAGCATGTCTGCTATCTCTCTGATGGATTTTTTTCTTTTTTTCAGCCTCAGGATGTTCTGCTTCACCTCAATTGAGAGTTCCTTTGACCGCATGTTGTCTGGTCACAGCAACAGCTTCCAAATGCAAAACCACACACCTGTAATCCACCCCTGACCTTTTAACTACTTCATTGATTACAGGTTAACGAGGGAGACGCCTTCAGAGTTAATTGCAGCCCTTAGAGTCCATTGTCCAATTACTTTTGGTCCCTTGAAAAAGAGGAGGCTATGCATTACAGAGCTATGATTCCTAAACCCTTTCTCCGATTTGGATGTGGAAACTCTCATATTGCAGCTGGGAATGTGCACTTTCAGCCCATATTATATATATAATTGTATTTCTGAACATGTTTTTGTAAACAGCTAAAATAACAAAACTTGTGTCACTGTCCAAATATTTCTGGCCCTAACTGTATCTACTGTTTTGTCATCAGCAGTCTCAACTAGACAAGCCTATTACGATTTTACCTGCAGACTACATTGGATATGTCTACTGTGATGTCATCAGCAAACTACACTAGACATTGCTAATGTGATATTTTTAGCAGCCTAGACTAGACATGTCTACTGTGATTTCACTAGCATCCTAAACTAAATGAACCTATTGCGATTTTACCAGCAGACTACAATGGATATGTCTACTGTGATGTCATCAGCAGCCTACACTATACATGTCCACTGTGATGACACCAGCAGCTTACACTAGGCATATCTACTGTGATGTCATTAGCAGACTACTCGAGACATGTCTTCAGTGATATCATCAGCAGACTACACTAGAAATGTCTACTGTGACATCACCAGCCTAAACCTGACCTATCTACTGTGATATCCTCAGTAGCCTTCACTAGACATGTCTACTGTGACGTCATTAGATGCATAAACTAGACATACTGTATCTACTGTGACATCATAAGAATTAGACTTGTATACTGTGTTGTCATCAGCAGTCTCAACTAGAGAAGCCTACTGCGATTTTACCTGCAAACTACATGTTATATGTCTACTGTGATGTCATCAGCAGCCTACACGATACATGTCCACTGTCATGAAACCATGAGCCTACACCAGGCATATCTGCTGTGATATTATCAGTAGACTACAATAGACATGTCTACTGTGATATTATCAGCAGCCCAAAACAGACCTGACTACACCAAAAATGTATTTAGTGATATCATCAGCAGATTACACTAGAAATGTCTACTGTGACATCACCAGCCTAAACTAGAACTATCTACTGTGATAAGATCAGCAGCCTACACTTTACATATCTACTGTGATAGCTTCAGCAGCCGACAATATAAATGTCTACTGTGTTGTAATAATAATAATAATAATAATAAAGCTTTATATAGCGCCAACATATTCCGCAGCGCTTTACAATGTAGGGGTTAGAGTACAGAAAATATACAGTAAGTAATTAGAGTAGAGAACAAATAAAGTACAATAATCGGATACAAAATAATAGGCATAGAATCAATGTAAAAAAAATACAATAAATAAAGCAAGAAATGAAGGTGACCCTGCTCAAAAGAGCTTACAATCTACAGCGGGATAGGGGTTGCACAAGGTACAGGAGCTTATTGCACTGATGGTCCAGGCATCTTGAGGAAATGGGGCATAGGACTAAGCTTACATGGATGGTCATTATACAGTCTGTGTAGACCTTTTTGGTTTAGTGGAGTTTGTAGAAGAGTAATGTCCAGAGGGATAGCCCATTCACTGTCTGCAGTGCAATGGATTTCTATTAGGGAGTGTGATAGGCCACCTTAAAAAGATGCGTTTTTAGGGATCGTCTGAATCCATGCAAGTTGTGGATAGTCCTGATTTCTTGGGGTAAAGCATTCCAGAGGTTTGGTGCAGCTCTGGAGAAGTCTTGGAGCCGGGAGTGGGAGGATCGGATTAGTACAAATGTTAGTCGAAGGTAATTTGAGGAACGTAGAGAGCGGGTGGTGTGATAGACAGAGATGAGGGAGGAGAGGTAGGGGAGTGCTGCACTGTGAAGAGCTTTGTGGGTGAGAACAAGCAATTTTAATTTGATCCTGTAGTATACGGGCAGCCAGTGCAATGACTGGCAAAGAGCAGAGGCATCTGAGTAACGATTGGCCAGATGGGTGATCCTGGCTGCTGCATTAAGGATGGACTGGAGAGGAGAAAGTCTGGTGAGGGGGAGGCCGCTTAATAGAGAATTGCAATAGTCAAGGCGGGAATGGATTAGGGCCACGGTGAGGGTTTTTGTTGTTTCCAGGGTGAGAAAGGGGCGGACTCTAGAGATATTCTTCAGGTGTAAGCGACAGGAGCGGACAAGACATTGTGTGTGGGAAGAGAAGGAGAGATCGGTGTCAAACATAACACCCAGACAACGAGCCTGCTGCCTAGGCGTTATCGTGGTGCCGCAAACTGAGAGAGAGATGTCCGATTTAGGGAGGTTAGTGGATGGGGGGAGCAGAAGAAGTTCAGTTTTGGAAAGGTTTAGTTTCAAATAGAGAGTGGACATGATATTGGAAACTGCAGCTAGACAGTCATTGGTGTTCTTTAATACCGCAGGGGTAAGGTCAGGGGCTGAAGTGTATAGTTGTGTGTCATCAGCATAAAGATGCTACTGAAAGCCAAACCTGCTGATGGTCTGTCCAATCAGGGCCATGTAGAGAGAGAAGAGGAGAGGGCCAAGGACTGAACCCTGAGGGACCCCAATAGTGAGGGGAAGAGGGGAAGAAGTGGAGCCAGCAAAAGATACACTGAAAGAGCGGTCAGAGAGATAGGAGGAGAGCCAGGAGAGAGCAGTGTCCTTTATGCCAATGGAGTGCAGCATAGAGAGTAGGAGCTGATGGTCGAGAGTGTCAAAAGCTGCAGAGAGATCAAGGAGAATAAGCAGAGAGTGGTCACCATTACGTTTTGCTGTCAGAAGGTCGTTGGTCACTTTGATGAGGGCGGTTTCTGTAGAGTGAAGGGGGCGGAAACCAGACTGTAATGGATCTAGAAGAGAGTGAGCGGAGAGGTAACGGGTGAGGCGGGAATAGACCAGGAGCTCCAGGAGTTTAGAGATGAAGGGGAGATTGGAGACTGGTCTGTAGTTATTTGTGCAGGTTGGGTCGAGAGTGGTTTTCTTTAGTAATGAAGTAATGATCGAGTGTTTGAAGGAGGAGGGGAAGATGCCAGAAGAGAGGGAGAGATTGAAGATTTTGGTTAGATGAGTGGTGACGACCGGAGAGAGGGACTGGAGCAGGTGTGAGGGAATGAGGTCAGTAGTGCATGTGGTGGGACGAGAGGAAGAAAGGAGCCTGGAGACTTCTTCTTCTGTGACTGGGTCAAATGTGGAGAGTGAGCCGGAGGAGATGTGGGGAAGAATGGGGGTGGCAGCGCTTGGAGGCTGAGAGCTGATTTCCTGGCGGATGTTGTCTATTTTCTCCATGAAGTAGGAAGCCAGGTCATCAGCACAGAGGTCAGTGATTGGGGCCTGCACTTTAAGATTGAGGAGAGAGTGAAAGATGTCAAAGAGTTTTTTTGGATTGTTGGATAGTGAGGAGACCAGGGTGGTGAAGTAGGTCTGTTTGGCAAGGTGAAGGGCAAAGTTGTAAGTTTTGAGCATGAATTTATAGTGGATAAAGTCTCCTGGTGAGCGAGTTTTCCTCCATAGACGTTCAGCACTCCTAGAGCATCGCTGGAGGAATCGAGTTTGTGGTGTGAGCCAGGGCTGTTTTGTTCTCTGTTTGGAGGTTCTGAGGGTGAGGGGCGCTACTTGGTCCAGGGAGCTTCTGAGAGAGTCATTGTAGTGATTTACTGCCTGATCTGGACAGGAGATTGAAGAGATTGGGGACAGAGATGAGATGAGGGAGTCTGTGAGTGCTTGAGGGTTAATGGCCTGTAGATTTCTGGATGTGTGATAGGTAGGATTGGGCTGTGTTGGCCGAGGGTTAGTGAGTGAGAAGGAGAGAATGTTGTGGTCAGAGAGTAGAGGTGAGTTATCCAAGGTGGAGGATGAGCAGAGTCGGGTAAAGACCAGGTCAAGGGTGTTACCGTTTTCGTGCGTCTCAGAGGTTGAGAGCTGTGATAGGCCAAGAGAGGTAGTTAGAGATAGGAGCTGGGATGCAGATGGGGAGATGGGGCTGTTTATGGGAATGTTAAAGTCTCCCAGAATAAGGGTTGGTAAATCTGAAGACATGAAATGCGGGAGCCAAGCGGAGAAATGGTCGAGGAACTGGGTGGGTGACCATGGGGGGCAGTATACCACTGCTACTTTGAGGTGGAGGGGATGGAATAGCCTAATGGTATGGACCTCAAAAGAAGGGAATGAGAGTGATGGGGCTGGAGGAATGACCTGGAAAGTACATTGTGGGGACAGGAGGAGGCCAACTCCACCACCACGTCTGTTCCCAGGTCTAGGGGAGTGAGAGAAGTGTAGGCCGCCGTGAGAAATAGCAGCCGGGGAAGCAGTGTCTGAATCCTGGATCCAGGTTTCTGTGAGGGCCAGCAGGTTTAGAGAGTTGGTAAGGAAGTAATTGTGAATGAAAGGAAGTTTGTTGCATACAGATCGTGGATTCCAGAGAGCACAGTTAAAAGAGGGGGATGAAGGAGTGCAAGTGATGGTAATGAGGTTAGTGGGGTTTCTATGTGTGGTGGGAGTGAAGTTGAGGTTGGAGGGCGGACCAGGGTTGGGGGAGATATCACCTGAGAGGAGCAGCAGCAAAAAGAGGAAGAACAGATAGTTTTTTGATATTGGACTTGGTTTATTATGGCAAATGTTAGAATATGGTGGGCTGTGAATCTTCAGTAAACTGAAGATGGCATGGGTGCTGTACATAGGGTAAGGCAGGAGAGAGGGGCCGATGTGGATGAGTGATGCTGGAGGGGGGATGGGGTGATACAAGTTGGTGGTGGTGGCACATAGAAACACAAATAGTGCAGTTAAAGACATGGTAATGATTAGTAGAGGATAGGGTAATAGACATTGTTTGAATGGCTATCTGACAGTACCTTCCAGTCTATCCCAGTCAATTTCAGGTCTATTTCATTTCAGTGCACTTTAGCTACAGCACTTTCGCATCAGACACGTCTGCAGCAGACTAAGCAAGGCTCCTTATATGCTCAATGATACTGATTTCAGGTGTGGTGAAAGGGGGAGGGAATGGGAGTCCATTAAGCCATGGCCAAGCATGGCTGCACCAAATGGTCACTCATAGGCATATTTGAACAAAGGATCATAAACAGTCATTGGGGGGGGGGGGGGTGGAAGGCGCAGGGGGAAGGACAGTTACATTGATGCTGGAACCAGATATTTTGCAGCAGAAAGAATACAACAAAAAAGCATTGAAGTTTGGTGCTGATCCATTCAGTCAAACATACCCCAGATATTTTGCAGCAGAAAGAATACAACAAAAAAGCAACTAGACAAGCCTACTGCGATTTTACCTGCAAACTACATGCTATATGTCCACTGTGATGACACTATGAGCTTACACCAGGCATATCTACTGTGATATCTTCAGCAGATAACACTAGACGTGTCTATTGTGACATCATCACCAGCATAAACTAGACATATCTACTGTGATATGATCAGCAGCCTACACTTGACATAGTTACTGTGATATCCTCAGCAGCCTTCACTAGACATGTCTACTGTGACGTTATTAGATGCATAAACTACACATATCTACTGTGACATCATAAGAACTAGACATGTCTACTGTGTTGGCATCAGCAGTCTCAATTAGACAAGCCTACTATGATTTTACCTTCAAACTACATGCTATATGTCCACTGTGAAGACACCATGAGCCTACACCAGGCATATCTACTGTGATATCATCAGCAACCTACTGAAGACTTCACTGGATATGTCTACTGTAATGTTCTCAGCAGTCTACACTATACATGTCCACTGTGATGACACCTGCAGCCTACACTAGGCATATCTACTGTGATGTCATCAGCAGACTACACTAGACATTTCTACTGTGATGACACCAGCAGCCTATACCAGGCATACCTACGGTCATGTCTTCAGCAGACTACACTAGCGGTATCTACTGTGACATCAATTCAGCCTAAACTACACATATCTACTGTTATATCATAAGAAGCCTTCACTATACATGTCTACTGTGTTGTCATCAGCAGTCTCAACTAGAGAAGCCTACTGCGATTTTACCTACAGACTGCAATTGATATCTCTACTGTAATGTCATCAGCAACCTACACTATACATGTCCACTGTGATGGCACCAGTGTCCAGCCGAGGCCCTGGGGATACTCGGTCACTCAGGCGCTGTCTCTGGGGAAAGTCACGGGTAGCGGTGCCTGAGGCCGAGGGCCCAGGGGAATGCAGATAAAAGGTGGAGATGGTTAGAAAATAATAAAAGTGTCTGCCGTGACGCCACCTGTAGGGGTCCGGTGATGACACCGGCGCTGCTTGGGCCTCCGGGGTGATGGGCGGCAGCTAGGTGGAACCGCTGACTGCAGGACGAGCAGAAGGGTCCCCGGGGCTGTAATTTGGAGTAGGTAATAGGGTGGTGCGGTCAGTGTGGTGTAGATGGAAGGAGGGACACTCACACATAAAGTCTTTTGGTACCTTAACTGATTTTTGGCACGGGTACACTCAACCGGAGATGGGGTAAACACTTCAGGATTTCCACAGCAAGTAGGGTTGTAGGCCTCCTTGTCTCATTTGTCTTGGCAGAGTCTGGAGGGCTTGGAACCCAACTGGACCGTTACTCCTCTCTCTTTTTCTCTGTGTCTCTTCACACCCGGGTTTGCTGCACTGAGGGCTCTCTCTTGGGATCCCGCTTCCACGGCAGTGCGGCCCCTGACTCTCACTTGTTGGTGCTGTGGGTGTCCGGGAAGCTAAACCCCCTTCTTGGTACTGGATTCTCTGCAGGGCCTGTTCTCTAGGTCCTTGTAGCTCGGACCTAGTGTCGGAACTCTGTTGGGGTGAATCGGTATGACTCCTCTGCCTCCTTTTTCTGGTAGCAATTCTCTCTCTCTCCTCTGCCTGCAACCCCTACTCTGCGGGTCTATCACTGTCCAGGTGGATACTGGTCTGGGCCTAGCACGTCTCCAGTACCAGCTCAGCTCACTCAGCTCTTCACGGTTCTGTAGTGACTGCACACCCTGGTGTTTCCACCTCCAGAACCCGTATTTATAGGGGGAACTGGCTTAAGGCAACCAGTGTAGTTCCCCCTACAGGCCTGGGGTGAAAGGGTGTTGTGTGTTTTGGTGGATTACTCGCTGTGTACCATCCTTCCATATCCCAAGGGAGTCTGCGGTGACCTGGCACAGGGTGCCACACCAGCAGTCTACATAAGGCATATCTACTGTGATGTCAGCAGCAGCCTACACTATACATGTCCACTGTGATGAGACCTGCAGCCTACACTAGACATGTTTACTGTAACATCATTACCAACCTAAACTAGACCTATCTACTGTAATGTGATCAGCAGCCTACACTTGATATAGCTTCTGTGATATATTCAGCAGCCTACAATATAAATGTCTACTGTGTTGTCAGCAGGCTACACAAGGCATGTCTACTGTGACATCATCAGCAGCCTAAAACAGACCTGATTACACTAAAAATGTATTTAGTGATATCATCAGCAGACTACACTACACATGTCCACTGTGACATCATCACCAGTCTAAACTAGACCTATCTACTGTGATATGATCAGCAGCCTACACTAGACATGTTTACTATGACATCATTAGATGCCTAAACTACGTCTACTGTGACATCATAAGAACTAGACATGTATACTGTGTTGTCATCAGCAGTCTCAACTAGAGAAGCCTACTGCGATTTTACCTGCAAACTACATGTTATATGTCTACTGTGATGCCATCAGCAGCCTACACTATACATGTCCACTGTCATGAAACCATGAGCCTACACCAGACATATCCACTGTGACATCAGCAGCAGCCTAAACTACACATGTGATATCATAAGAAGCCTACACTAGACATGTCTACTGTGATGTCATCAGCAGTCTCAACTAGACAAGCCTATTGCGATTCTGTGATATCTGTGATATTCTGTGATATCTTCAGCAGCCTACAGTATAAATGTCTACTGTGTTGTCAGCAGGCTACACAAGGCAAGTCTATTGTGACATCATCATCTGCCAAAACTAGACCTATCTACTGTGATATGATCAGCAGCCTACACTTGACATAGCTACTGTGATATTTTCAGCAGCCTACACTAGACATGTCTACTGTGACGTCATTAGATGCCTAAACTACACATATCTACTGTGACATCATAAAAAATAGACATGTATACTGTGTTGTCATCAGCAGTCTCAACTAGACAAGCCTACAGTGATTTTACCTTCAAACTACATGCTATATGTCCACTGTGATGACACCATGAGCCTACACCAGGCATATCTACTATGATATCATCAGCAGACTACACTAGACATGTCTACTGTGACATACATCATCAGCAGCCTAAACTAGACCTATCTACTGTGAAATGATCAGCAGCCTACATTAACACATAGCTACTGTGATATCTTCAGGAACCTAAACTAGACATGTCTACTGTGATGTCATCAGCAGTCTCAACTAGACAAGCCTATTGCGATTCTGTGATATCTGTGATATTCTGTGATATCTTCAGCAGCCTACAGTATAAATGTCTACTGTGTTGTCAGCAGGCTACACAAGGCATGTCTATTGTGACATCATCATCTGCCAAAACTAGACCTATCTACTGTGATATGATCAGCAGCCTACACTTGACATAGCTACTGTGATATTTTCAGCAGCCTACACTAGACATGTCTACTGTGACGTCATTAGATGCCTAAACTACACATATCTACTGTGACATCATAAAAAATAGACATGTATACTGTGTTGTCATCAGCAGTCTCAACTAGACAAGCCTACAGTGATTTTACCTTCAAACTACATGCTATATGTCCACTGTGATGACACCATGAGCCTACACCAGGCATATCTACTATGATATCATCAGCTGCCTAAACTACACATATGTACTGTGATATCATCAGCCTACACTAGACATAGCTAATGTGATATCTTCAGCAGCCTACACTAGACATGTCTACTGTGATGTCATCAGCAATCTCAACCAGACAAGCCTATTGTGATTCTACCTGCAGACTACACTGGATATGTCTACAGTGATGTCATCAGCAGCCTACACTATATATGTCCTCTGTAATATCATCACCAGACTACACTAGACCTGCTAGACATGTCTACTGTGATATAATCAGCAGACTACACTAGACATTTCGACTGTGATGGTATCAGCAGCCTAAAGTACACCTATCTGCTGTGATATATAATAATAATAATAATAATAATAATAATAATAATAAAGCTTTATTTATATAGCGCCAACATATTTCGCAGCGCTTTACAATGTAGGGTTAGAGTACAGAAAATATACAGCAAGAAATTACAGTAGAGAACAAATACAGTACAATAATTGGATACAAAACAATAGGCATAGAGTCAATGTAACAAAGAAAATACAATAAATAAAGCAAGAAATGAAGGTGATCCTGCTCAAAAGAGCTCACAATCTACAACGGGATAGGGCAGGGGCGGACCTTCACCCCCGGGGGCCCTGGTGCAGGAGATTACCGGGGGGGCGGGGCCACTGGCCGTCGGCGCGGCCTGGGGGGAGGGGTGCCGCTGGCCGTCGGCGCGGCCCGGAAAGAAGGGGGGGGAGCCGCTGGGAGCCGCAGGGAGCCGCAGGGAGCCGCAGGCGCGATGCTCTCCTACCTGGGAGCCGCGCCAGATGTCTGCTAGGGGCCGGAGGAGCAGAGGAGGGAGGGGCGGGATCAGGCAGGGGAAGCAGGAAGCTCTCTGCTTCCTTTGCCTGACCCTCCTCTCCTCTGGCGGCGGCTTGCGGGGGTCGGCTGGGGGCCCCCCTCCAGGCTTGAAGGGGCCCCCAACCGGTCGGGGCCCTGGTGCAGCTGCACAGGCTGCACCAGTGTAGTTCCGCCCCTGGGATAGGGGTTGCACAAGGTACAGGGGCTTATTGCACTGATGGTCCAGGCATCTTGCAGAAATGGGGCATAGCTTACATGGATGGTCATTATACAGTCTGTGTAGACCTTTTTGGTTTGGTGGGGTTTGTAGAAGAGTAATGTCCATATGATCAGCAACCTACACGTTACATATCTACTGTGATATCTTCAGCAGCCTACACTAGACACGTCTACTGTGATGTTATTAGCAGCCTAAACTATACATATCTACTGTGATATCATAAGAATCCTAAATATACATGTCTACTGTGTTGTCATCAGCAGTCTCAACTAGAGGAGCCTACTGTGATTTTACCTGCAGACTACACTGGATATGTCTACTGTAATGTCCTTAGCAGCCTACACTATACATGTCCACTGTGATAACACCTGCAGCCTACACTAGGCATATCTACTGTATTGTCCTCAGCAGCCTACACTATACATGTCCACTGTGATAATACCTGCAGCCTACACTAGGCATATCTACTGTGATGTCATCAGCAAACTACACTAGACATTTCTACTGTGATGTCATCAGCAAACTACACTAGACATGACTGTGACGTCAATTCAGTCTAAACTACACATACTTACTGTGATATCATAAGAAGCCTACACTATACATGTCTACTGTGTTGTCTTTGCAGTTTCAACTAGACAGTCTACTGCTATTTTACCTACTAGACACAGATAGCCTATCTACTGTGATATCATAGCAGCCTACACTAGACTAGTCTACTGTGATATCTCAGCAGCCTACACTAGACAGCTATGCTATACTATCTAGACCAACTAACTACTGGATAGCAGCTTACATGTTATCTGCTACTGTGTATGTTGTCATCAGCAGTCTCAATACAGACTGACTAGACAAGCCTATTGCGATTTTACCTGCAGACTATACTGGATATGTCTACTGTGATGTCATCAGCAGCGCAAAACAGACCTGACTACACTAAACATGTATTTAGTGATATCATCAGCAGACTACACTAAACATGTCTACTGTGAAATCATCACCAGCCTAAACTAGACTTATTTACTGTCATATGATTAGCAGCCTAAACTTGACATAGTTACTGTGATATCTTCAGCAGTTGGTGGGGTTTGTAGAAGAGTAATGTCCATATGATCAGCAACCTACACGTTACATATCTACTGTGATATCTTCAGCAGCCTACACTAGACACGTTCTACTGTGATGTTATTAGCAGCCTAAACTATACATATCTACTGTGATATCATAAGAATCCTAAATATACATGTCTACTGTGTTGTCATCAGCAGTCTCAACTAGAGGAGCCTACTGTGATTTTACCTGCAGACTACACTGGATATGTCTACTGTAATGTCCTTAGCAGCCTACACTATACATGTCCACTGTGATAACACCTGCAGCCTACACTAGGCATATCTACTGTAATGTCCTCAGCAGACTACACTAGACATGTCCACTGTGATAATACCTGCAGCCTACACTAGGCATATCTACTGTGATGTCATCAGCAAACTACACTAGACATTTCTACTGTGATGTCATCAGCAAACTACACTAGACATGACTGTGACGTCATATTCAGTCTAAACTACACATACTTACTGTGATATCATAAGAAGCCTACACTATACATGTCTACTGTGTTGTCTTTAGCAGTTTCAACTAGAGAAGTCTACTGCTATTTTACCTACAGACTACACTAGACCTATCTACTGTGATATGATCAGCAGCCTACAATAGACATAGCTACTGTGATATCTTTAGCAACCTACACTAGACATGTCTACTGTGATGTCATCAGCAGCGTAAACTACACATATCTACTGTGATATCATAAGAAGCCTACCTAGATATGTCTACTGTTTGTCATCAGCAGTCTCAACTAGACAAGCCTATTGCGATTTTACCTGCAGACTATACTGGATATGTCTACTGTGATGTCATCAGCAGCGCAAAAAGACCTGACTACACTAAACATGTATTTAGTGATATCATCAGCAGACTACACTAAACATGTCTACTGTGACATCATCACCAGCCTAAACTAGACTTATTTACTGTCATATGATTAGCAGCCTAAACTTGACATAGTTACTGTGATATCTTCAGCAGTCTACAGTAGACATATCTACTGTGAGTCACTAGATGCTAAACTCACATATCTACTGTGATTCATAAGAACTAGACATGTCTACTGTGACATCATAAGAACTAGACATGTCTACTGTGACATCATTAGCGGCCTAAACTAGACCTATCCACTGTGATATGATCAGCAGCCTACACTAACACATGGCTACTGTGATATCTTCAGGAGCCTAAATTAGACATGACTAATGTGATGTCATCAGCAATCTTAGGCTAGGGTCACACATAAGCCTTGGTTCGTTTTTGGCTTCATTTTGGCATTTTTTTTTTCTAAGTCCAAAAACTGATAGAAAAACGGATTGGATGTAATAAACACCCTGTCCGTTTTTTTCTGCACTTAAAAACATTGCTATGTCCGTTTTTGAGCCAAAAACGTTGCTAGCAACGTTTTTGGGGTCCGTTTTAAAAAAAAAAAAAAAAAAAAATTTTTAACATGGGCCCTATGGAAAAACGGATGCGTTTTTTGAGAATTTTGGTCAAAAAATGACTAAGTCCAAAAACGTTCAGAGGTGTAGGAGGCTCAAAAAGCACCCTATAAAAAACGGATTGGTCATGGTAATCACTTCCAAAAACGGATTTCTATGTGTGACCCCAGCCTTAACTAGACAAGCCTTTCACAATTCTACCTGCAGACTACACTGGATATGTCTATTGTGATGTACTCAGCAGCTTGCACTATACATGTTCTCTGTGATATCATCAACTAGACATGTCTACTGAGATATAATCAGCAGACTACACTAGACATGTCTACTGTGATGTCATCAGCAGACTACATTATTATACATGTCCTCTGATATCATCAGCAGTCTACACTAGACATATCTACTGTGATGTCATCAGCAGCCTAAACTAGACCTATCTACTGTCATATAATCAGCAGCCTACTCTAACACATAGCTACTGTGATATCTTCAGCAGTCTAGACTCGACATGTCTACTGTGATGCCATAAGCAGCCTAAAGTAGACCTGTCTGCTGTGACATAGGCTGGGGTCACACTTGACATGAGTTTTTTTAGTAATTTAAAAAAACTCATGCGTTTTTGCATGCATTTTTTCATGTCATCATGAGTTTTTCAAGGTGTGTGATGGCTCCCTGCGTTTTTGGCTGCGTTTTAAAATATGCACCAAAAAATAGTGCATGCACTATTTTTTGGTGCGTTTTGAAAAAACGCATGCGTTTTACATAGGAGTCCATGTTAAAAAAACGCATGCTTTTTTGAATGGTACTAATTATACATGCGTTTTTGCATGCGTTTTCCATAGGGGCCCATATTAAAAAACTCATGCGTTTTTGGAAATGCACCAAACACGCATGGTACTGTCACACATGCGTTTTTGCTATTAGGGCATGCGTTTTTTAACATTGGGGCCTATGGGTGCGCTTTTACATGCGTTTTTGAAAACGCAGGTCTCCAAAAACGCTTGTAAAAAATGCAAGTGTGACCCTAGCCATAATCAGCAACCTACACTTTACATATCTACTGTGATATCTTCAGCAGCCTACACTAGACATGTCTACTGTGATGTCATTAGCAGCCTAAACTACACATATCTACTGTGATATCATAAGAAGCCTACAATATACATGTCTACTGTGTTGTCATCAGCAGTCTCAACTAGACAAGCCTACTGCGATTTTGCCTGCAGAATACACTGGCTATGGCTGTGGTCACAGTTGCCATGCGTTTTTTTTTTATTGATTTAACAAAACTCATGCTTTTTTTCATGTCAGCATGACTTTTGTAAGGTGTGTGATGGCTCCCTGCGTTTTTGGGTGCGTTTTTGAATCTGCACCTAAAAATAGTGCTTGTAGTATTTTTTTGAGCGTTTTTGTAGAAAACGCATGCGTTTTTATAACATGGGTTCCTATGGGAAACGCATGCAAAAACGCATGTACAATTAGTACCTTTTAGGCTGTGGTCACAGTTGCATTTTTCACATGCATTTTTGGAGACCTGCGTTTTCAAAAACGCATGTAAAAAACGCACCCATAGGCCCCCATGTTAAAAAACACATGCCCCAATAGCCAAAAAGCATGTGTGACTGTCCCATGCGTTTTTGGAGCATATCCAAAAACACATGCATTTTTTAATAAGGGGCCTTATGGAAAACGCATGCAAAAACGCATGTACAATTAGTGCCATTCAAAAACGCATGCGTTTCCCATAGGAGCCTATGTTAAAAAAACGCATGCGTTTCCGGAAACGCATGCGTTTTTTTAACATGGGCTCCTATGGGAAACGCATGCGTTTTTGAATGGCACTAAAAGGTACTAATTGTACATGCGTTTTTGCATGCGTTTCTCACAGGAACCCATGTTATAAAAACGCATGCGTTTTCTACAAAAACGCATGCGTTTTTCAAAACGCACAAAAAAATACTACAAGCACTATTTTTAGGTGCAGATTCAAAAACGCAGCCAAAAATGCAGGGAGCCATCACACACTTTACAAAACTCATGCTGACATGAAAAAAAGCATGAGTTTTGTTAAATCACTAAAAAAAACGCATGGCAACTGTGACCACAGCCTTAGTGGCATTCAAAAACACATGCATTTCCCATAGGAGCCCATGTTAAAAAAACGCATGCGTTTTTTAACATGGGCTCCTATGGGAAACGCATGCGTTTTTGAATGGCACTAATTGTACATGCGTTTTTGCATGCGTTTTCCATAAGGCCCGTTATTAAAAAATGCATGCGTTTTTGGATATGTTCCAAAAACGCATGGGACTGTCACATATGCTTTTTGGCTATTAGGGCATGCGTTTTTTAACATGGGGGCCTACGGGTGCGTTTTTTACATGCGTTTTTGAAAACGCAGGTCTCCAAAAACGCATGTGAAAAATGGTACTGTGACCACAGCCTATGTCTACAATGATGTCCTCAGCAGTCTACACTATGCATGTTCACTGTGATGACACCTGCAGCCTTTCACTAGGCATGTCTACTGTAATGTCATCAGCAGACTACACTACACATTTCTACTGAGACGTAAATAGCTGCCTAAACTACACATATCTACTGTTATATCATAAGAAGCCTACACTATTCATGCCAACTGTGTTGTCATCAGCAGTCTCAACTAGACAAGCGTACTGCGATTTTACCTACAGACTACACTGGGTATGTATACTGTGATATCATCAGCAGCCTACACTAGGCATATCTACTCTGATGTCTTCAGCAGCCTAAGGCTGGGGTTCCACATAGAAATCCGTTTTTGGAAGTGATTTTCATCACCAATCCGTTTTTTATAGGGTGCTTTTTGAGCCTCCTGCACTCCTGAACGTTTTTGGACTTTTCATTAAAAACGCATGCGCGAACGCATGCGCAAACGCAAGTGCGCATATGCCATGCGTTCGCGCATGCGTATCCCATAGGGCCCCATGTTAAAAAAACGCATACAAACGGATGCGTTTTTTAACTGATGCCAAAAACGTTGCATGCAACGTTTTTGACTCAAAAACGGACAGGGCAATGTTTGGAGCTCCAGAGAAAAACGGACAGGGTGTTTATTACATCCAATCCGTTTTTCTGTCAGTTTTTGGACTTAGAAAAAAAAAATGAGAAAACTGAAGCCAAAAACGGACTGAGGGCTTATGTGGAACCCCAGCCTAAGGCTGCCTTCACATTTGCGTATGTGAACGCAGCTTATGCTGCGTTCCCATACGCATTAAAACGCATGCGCACTGCGTTCCTATGTTTAACATACGAACGCATAGTGCCTGCGTTTGGCAGCGTTTGCTGCGTTCGGGTGCGGATGCGGACCATATCTGCTCCTTCCGGTGTCCCGCGTCCGCACCCGGGACGCAGCATGTCGCGTCCCTGGGGTGGACAAGAGTGTATGATCTGTACGCAGGCATCCGCATGCGCACAGATCACATATAGGAGTGAATGGGTGCGCACGGCGGTCCGCAAGCATCTGCAGACCGCCGTGCGCAACATTATAAACATAGGGGCCGCGGTCTGCATGCAGATGCTTGCAGATGCATCTGCAAAACGCTGCAGATGCATCTGCAAGTCTGAAGGCAGCCTAAACTAGACTTATCTACTGTGATATCATCAGCAGCCGACAATAGACATAGCTACTGTGATGTCTTCAGCAGCCTAAACTAGACCTATCTACTGTGATATGATCAGCAGCGTACACTTGACATAGTTACTGTCACTTCCAGTTTAGAAAAAGAGCAGTGCTGCACACAGGATAAAAGTGCTCATTCCATTTTAATGCATCACAGGGGTGTTACAGGTGGGGGAGCAAAGGAAGGAGGACCGGGAAGCCCCAATGGTACAACGAACGTTTCGCGCTCAGCTGGCGCTTCTGCGGGTACAATCCTCAAACATGGGTGGGTACATTACTCATTATAAACCCACCTCTTGTGACCTCATGGTAATCAGTTGCCTGGTAACCAGGCAACAACAATAAATACTGCAAAATCAGCTTCAAGATTTTAAAGTGACAGTTCTAGAAAGTGCAAATGAACATTAAAATACTTTAAAAAGACCTCAAAAAGTCCCAATTGTATAGCAATAACGCCTAATCCTATATATTAATTTCATATATTCATAAATTCATAACAATCGCATACTAAGTTTAATAATTAAACCAGGGGAGAGAGAGGAGTATATAATTATAAGGGGACTTATTTCTTACTAGATGGCAGCCCGATTCTAAAGAATCGAGTAGTCTAGAATCCATGTATAGTTTATTTACTAATAGTTAGGGTAGTGCGGTGAAATTAATTGTGTGTATACAGGTGGCTCTGTGGGTAGCAGAGTATATGGTGGCTCACTGGCTAGCACTGCGCGCGCTGAGATTAGTCAGCGCAGCGGCGTGGGTAGAGTGGTCAGCGCAGCGGCGTGGGCAGAGTGATCAGTGCAGCGGCGTGGGCAGAGTGGTCAGCGCATAAACACACATACACACACACACTCCGCTATACTTACCGCCGACCCTGCGTCTTCTCCGGCGCCTAGATCCTGAGTCAACATGTGGCCAACCCGGGACGGATGGAGGGGGCAGGGGACGGCTGGAGGGGGCAGGGGACGGCTGAGGCGGCAGGGGACGGCTGGAGGCGGCAGGGGACGGCTGGAGGCGGCAGGGGACGGCTGGAGGCGGCAGAGGACGGCTGGAGGCGGCAGAGGACGGCTGGAGGCGGCAGAGGACAGCTGGAGGCGGCAGAGGACGGCTGGAGGCTGGAGAGGGCAGAGGACGGCTGGAGAGGGCAGAGGACGGCTGGAGAAAGCAGAGGACGGCTGCAGAGGGCAGAGGACGGCTGGAGAGGGCAGAGGACGGCTGCAGAGGGCAGAGAACGGCTGAAGAGGGCAGAGGACGGCTGAAGAGGGCAGAGGACGGCTGCAGAGGGCAGAGGACGGCTGGAGAGGGCAGAGGACGACTGCAGAGGGCAGAGGACAGCTGGAGAGGGCAGAGGACGGCTGCAGAGGGCAGAGAACGGCTGAAGAGGGCAGAGGACGGCTGAAGAGGGCAGAGGACGGCTGCAGAGGGCAGAGGACGGCTGGAGAGGGCAGAGGACGGCTGCAGAGGGCAGAGGACGGCTGGAGAGGGCAGAGGACGGCTGGAGAGGGCAGAGGACGGCTGGAGGCTGGAGAGGGCAGAGGACGGCTGGAGGCTGGAGAGGGCAGAGGACGGCTGGAGGCTGGAGAGGGCAGAGGACGGCTGGAGGCTGGAGAGGGGCAGAGGACGGCTAAAGGCTGGAGAGGGCAGAGGACGGCTGGAGAGGGCAGAGGACGGCTGGAGGCTGGAGAGGGCAGAGGACGGCTGGAGGCTGGAGAGGGCAGATGACGGCTGGAGGCTGGAGAGGGCAGAGGACGGCTGGAGAGGGCAGAGGACGGCTGGAGGCTGGAGAGGGCAGAGGACGGCTGGAGGCTGGAGAGGGCAGAGGACGGCTGGAGGCTGGAGAGGGCAGAGGACGGCTGGAGGCTGGAGAGGGCAGAGGACAGCTGGAGGCTGGAGAGGGCAGAGGACGGCTGGAGGTGGCAGAGGATGGCTGGAGGCGGCAGAGGACGGCTGGAGGGTCAGAGGACGGCTGGAGGGGTCAGAGGACGGCTGGAGGGGGCAGAGGACGGCTGGAGGGGTCAGAGGATGGCTGGAGGGGGCAGAGGACGGCTGGAGGGGTCAGAGGACGGCTGGAGGGGGCAGAGGACAGCTGAAGGGGTCAGAGGACGGCTGGAGGGGGCAGAGGACGGCTGAAGGGGTCAGATGACGGCTGGAGGGGGTCAGAGGACGGCTGGAGGGGTCAGTGGACGGCTGGAGGGGGCAGAGGAGGGCTGTAGGCTGGAGGGGGCAGAGGAGGGCTGTAGGCAGGAGGCGGCAGAGGACGGCTGTAGGCTGGAGAGGGCAGAGAACGGCTGGAGGCTGGAGAGGGCAGAAGACGGCTGTAGGCTGGAGAGGGCAGAGGACGGCTGGAGAGGGCAGAGGACGGCTGGAGAGGGCAGAGGAGGCTGGAGAGGGCAGAGGACGGCTGGAGGGGGCAGAGGACGGCTGGAGGGGGCAGAGGACGGCTGGAGGGGTCAGAGGACGGCTGGAGGGGTCAAGAGGACGGCTGGAGGGGTCAGAGGACGGCTGGAGGGGGCAGAGGACGGCTGGAGGGGTCAGAGGACGGCTGGAGGGGTCAGAGGACGGCTGGAGGGGGCAGAGGACGGCTGGAGGGGGCAGAGGAGGGCTGTAAGCTGGAGGGGGCAGAGAAGGGCTGTAGGCAGGAGGCGGCAGAGGACGGCTGTAGGCTGGAGAGGGCAGAGAACGGCTGGAGGCTGGAGAGGGCAGAAGACGGCTGGAGGCTGGAGAGGGCAGAGGACGGCTGGAGAGGACAGAGGACGGCTGGAGAGGGCAGAGGACGGCTGGAGGGGGCAGAGGACGGCTGGAGGGGGCAGAGGACGGCTGGAGGGGGCAGAGGACGGCTGGAGGGGTCAGAGGACGGCTGGAGGGGGCAGAGGACGGCTGGAGGGGTCAGTGGATGGCTGGAGGGGGCAGAGGAGGGCTGTAGGCTGGAGGGGGCAGAGGAGGGCTGTAGGCTGGAGGCGGCAGAGGACGGCTGGAGGCTGGAGAGGGCAGAGGACGGCTGGAGGCTGGAGAGGGCAGAGGACGGCTGGAGAGGGCAGAGGAGGGCTGGAGAGGGCAGAGGACGGCTGGAGAGGGCAGAGGAGGGCTGGAGGGGGCAGAGGACGGCTGGAGGGGGCAGAGGACGGCTGGAGGGGTCAGAGGACAACTGGAGGGGTCAGAGGACGGCTGGAGGGGTCAGAGGACGGCTGGAGGGGGCAGAGGAGGGCTGGAGGGGGCAGAGGAGGGCTGTAGGCTGTAGGGGGCAGAGGAGGGCTGTAGGCTGGAGGCGGCAGAGGACGGCTGGAGGCTGGAGAGGGCAGAGGACGGCTGGAGGCTGGAGAGGGCAGAGGACGGCTGGAGGCTGGAGAGGGCAGAGGACGGCTGGAGAGGGCAGAGGACGGCTGGAGGGGGCAGAGGACGGCTGGAGGGGGCAGAGGACGGCTGGAGGGGGCAGAGGACGGCTGGAGAGGGCAGAGGACGGCTGGAGGGGGCAGAGGACGGCTGGAGGGGGCAGAGGACGGCTGGAGGGGTCAGAGGACGGCTGGAGGGGGCAGAGGACGGCTGGAGGGGGCAGAGGACGGCTGGAGGGGTCAGAGGATGGCTGGAGGGGTCAGAGGACGGCTGGAGGGGTCAGAGGACGGCTGGAGGGGGCAGAGGACGGCTGGAGGGGGCAGAGGACGGCTGGAGGGGTCAGAGGACGGCTGGAGGGGGCAGAGGAGGGCTGTAGGCTGGAGGGGGCAGAGGAGGGCTATAGGCTGGAGGCGGCAGAGGACGGCTGGAAGCTGGAGAGGGCAGAGGACGGCTGGAGGCTGGAGAGGGCAGAGGACGGCTGGAGGCTGGAGAGGGCAGAGGACGGCTGGAGGGGGCAAAGGACGGCTTGGGGGGGCAGAGGACGGCTGGAGGGGGCAGAGGACGGCTGGAGGGGGCAGAGGACGGCTGGAGGGGGCAGAGGAGGGCTGGAGGCTGGAGGGGGCATAGGACGGCTGGAGGGGTCAGAGGGAGGCACACAGGCTGGAGGGGTCAGAGGGAGGCACACAGGCTGGAGGGGTCAGAGGGAGGCACACAGGCTGAGGGGTCAGAGGGAGGCACACAGGCTGGAGGGGTCAGAGGGAGGCACACAGGCTGGAGGGGTCAGAGGGAGGCACACAGGCTGGAGGGGTCAAAGGGAGGCACACAGGCTGGAGGGGTCAGAGGGAGGCACACAGGCTGGAGGGGTCAGAGGGAGGCACACAGGCTGGAGGGGTCAGAGGGAGGCACACAGGCTGGAGGGGTCAGAGGGAGGCACAGAGGCTGGAGGGGTCAGAGGGAGGCACACAGGCTGGAGGGGTCAGAGGGAGGCACACAGGCTGGAGGGGTCAGAGGGAGGCACACAGGCTGGAGGGGTCAGAGGGAGGCACAGAGGCTGGAGGGGTCAGAGGGAGGCACAGAGGCTGGAGGGGTCAGAGGGAGGCACACAGGCTGGAGGGGTCAGAGGGAGGCACAGAGGCTGGAGGGGTCAGAGGGAGGCACAGAGGCTGGAGGGGTCAGAGGGAGGCACACAGGCTGGAGGGGTCAGAGGGAGGCACACAGGCTGGAGGGGTCAGAGGGAGGCACACAGGCTGGAGGGGTCAGAGGGAGGCACACAGGCTGGAGGGGTCAGAGGGAGGCACACAGGCTGGAGGACAGAGCAGCGTGTGGGGCTGCAGACTCACCGCGGGCCGGGAATCAGGTGTACTGTAGGAGGAGAGGAGGGGCGGGCAGAACTGCAGGAGAGGAAGTCCCGCCCTCCCTCCTCTCTAGGCGCGCGGCATGTCTGGAGGGCAGAGGGTGGAGGGGAGTGGCTGGAGGGCACATGGAACTTCCGAGATCGGAACGTTCCTGTGCCGCTGTCTGTAGCCGGGCTGTGCACTGGATGACGTCACCAGCCCTGGGCGAAGACCCTCACGGAAGTAGGCGTGGCCTTTTCCGGATGTGGCCTTCGGGTTTTATATATAAGATAATGCATTGAATCTGCAGTAGGAAAAGCTCAAATACCATACCTTCCATTCCTCTTAATTCTACTGCCGCTCATTAGTAACATTAATCACAAAAACACAGACAGATCGTTTTTGTCAGGCTGGGGTTACACATGAGCCCTTGGTCCGTTTTTGGCTTCATTTTTGTTAATTTTTTTTTCTAAGTCCAAAAACTGACAGAAAAACTGATTGGATGTAATAAACACCCTGTCCGTTTTTTTCTGCACTTAAAAACATTGCTATGTCCGTTTTTGAGCCAAAAACGTTGCCATCAACGTTTTTGGGGTCCGTTTTTCAAAAAAAAAAAAAAAAATTTTTTTTTTTTTTTTAAACATGGGCCCTATGGAAAAACGGATCCGTTTTTTTGGAGTGCCTTAAAAAACGGATCCTCAGGTACCTCAGGATGTCTGTGGAGGTGTTCGATCAGCTGCTGGAGCTGGTGGGCCCACACATCACCCGGCAGGACACGCGTTGGCGGCCGGCCATTTCCCCAGTGGAGAGACTGGTGGTCACATTGCGGTAAGTGTGTTCTCCCTGCTGCCTTCTTGCCTGCACACACACAACACATGTGTTTGCCGCTTTTTGGTTCTCCGTACATGAAGTTCATGATGGTGTGTCCTGCCCTGGGTTTGAGGATGTGTCCTGATGTGTCCTCATTGTGTGCATGGACAATGTAGTGTGAGTAGTTTTGATTGCGGCTGGCCTTGTACTTGCCACATATAGCAGTTTAGTGATGTCACTATTCACACACCAAGGACATTGTCATCACCACGGCGACAATCAATCCAAGATGTTCCTCGAAAATAGCCATTTAAGGCACCACTACATTGCCAGCTCCCCTGGAAGGCAAACCAGGTCTAATTATACTGCAGCATGAGACTGGTATAATGACACCTGATTTTACTCACAGGGAACCTGGCAGTATACCGCTGAAGGAAGTTAGTCATGTTGCTGATCTCATGTAGAGTTTGTGCGTGAAGATTGCAATGTGTTTGGATGTAGGATTCTGATATGAAATATCGATATGTTGCAAACATATGAGCTTGGACTTGTTGCACGTGAGGGACCGTGAATACAGGCCACATTTTTTGCTTGAAACATGTTCAAAGGTTAGTGAAGCATCCAACCCAGCAGAAAATACTTCTGTGGATGTGTTCATCATTGTGTGTTCAAGGTGATCTGCCTTAAGGCCGCCGTCAGACACTTCAATATTCGTAGTGATATTGCTAGCTATCACATGCAGGCGTGATTGCAATCAAAATCTTTCACATCATTGCTGAGCTGTCACACAGACAGACTCACCAGGGATGTGGAGCATCGAGATCCCTGGCAACTATGGTACACATCGGGTTACTAGGTGACGCGTGGCGCTTAGTAAATGGCCGTTTCACATACATACTATCTCACACCATAGGCTGTGGTGCAGGGAGATGGATCATCGTGGTCTCACACACCACCATGAGGCAGATTGGGCCAGTGTTTCTCGTTTGCTTAGAGCTCCTGCTCACAATTCGTCCATCACACAAGCAACCAATTGCACATTGTCAAATTGCATGATTGCACGCAGTGAGGTGCAAACAATCTTGCTTAGGCGCCTAAAACGCAGATTGCGTACAAAATATTATGCTTTCAAATGATGCCTTGTCATGGGCGCCTTAGGGCAACGTCACACACACACACATCTGTGCAGATATTGTTTGCAGCTCTGGGTTGTGCACAAAAGAACGGCCATATCTTGCCAGTTCTGAGGCTGGCGTGAAAACAAGCCATGTGTCCATGATTTAACTGCAAACATAGAGATGCAAACAATATGTGCACAAATATGTGTGTGTGTGACGTGGTCCTTACATCCCATTATTGTATGTGTGTCATGCCTTCTTCATTGCGTTCCTCACCAAGGCCCAGGTCCAGATGTTGCTGAGCAGCTACCAACAGCAAGAGGGTGGGCAAGGCGCACGCAATGTGCCATGTCAGGGTCAGCTGGGCAACTTGACAAACACACAGGGTTTGTCAACCTGACACTTCACTTGGCAGCAGCTGAGCCTTGGGTTGATATGGCACATTGCTGCAATTGGACACCCACAGTTAGGGCTCCCGAACACACTCGTGGGTTGCCAGACAAATAGTTAGCTGGTTGTAAACAAATATCGTCAGCGTGTGCACGTGGCTTAAGAGTGTGCTGCTACATGAGTGTTGTTTGTGTTTGAATGTCGACGTCAGTGGCCTGTATATGATGCTGGGAGCATAACACTAATCATGTGTCTCTACTTTCTAATTGTAATGGACGTATGTGAGTAGTTTGCCTGCAATTTCACATTACCTCTTCATTGTGTTCAAACATTTGCAGCCATGTTGCTTAGTTGTTCTTCCCAGGCTCTGTTTGTTGACATGTATTTGGCAGTAGTCTTGCTCAGTGCATACTAATGTTGTTGTTGTTCTGTTTAACAGGTTCCTTGCAACTGGGGAGTCATATGCCTCACTCCATTATCAATTTCGAATTGGACGCTCAACCATCACCAAGTTTATCCCACAGATCTGTGATGTGTTGTGGGAGAAACTTCAGCCTTTGGTAATGGCAGAACCAAACAACAACACGTGGATGGCAAGTGCCGTGTCTTTTGGAGAAAAAGCGCATTTCCCAAACTGTGTTGGAGCCCTCGATGGGAAACACATAAGAATTTGCAAGCCCCCACACAGCGCCTCACTGTTTTTTAACTATAAACGTTATTTCTCCATCGTCCTCATGGCAATTGTGGACTCCAGGGGGAGATTCATCTCTGTGGACATTGGGGCATATGGGCGCACAAATGACTCTAGAGTGTTCAAGGACAGTGTGATGGGGCAAGCCCTTTACAGTGGCTGCTTAAATCTGCCGCAGCCTTGTCCTTTGCCTGGCACAAGCTCACCCGCTGTGCCACATGTACTGGTTGCAGATGAGGCATTCCAGCTTCACGTTAATCTACTCAAGCCGTATGCCAGCCGCACACTCACGGCGCCACGGCAGAACTTCAATATGAGGTTAAGCCGGGCACGTCAGTATGTAGAGTGTGCGTTTGGCATACTGGCAGCAAAGTGGCGTGTGCTTTTGACCACCATTCAGTTGCATCCCCATAATGTGGACAGTGTCATCAAAGCCTGTACCTGTCTACATAACTTTGTGATGAATCAAGAAATGCCCAATGTTGACCCCACTCTGTGGTCTTCTCCTTTACTATCCATACAACAGCCCAGTGTGCGTGCCCCTCTTGCCGCCATTACTGTAAGGGACCAATTTGCAAATTACTTCATGAATGACCCAGGCCACCTATCTCATGTGTAAGGATAGCTTTACCCACAAACTGATCCTCTTTAAACACAACTCCTTATGCTTTGCATTTGTGGTTTATGGTCACACTGCATCCTTTCCTCAGCTATGTTTAGAATCTATGTTTTTGGAAAATAAGATGGCGGATCCCGTGCTTGTATTTGCCACTGTCTTGGATGTGTTTGATTTGGGAGTGTGTTGACCAACACGTGACAGTGTTCACACCAGAACGTGTAAGTGATGTGTGTGTGTGTGTGTGTGGAGTTTATCCTCCTCACTCACATAGCATTTCTGTGTGGCCATGATCACATGTGTTGGCCACACACACAATTTCCTTTGGGGTGGCTTCACAACTAGGTGGGATTGTAACCCGGCTTAGGGTCCAGCACACAGGTCCTTATCCAAGGCTTCCGTGTTTGAAACCACCCTTAATGCTACCTTTACATGCAGGCACAGGAAGGTCCCAATCAATAGGCAGCAGACACAAATGTGGATGTTTGCGTGAAAACACTTTGAAGTGGCTGTGTGTACTTCGACATTTTAAGTCATGTGACTTGCAGATACATGACACAACAAGCATCCCCTTCAAGCTGTTTATATGCCACCAGCCACAATTGTGTCCTATGGCTGACGGTTTATACCTTCCTGGTGCTTTGTGACAAGGAACACAACATTTGCACTTATGCCTTATTCAGTATGGTCTCAACACATGAGTCCGATAATTATCTGCCGTAGTGAAATCATGGACAAATTGTTCTATTTGTACACAGCCACAAAATGGAGCAATGTGTCCATGATTTCAAGGCAACCAGAGATATGTGAACAATATCTGGACAGAGATCTGTGTGTGTGACCCCAGCCTAAGTGACCCAGTCATGGTAACTTACCACCTGGTAGGAGTGTGGCTTCACATTTTTGTGGGATCACACCGCCTCATGCAATGTGTATGGTCTGAAGTGATAAGATGTGTACACATACCACCTATTGTTATACGGCATGGAACCTTGCCCTTGCTCATATGTTAATATGTAAAAATAAAACATAACATTATTTTGACACATTTCTGTAAATCAATAAACAAATCAAATGCAGGTTCACCAGGCATACGAAAATTTTTACTGTTGTCGCATAAAGTGCTGAAACAAAAAATGGCTCACACGGAGCAAAGATGCAGCAAAAGAGCATCAATCCTGGTTTTGAAAACTTAAAGATTTGCATGTGTGCAACCCAACATGGGCAATAATAAATTTGTAAACTAAACTCGGTGTCAACAGGACACCGACAGGTGCAACATGGTCACACTGCCTTAAAGACATCACTCCCCCTCCCCGGACACCTCGTCACACACAAGAGTGAGATTTATGGGGTGCTTGACAGAGTACTACTGGACGAGTTGATTGAATTCCCCCTTGAAATTTAATTTGTCGTGTTGAGGGATGTCCAGAAGTTCTGGGATGTATGAGCTAAAATAGTTCATCCACTGCTGGCCAGGACCCCCACACTCCTTCTGGCCCATCTGGGCTATTTGGTGTTCCAGAACTGTGCGGTTGTCTCGCACACTCTCGTGAAGGCGTTGTAGGCCCTCCACGATGATTGTGTCAGTCTCCTCACGGGGCGTGGTTTTTTTGCGGCCACGGGTGGGTCTGGATGTAGCCGTGGTCGCTGAAGGGGTTGTTGTTGGTCCACTGCCTTCTAAATTTGGGGTAGCCACTACATTCTGTGAGGCAGCCAAAGCCACACCGGCATCGGTGTCTTGGGTCTGGCTGGGAGGCATGTCCCCACTGCTCGGCTCCTGTTCGGGAACCACACCAGCTGTGTTGCTGTGAGTTCTGCAAGATAAGGAAGATAGATATAATGTTGGTTTCATCAAACACACATCAGTTTATCACCCAACTTCAGTGCTGCATGTGTGTTCATACTCACTTTCGTGAGCCTAGCGTCTGCTGGAGGAAGGTGAGCTCATCATGGTGCATATAGATGGTGGGTGGTTTGGCAGCTGCCCCACTCTTGAAAGCCGCCATTTTCCTGGCATCTCGCATGAATCGATCACGGCAGGAGCACCAGCGGACTTGCACCTTCTCATCTACATAGCATGGGAAACACAACACAACAGGAGACATGTGTGACATCTATACACTACACCATGTCACAACACCACACATGTATGTGTGGTTGGAGTTGTCCTTACCTATGTACTGTTGCTCATCCGAGTCAATAGATCTGAACCTCGGGAACATCGTGTGGCAGATGTCATTCCACATTTCCCTTGTCACAATAGAATTTTTATAGTGCTCATTCCCCGGGTCCCACAGAGCAGGCTGCTTTTCAATGAGGTGTATGAGCACCTGGTTATCAATCCTTATTTTGGAAAATTTATGGGTGGTTGTCTTTCCGCCAGTTTCTACATACTCCTACAGTGCATAAATAGGAATACATGAACATCACAAAGTAGTGTGTGCCAAAATGGAAATTAACACCCATATGCAACGGATGGTGTGTGGCAACATTGAGCTTTTTCACTATAATGTGAGTGCACGGATGACACAATCCACATGTTTAGAAGGCTGGAAACGCACATGATGACTTCAACCCAAATAAACCACCGGTCACTTACCTCGGTAGCAGCAGCGGCTTTTTTACGCCCTTTACCAGTCTTGGTGGCCTTGGGCTCTGGAAGTGCCTTAGGTGGCTCCTGTGTGTTTGAGAAAAACAATTTAGTCCCACACAGGAGAAATAACGTCCACTTAACACACACGTGTGTGCCCAACTTCCCAACACATCTGTGTTTGCCCTGAAATCATGGACACAGTGCAACATCTCCCCAGAGTCACAAAATAGCCCAATGTGTCCATGATTTAACTGCAAGCAGAGGTTGTTTCTGGATTTGCTATCAGACGTTGGTGTGTGTACAGTGGGGGAAACAATCATTGCAACATCGCCCACATACATGACCACACACACTGTCCAAGCGTACCTTCTGTGTGGATGGCCCTGGCTTTGCGCCTCTGTGCTTTTTCCGGCTGGCCTTTGTGCGTTTTTTCTGGCTTCTCTTGTGCTGGCGGGAGAGATGAAAAATTATGTGAAACCCCAATCTGTTGCAGATCTTTGATCAACTGTATGGCACATTGCAAGGTGTGTAAAATATTAAAGAAATAGGAAAGAGCTACCACACATATGGTTGCCCACACAAACATGTTGGCACAAAACAAAGAAACTTCATCCATTGTGTAGTTACGTTACATTGGCAGGCCAACACCAACAGAACCAAAAAAAAAATAGAAAAACAAAAAAATCAGATATGTGTGGGGAAACTGACTGTCCTGCAGGCTGGATCCAAATAATACATTGGTGCACATTATAAGAGACAAGTGTGACTTACTCTTTTGGCGTCTCGGGCACTTGACACAGAAGATGATGTGGATGAAGGCTGCAATTGAACATGAGTATATCAATGTCAAATCACACCTGGACACATATGAGTAAGCATTACGACAAACAGAAACAACATATCTTGCAACGTTATGTGTAATAAAGTGTACGTTGCAAAGTTTGGGCTGACATGCAGAAGCGGGCCAATAAGTCCTTTTAGGTTCGTCAACAATAGGTAGGCATGTAACAACCTTCAAACTTTTGTTTTGGGCGGGGGTTAAGGTACATTTGGCCACCCCAAAGGAAACACACAGCATGATACTTTTTAGTGGGGAAACTTTGCCCTTCTACACACCACTTGGGTTTGTTTTATTTTCAAAATAATAAATGTGACCCATACAAAGTAGCTTTGGCCAGAGGAGCATTGACAAATACACTTTGAGGCAACTTGGCCAATATTTACACAATGTTTATGGTGATACACAATTCACACAAGAGACAGGCTGCATAGTGTCCCCTTTCACATAGCACACAGGGACACATTGAAACCACCAGTTGTGTACCAAGGAGCATTCGGCGGACACTCTGCACCCTGGTGGGTGAAGTGTGGAGCACAATATCCCTCCGAAACGCAGGGCCAGCGTCTGTTGAAAGCAGTGACATACAGGCACCTGCACTTTGCAACCACATATTAAAGACCCCAAACCATAACCAATACATAGTGAACCGCAGGGGTGGGTATAAGGGGTTGGTACACCGCCAACCCCACAGGGCCCCCAGCATGTGGAACTTGGGGAGGTGTACCAGGGGATCTTTGGATCATCACATGACAACAAGTGGGCCATAAACCCAATGAGGGACATAGAAACACAGTCTCCTCCCCATGGCATTGCACAACAAGGTTGCAGATGTCATTGACATCTGTACCCATGCCCAGCATTAATGAGCGTTCGACAACGGAACATCATCTACAGCCGACAATGATGGTGGGCAGGTATAAACGGTGACAATCAGTGGATGGTTCAGCTGTTAGTCGCAACCACACATACCCCAAATAATGAATTTTCCCAGAGTACATTGAATTAAGCAACCAGATGCTCCTAATGTAATGCAACAAGATCACCCAATTGTGACTCTGCGCATTCCATCGAAACAGCTGGATGATCCTCATTAGCGTACACTTTAATACGCTCACACCTCCAGCCATACAGAAAATTGCCTCCTCCCGCCCAATAACAAGTCAGCTGTTTGGCTGAGTAGGGTGCATAGTAATGTGAACGCATATTTCAAAAGTGCAATGCGTTCACATCAATATGCCCAGCCTTGTTGCTGCATTCACATCTGCATGCCATTCGCATGCAGACACCAACGCGTGTCCAAAGGCAACTTATGATGATATGTGACCAACAAATTGTAGTTGACATTGTTAAGATTTTAAAAGTTACAGTGTGGTTGCACAATGGCATTACCCTGTGCAGGGTTCGTGGTTGAGGAGCCAACATGTGAGTGCATAAAGCGCATGCCCCTAAGTGTATAATGTGTACGCGGTGTGCTGCATTTCACAGGCCACGACCGTGCCCTGACATTAACTGCACTATGTCATTTGAACACATTCATATTGATGCTCACACATAACACAATGTCGTCGGCATCAGGGAGACAACATGTTGCATGCCCCTGGTGCGGACCACCCTGTGTGATTGTTCACCAGCCTTCCGCAACAGCACATATTACAGGGAAGACGAGCACACGGTCATGTGCAGTGAAGCGCTGCACCCTGCATCCGCATTATTGTGTGGCTTGAGCTGGCTGCGCGCACATGGCAGCAACCCCTAACCTGAAACATGCGGAGTTAAACGGCAGTGCCACACAAGCATTATCAGGCAATTAGTAGGTCAGAACACAAAATGCATGGGCTACTTACAGACGAGTCAGATGTCTGCTCTGAGGGACTGTCCCTGTCACTGAGCTCCGAATCGGTCACCTGTGCAGGTGTGACAAACAGAAAGAGACATTACTTGAGGGCAGCATGTACAACAATTACATCTTATCACGAGCATATGTGCAAACATTTTGTACCTACCATAATGTTAGTGGACAGGGTTCCAACACATGCACTATGTCCAGGGAGCAGTGCTGATTTCCTGGTTGACACCCCCCCTTTTGTGTGGCTGGCTAAGGTCACATGACCTTTAAGGATTGACATTTGCCACCTTCTGGAGCAGATTTCGAAAACGCATGCGTTAACGCACTTGTGTAATATGTGCACAAAATGGCAATGCGTTAACGGATGCGTTTCCCATAGGGCCCCATTATAAGGGAAACGCATGCGTTTGGAGATGGAGACAAAAAATGCGGGCTGCCGCGTTTTTGGTGTGCGTTCTCAAAAACGCACAGGATTTAACAAACAACTTTTTGTCAATTTTTTTACATTGAGCCCTATGGATCCGTTTTCTTATCCGTTTTTAGACACAAGATCATTGCAAAAACGGTTAGGAAAAACGGACTGAGGGCTTATGTGGAACCCCAGCCTAAGTCCAAAAACGTTCAGGGGTGTAGGAGGCACAAAAAGCACCCAAAAAAAAAACGGATTGGTCATGGAAATCACTTCCAAAAACGGATTTCTATGTGTGACCCCAGCCTCATTTAGACCAGCCGGTCCTTGTGCTCTTAGTTTTATAATCCAAGCTGCTTCTTTCTGAAGGAGTAGCTTATGAACATTCCCTCCTGCTGGGGGCATTTCTACCCTTTCCAGTCCTAGAAAGCTTAAAACAGACGGATCTTCCTTATGTTCTTTCCTCACATGCTCAATTATTCTCAGTGTTCCCACTCCAGTCTCAATCGACTTTACGTGCTCTCTATACTTTGACTTAGTGACTGTGATATCTTCAGCAGCCTTCAGTAGACATGTCTACTGTGACGTCATTAGATGCATAAACTTCACATATCTACTGTGACATCATAGGAACTAGACAGGAATACTGTGTTGTCATTAGCAGTCTCAACTAGACAAGCCTACTGCGATTTTACCTTCAAACTACATTCTATATGTCCACTATGATCACACCATGAGCCTACACCAGGCATATCTACTATGATATCATCAGCAGACTACACTAGACATGTCTACTGTGACATCATCAGCCGCCTAAACTAGACCTATGTACTGTGATATCATCAGCAGCCTACACTAGACATAGCTAATGTGATGTCTTCAGCAGCCTACACTAGACATGTCTACTGTGATGTCATCAACAATCTCAACTAGACAAGCCCATTGCGATTCTACCTGCAGACTACACTGGATATGTCTACTGTGATGTCATCAGCAGCCTACACTACATATGTCCTCTGTGATATCATCAGCAGACTACACTAGACATGCTAGACATGTCTACTGTGATATAATCAGCAGCCTAAAGTACACCCATCTGCTGTGATATATTCAGCAACCTACACGTTACATATCTACTGTTATATCATCAGCAGTCTACACTAGACACGTCTACTGTGATGTTATTAGCAGCCTAAACTGCACATATCTACTGTGATGTCATAAGAAGCCTAAATATGGCTAGGGTCACACATAAGCCCTTGGTCCGTTTTTGGCTTCATTTTTGTCATTTTTTTTTTCTAAGTCCAAAAACTGATAGAAAAACGGATTGGATGTAATAAACACCCTGTCCGTTTTTTTCTGCACCTAAAAACATTGCTAGCAACGTTTTTGGCATCAGTTAAAAAACGCATGCGTTTTTTTTAACATAGGGCCCTATGGGAAACGCATGCGTTAACGCATATCCGTTTTTAATGAAAAAAATGAAAAAAATGACTAAGTCTAAAAAACGTTCAGAGGTGTAGGAGGCTCAAAAAGCACCCAAAAAAGAACGGATTGATGATGAAAATCACTTCCTAAAAACGGACTTCTATGTGTGACCTCAGCCTATACATGTCTACTGTGTTGTCATCAGCAGTCTCAACTACAGAAGCCTACTGTGATTTTACCTGCAGACTATACTGGATATGTCTACTGTGATGTCATCAGCAGTCTACACTATACACGTCCACTGTGATAACATCTGACGCCTACACTAGGCATTTCTACTATGATGTCATCAGCAGTCTACACTATGCATGTCCATTGTGATGACACCTGCAGCCTTCACTAGGCATATCTACTGTGATGTCATCAGCAGACTACACTAGACATGTCTACTGTGATGACACCAGCAGCCTAAACTAGGTATATCTATTGTGATGTCATCAGCAGACTACACTAGACATTTCTACTGTGATGACACCAGCAGACTACACTAGGCATGTCTACTGTGATTTCATTAGCAGCCTAAGGCTGTGGTCACAGTTGACATGCGTTTTTTTTAGTGCCTTTTAAAAACTCATACGTTTTAACATGCGTTTTGTCATGTCAGCATGAGTTTTTTAAGGTGTGTGATGGCTCTCTGCGTTTTTGGCTGCGTTTTTAAATCTGCACCCAAAAATAGTGCATGTACTATTTTTTCGTGTGTTTTGAAAAACGCATGCGTTTTTGTAGAAAACGCATGCGTTTTTATAACATGGGCCTCTATGGAAAACGCATGCAAAACATTAGTACCTTTTAGTGCCATTCAAAAACGCATGCGTTTCCCATAGGAGCCCATGTTAAAAAAATGCATGCGTTTTTTTAACATGGGCTCCTATGGAAAACGCATGCGTTTTTGAATGGCACTAAAAGGTACTAATGTACCATGCGTTTTTGCATGCGTTTCCCATAAGGCCCCTTATTAAAAAACGCATGCGTTTTTGGAAATGAACCAAAAACGCATGGTACTGTCACACATGCTTTTTTGCTATTAGGGCATGCGTTTTTTAACATGGGGGCCTATGGGTGCGTTTTTTACATGCGTTTTTGAAAACGCAGGTCTCCAAAAACGCTTGTGAAAAATGCAACTGTGACCCCAGCCTAAACTACACATATCTACTGTGATATCATAAGAAGCGTACACTAGACATATCAACTGTGATGTCATCAGCAGTCTCAATTAGACAAGCCTATTGCGATTTTACCTGCAGACTACACTGGATATGTCTACTGTGATGTCATCAGCAGACAACACAAGACATGTCTTCAGTGATATCTTCAGCAGAACAAAACTGACCTGACTATACACATGTATTTAGTGATATCATCAGCAGACTACACTAGAAATGTCTACTGTGACATCATCACCAGCCTAAACTAGACCTATCTACTGTGATATTTTCAGCAGCCTACACTTCACATAGTTACTGTGATATCTTCAGCAGCCTTCAGTAGACATGTCTACTATGATGTCAATAGATACCTAAACTACACATATCTACTGTGACATCAAAAGAACTAGACATGTCTACTGTGACATCAGCAGCCTACACTAACATATAGCTACTGTGATTGTGGCGCCCCTGCGTCCAGGAGGCCACAAAGGGAACTGCAGCCAGGCAGGTAGGACACTTGTTGCACAACAACACCCTCACAGCCCACATAACCCACGTGTAAGAGAAGGTAGCATCCAGCCCTGAGATTAGAGACTCTATTAGATTGAGGGGTGGTGGATTTGGAGGAGTGGGTTGGGCACACCCAAAGTCAGGTGACTTGACAGTATATAGGAAGGGGGAGGAGAAAAGGAAGGCAGTAGGCCGAAGTAGGCTGAGAAGCAAAGACTGAACATCACACGTCCTGTGAGTGTATGGCCTAGGAACGCAGAATCTGTACTGAGCCAGTGTGAGCCAGAGGAGAGAGAAAGCCTATCCGAAGCTGATACCACCAGGAGTGTGAGAGAACGGAAAGGGACGGTGTAACCCGGGCCCTAGGAACGCAGCTGAAACCACTGACTGCAGGCGGAGTAGCCCTCCTATATACCGTGAGGAGAAGAGAGAAAGGAGCCTGGTAGAGCCTCGTGCTGGAGGACTGCTGGAGGCTGAGCTGAAGTAGAGTGTCGGCTCTAGAGGGGACCGTGGTTTACCCTGCATCCCCAAACAACACGATTGGGGGTCTGAGTTTCAGATTGAGATCCCTACCCTAAGGACAGGCAGCTCAGTGACACACTTAGGACCCACAGGGGCCCGAGTCACCGCCATACTGTCCAGCATTTCACACACACACACCCCGTGGAGACGGAGACCGTAATAGCCCGGAAAGGACACTACAGACTGTGTGAGGGGTCACAAAGAGAGAGGCCTGGCTGCAGGGATCAAAGGGAACCCGGAGAGGGAGAATGTGCCCGTGTGTTAAGAACTGTACTTGAACTGTGTAAGAACTGCAACTAAACTGTAAAGTGACTGGAAGAACTGAGAGTAAACACGGAAAACCCTGGAACTGCTTCCCTTGTGTTTCTGCATGAAAGTGGTTCTCTCCATTCAGGATCCAGCCTGTCAGCACCAGCCAGGAGGAGAGATCCCTGCAGCGTCTGCAAAGTAAGTGTGCTACACACTCCACAATAGACTTAACCCTTACTGCCCCGGGGAATACAGTTCTACCCACTGGAACTATACCACCTAAGCTGCCACTACATCATCCCCGGAGGTTCTGCAGCAGCGGCGGTCCCCATCACTGGCCGCATCAAGTGGGTGGTGTCACGACTGACAATCCCCTGTAAATATCCCCTTTAATTGCCAGGGCCCGGGACATGGTCCGGACCAGGACCCACCGTGACTTCCCCAGCAAAGACCCGGTCCGGTACCGAGTACCCTCGTCCCACTGGGCTCGACATGATATCTTCAGGAGCCTAAACTAGACATGACTACTGTGATGTCATCAGCAATCTCAACTAGACAAGCCTATTGCGATTCTATCTGCAGAATACACTGGATATGTCTACTGTGATGTTATCAGCAGCCTACACTATACTTGCCCACTGTGATATCATAAGCAGACTACACTAGACATGTCTACTGTGATGTCAACAGCAGCCTAAACTAGACCTATGTGCTGTGATATGATCAGCAACCTACACTTTACATATCTACTGTGATACCTTCAGCAGCCTACACTAGACATGTCTACTGTGACATCATTAGCAGCCTAAACTAAACATATCTACTCTGATATCATCGAAATCCTACACTAGACATGTCTACTGTGTTTGTCATCAGCAGTCTAAACTAGACAAGCCTACAGCGATTTTACCTGCAGAATACACTGGACATGTCTACATCAGCAGTCTACACTATGCATGTCCACTGTGAGGACACCTGCAGCTTTTCACTAGGCATGTCTACTGTAATGTCATCAGCAGACTACACTAGGCATTTCTACTGTGATGACTCCAGCAGCCTACACTAGGTATATCTATTGTAATGTCATCAGCAAACTACACTGGATATGTCTACTGTGATGTCATTAGCAGCCTAAACTACACATATCTACTGTGATATCATAAGAACCATACTCTAGGCATGTGTCGGGCCCCACGGGACGAGGGTACTCGGTACCGGACCGGACGGTGCCGGGGAAGTCACGGGTGGCTTGGTCCGGACCGTGTCCCTGGCTCGGCAAATAAAGGGGGATATTTACAGGGGAAATGTCACTCGTGACGCCACCCACTTGATGCGGCCGCCGCTGCTGCAGAACCTCCGGGGGTGATGGAGTGGCAGCGGAGATGTTATAGTTCCAGTGGGAAGAACTGTATCCCCTGGGGCAGTAAGAGTTAAGGGTTGTGGAATTGTCCAGGATACTTACTTTGCAGACGCTGCAGGATCTCTCCTCCTTGCTGGTGCTGACAGGCTTGTAGCTCTGTAGGTGGGAATCTGCTTCAACCTGTATGGGAGGAATAGTCTGCAGATAGAGACTGACAAGAGAGGCCAATTCAGGGTTTTCCGTGTCTTTTACTCTCAATTCTTCAAGCAGTTTACAAGTCAGTTGCAGTTCTTACAGTTCAAGCACAGTTCTCAATACACGGGTACATTCTCCCTCTCCGGGTTCCCTTTGCTCTGCAGCCAGGCCTCTCTCTCTCTGTGACCCCTCACACAGTCTTTAGTGTCCTTTCCGGGCTGTCTGCGGTCTCCGTCTATACAGGTGGTGTGTGGTGCGCTGGACAGTATGGTGGTGACTCGGACCCCTGGTGGGCCCTCCTGGTTGTCACTGAGCTGCCTGTCCTTTGGGTTGGGGACCCTAACATGGAGCTGTGGTCCCCCGTCGTGTTGTTTGGGGATTCCGGGTAAACTGCGGTCCCCTCTAGAGCCGACACTCTACTCAGCCCAGCCTCCAGTAGTCGTCAGCACGAGGCTCTACCAGGCTCCTTCTCTCTGGTCCTCTCGGTATCATAGGAGGGACTTCTCTGCCTGCAGTCAGTGGCTTTAGCTGCTGTCTAGGGCACGGGTTACACCGTCCCTCTCCGTTCTCTCACACTCCTGGTGGCATCAGCGTCGGACGGGCTTTCTCTCCCCTCTGGCTCACACTGGCTCAGTACGGATTCTGCGCTCCTAGCCTTGCACTCACAGGACGTGTGATTGTCTCTCAGTCTTTACAGCTCAGCTTCTGGTCTTTGCATCTCGGCTCACTCCGGCCTACTGATGGTCTACTCCTTACAGACTTCCTTCACTCCTCCCCCTTCCTATATACTGTCAAGTCACCTGACTACGGGTGTGCCCAACCCACTCCTCTGATCCACCACCCCTCAATCTCATAGAGTATCTAATCTCAGGGCTGCATGTTACCTTCTCTGACACGTGGGTTGTGTGGGCTGTGAGGGTGTTGGTGTGCAACAATGTCCTACCTGCCTGGCTGCAGTTCCCTTTGTGGCCTCCTGGACGCAGGGGCGCCACACTCTCCCGGAGTTAACTAGCGCGTCCTCGCGCTGCCCGTCATGGATCACCCTGAAAACATTTTTTATTTTTAAACAACAGTAAACATTAAGTATTATTGGTTTCTTCCCATCCAGGAGGGACGATTCTTATAACGTTGCATAAGTTAACTATTTACAAGTGCACGGCTATATACTCATCATTACCCTTTTCTCTCTAGACCTCTACCGGTCCAATGCTACAATGCATTCACTTTTCTGTAGCTTAAAACACATTATTAAAGTCACTACTTTGTATGAAAAGTATAAAAGTTCTTCTTCAAAAAGTGCAAAAAGTTCCAAAAAGTTCAATGCACTACGTCTCACGTGCATAGCTGGTCTTAAAACCAAAGGGGAGCACACTAAGGTGCTCAACTATTTACAAGGGAAAGTTCGTACCAGCTCATTGTTCATGGTATCAATGTTCAGTTCAAATAACATATAAGACATACTGGGGAATGCTAGCATTCATTCAGGTAAAGGAGGGGATCACCAAGGAAAAATGCACATTCACACTTACAGTTTCTTCATCTGTTCTTGATGCAGGACACGGGTCTTACTCCTTCTTCCCTTCAGGCTTGACTTTCCACGGGAGTGTTGGTAATCCTCTTTTCCTGGGGAACATCTCGAGCTCTTGCAACGCTTGTATCAACAGATAACTCTCCGGAGTCTGTGTCGCAATATCTGCGGTGCTCTTTACGGAAACAGTTTCAGTAACAGGTGTTAAGTCTGTAGTAGGACCCGGGTTCACAATTGGGTCCGGCGGTATTACTGGGTTAGTCTCCTCTAATGCAGGCATGTCATCTTCAGACGCGTCCAAACAAAGTCTATGCACTCTTATGCCATACGGGCCTCTTGCTCCTTGTATAACAACATAGGAGACCCACTCTCCAACTTGCACTTCCCTGTCTGGGTGTTTTTCTGGCAAGTGTGATTCCACATCTCTGCGATTGATGAAAATGTCACCGTATACTCCTTCCTCGCAGGCAAAGGCATATCCTTCCTCATGCTTTACTTTTACAATCCTGCCCTCATGCCTCTGTGATCCAGTAACACTCTTGTCTCGTCTAGCAACAGTTTTTAGATATTGGGTCAGTGCAACTAATTCCCGCTTTCGCTCTTGTCTTTTTAATTCTTCCTGCTCCCATCTTTTACTACATCTCCTCAGATATTCATTTCTTGTGACTATTTCTACGGGGCCTACTTCGCCTTCGGGGTCTCCTACAAAGCCCATCATATCGTCGCTAGCTTCATCCCGCTCCCACCAGCAGCGGAGCTGCTCTCCTCTCACCTCCGTCGTCTTAGGCGCTGGGATCAGGGGCTCCGGCAGGGATAACCACTTCTCCTCCAGGGCTCCGAGCGGGTCGGTCTCTTTCTTAGCAAGGCGCGGTGCAGTACGTGGCATGGACAGATCCACCAACGTTGCTGTACGGCATGGGGTGTCGCTTTCAGCGCGATCCCGTGTGTCTTCAACCCAGCCGGGTTGTATGGTCAGAGTCTGTTGGTGGTGATCGATGCTAAGCTGGATATGGGTACGCTGCTCATGGATCCGGGTCATCTGCTGGGGCAGCAGTCGCAATATACCCCTCCGGGTATCTGGGACATAGGGACGCTCTCCACCTTCTGCCATCTCAGTACGATCACAGGTGTTCTTTCCCTGGCTGGGTTCCACCACATGGTCGTCCTGTGGGCCCTCCGGGATCACACGTGGTCTCTCGTACGCAGCACTCTTCCGGGCATCCTCTGCTTCTGTCCTCGTGTCTCTGAATGGCGACTGCTTCTCTTCCGGTTGCTCGCTCCGCCCCCTCCTGATGACGATTTCCTTCTTCTCGGTTCGCGCCAGTTTCATGGTAGGAGGGTCTAGGGGCGGCGGCTCTTCCTTAAGAGTGACGGCTGGACTTCCGGTTTCCGGCCTGATGGGAGAGGGAGGAAGGGACTGAGCTCCCAGAGCCCGTGACTCCACACCCGATTCAAAGACGAGAATCCGCCGCCAAACGCTACCGGAGTCACGCTCCCCTATTCTCATACTACCCCTGCATGCATCGGTGGCTCCGGAGCACCGGCACCAGGTGGGTAACGGCGGGGATGGCGACGAGAAACTCCGGGCCCCCCTCCAAGATGGCGCAGAGCGGAGTAGGAAGCAGAGGCAAGGAGGCGGCGTGTAAACAACAGCCCCGTTCGCAGGGGAAAGATCCCGGTGTCCATCCTGGCCGGAGCAGCAGTGGGAGAGGTGAGACTAAGGAGCAGGCGGAGGGGCTGAATCCTGAACACACCATTGACTATAAGTTGCTGGCCACAGAAGTCTCAGCACAGTTGGTGGGAGAGCTGAAGCAGACTTTCAGGGCTTTAGTACAGGAGCTGCTGCAAGATTCCCTCACTGACATTAGAGAGGAGTCTGCAGCTCAAGAGGCCAGAATAACAGCACTGGAGCAGAGAGTGTCAGATGCTGAAGACAGGGTGACATGGCTGGAACAACAAGTCTCAGAATACAAGGATAGGGAAGAACGCACAATTAATAAATTGGAGGACCTGGAGAACCGGTCTCGCCGGAACAACCTGCGACTGATAGGGCTCCCTGAGTCCATCACCCCCACAGCCCTGCTAGATATCTTTGAGACTGAACTCCCCCAGATTCTCGGAAGCAGGGGCTCCTGTATGGTGGAAAGGGCACACCGGATAGGTCCCCCATCAGACCGTCCCGCCAAAGTGAGCACAGCGGCCAAAGAGAAAGTGAAGCCGCGACAGGCTATTGCTCGCTACTTAAACTACAGGGACAAGGAAAACCTTCTGCGCGCATATAAGAGCTCGAGGGCCCCACTGATACTTCGTGGACATAAGGTTCTGCTATTTGGTGATTACTCTCCTGAAGTGGCAAAGAAACGGAGAGCCTTTGGGGAAGCATGCAGTATACTTTACAAGCACAATATACGCTTTCAGCTACTATATCCACCCGTATTAAAGTACAGGGGTCCGGACGGTTCCATCAGGGTGCACCACAGCCCGGGGGAGGCCATCAGGAGCCTGACACAATGGAGCCCGGTGGGAAGTCATGACGGAGGACAACGGAGCCGACATTCAGGAGCCCGGAGAGACAATGAGGATCTTCGCCCAGGGACCCCAACGGCTAGAGAGGACTCTCCTCGCTGGTCGGCTGGGAGGGGAAGTCCGGGATCTAACTCCCCGAAGGAGCAAAGGACTGTGCGACGTGATGGTAGTGAAGGGAGAAGGCGTCCTTCAGGGACAAATGGATCACTAGTGGAGGACAATCGAGAGGAGTCCTGATTTGGTGATTTTTTTTTTCCCTTTTTCTTTTACTATTTTTTCAATACTTTTATTCCGGAGATGATTGTTGTCAGAACTCCTAAACCCCAAGCCCTGGCCTGGACGGTTTAGTGGCGTTCAACCCGGACGCCTAGCCAGATGCGGGGGGTACGATATGATACGGTATAACACTGACGATATGTGATAATAGACTTCAGTGCACGGTATTACTTATCTTCCTGCATACTGGAGTCACAGGGCGGGAGCTGAAAAGGAGAGCGCCCTTCAGAATATGGAAGTCCATAACTTGTATTTGGGGAACTGTTGGTTTGGGAAAAGTCAGGTGAGAAGGGGGTTTTATGTGGGTACGGGGGTTGGGATGTGGCCTCTTAGCCACCTGTTAAAAAGCTGTTGGGGTTATAGGGTTTGGGTGATCTTGACGTTTCAGCCACTGTATATACTCTGTTATGTGTTGTATGGATGGAGTCCTCTCGAAACACGATGGCGTTGACTATGACCCACCCAATGACAATTGATAATGGTTAATCTACTGTCCTGGAACGTTAAGGGCCTTAGGTCACCGGAGAAACGTTCCATGATACTTAATCATCTTAAGAGGTTGAAAGTGGACATTGCTCTACTTCAGGAGACACATCTCCAAGATACGGAATTTTTTAGGATGCATCGACTCTGGGTGGGGGCGGTATATGGATCAGGAGCAATAGGGAGGAAGGCGGGAGTACTGGTACTGATTCATAAAAATTTCCCTTACACTATAGTCTCCGAGACCAAAGATGATGAAGGTAGATATGTGCGATTGGTTATAGATAGCCCGACTGGGCGGTTTAGTGTTACTAATATATATGCTCCCAACCAGTCACAAGATGCTTTTTTCTCCCAACTACAGGTAAAACTATTAGAGGACACAGAGCACCTTAGGATAGTGGGGGGAGACTTCAATTCAGTGTTCTTTGAAGGCGCTGACCGAAGAAGTGAAAAGACGGCGACCGGTTCTAATCTAGATGGGCAGACGTCAGGCTTGCTGCAGACACTAGCTGAGGGACTGGCCCTACATGATGTGTGGCGATTGCACCACCCCACTGAACAAGAATTTACTCACTTCTCCCATGCCCACGGGTCGTGGTCACGCCTAGATCTATTTCTGATCAGCAATCAATTGCTATCTAGAGTGGTCAAAATAAACATTGAACCTATGGTTATCTCTGATCACAACCCTGTGGTAATGGAAATACGTGATGAGCATCTAAGGGATCTGACTTTATATGGCGCTTCCCATCTTACTTGAGAAAGGACAGTAACTTTGACAGACTCTTGGGGGAGTGGTGGTCTGACTTCGCTCTTAACAACGCAACCCATGTGACAGATCCTAAACTATATTGGGAGACGAGCAAAGCGGTGATGAGGGGGAAAATATTGGCTTATACTAGCACTCAAAAGAAAAGAACATTTACTCAGTTTCAATTAGCCAGCAACAAAGTGAGAGATGCACATAAGGAATTTCAAAACAATCCTTCAACGACATCGAAAGAGGAATGGTTGGGAGCTAAGAGGGAATTTGATGTATGGGCTAAACGGAGAGAAATGTGGAATAAAGATCAATGGGAGGTGGATCTCTATAGATTTGGCGACAAGGCGGGGAGGATATTGGCTAACTTGGCCAGAGGCAAAACTAAGCCCACGACATTTACCTCTTTATTAGATTTTGAAGGAAATACACTACATGACCCAAAAGACATCAACTCTCATTTAGGGGAATTCTTTGCTAAACTGTATAAGCAGGGCCCGGGGCACCATGAGATGGAGGCGGGAAGGGAGTGGCTTGAGAGGGTCTCCTTGCCTGGTCTCACAGAAGATGACTTGGCTAGCTTGAACGCTGAGATATCTCTAACTGAAGTTCAAGCGACCATCAAGAACCTTGGTGCTCATAAGGCACCGGGTCCAGATGGTTTCACTGGAGACTACTACAAATCTCTGTGTGACAAGGTGGCCCCATGCCTAGTCTCTCTATTCAACGGCATTCTCGCGGGTGATAGTATCTCGAATTACACTAACACAGCACATATTAAGCTACTGCCGAAAGGTAACGTGGGCTCACCTGACCCGTCCAGCTATCGCCCCATCTCCCTGATTAATCAGGATCTAAAGATTATGGCCAAAATAATGGCAGATCGCCTGGCAGGACTACTTCCATCTCTTATTGACCCTCAACAGGCGGGATTTGTCAGGGGCAGATCGGCGGTGGGCAATATCAGACAAACCATGCTGGTATTGGATACCGTGAGTCATCGTGAGAATTTACATTCTGACCGTCCGGCGTTGGTACTGTTGGACGCCGAAAAGGCGTTCGACAGTGTCAATTTGCCGTGGCTGCACTTAGTCCTGGATAAGATAGGTTTACAGGGGGCATTCAGGACATTTTTAAGGATATTATATGAGAACCCGAGCGCAAGACTATGCACCCCCGGCTTTTTGTCCGCCCCCTTCCCTCTGGAGAGGGGGACGAGACAGGGATGCCCTCTTTCGCCCTTGCTCTTCAATTTGGCCATTGAACCTCTAGCACGATACTTGAATGGTTCTAGTTCACATGAGGGTATTGATGTGGGAGGGGTAGTGTTGAAATCAGCACTATTTGCAGATGACGTCATTATATATATGAATAGACCGGAAAGAGACTTAGGTACACTACTTCAACATCTTCATACCTTTGAAACATTTTCGGGCTTTAGGCTCAACAAGGCTAAATGTGAGATACTACGTCTAGGGACACCACATCACAGACCAGGGAGAGAGGGGGGTGGACCAGCGGGAGAGATGGAGGGTATCCGAGTAAAGTCTCATCACATAAAATATCTGGGTATAATTCTTAGCAGCAACACTAATCTTATATATAGCCTGAACTTCACCCCATTAATTACTAAAATAACTCGAGAATTGGAGAGGTGGAGAGGTCTGCCGTTGACTCTTCTGGGAAGGTGCCATCTAATTAAAATGGTTAGTTTCACCAGACTTATGTATCTGCTGCAAACTATACCACTGTTGCTTAAGAAAGCGGACGTTCATAAACTCAACGCAGCGTTCTCCAACTTTCTCTGGAGGGGAAAAAGGGCTAGGATAGCCAGTCGTACCCTGATGCTCCCGAAACGAGAGGGGGGACTGAACTTCCCGGATGTCAGGGGCTATAACTTAGCTTGCCTACTGCGCCATGTTATTGACTGGCTCAGGGGGACTAGCAGATACTCTAATTATACAGCCGAGGCAGCGAGGTGTAGACCCTGGGAACCGGCTAGTTTACTACATTCATCATGATCCAAGGTGCCCAAGACCTTAAAGAACACAATCATCTATAGGGACTAGTGATGGGCGAATCCTAAATTACTCGGAATCGCTTGACTCTAGCGAGTCCGAGCCCAGGACTCGCTACTCGTTGCGAGTCTAGCGAGTCCAATGTTAATGAATGGGGAAGCGAGTAATAGCGAGTAGTGTGAGATTTACAAATCGCAGATGTGTCTCGGAAGCTTCAGCCTGAAGCAATCCTAGTTGTGTCATTTATTTGCATTGCTCGTTTACTTTGTAAGTAATCGCTGACTCGCACAGATAAGATCCTGTCTCCTCTGTACAGGCTGCCAGCTCCAGGGTCCTAGAGCCCGCCTGCTGCCTGATGTAGCAGTGCTGAGATTGTTCTCAGTCTGCTCATTCCCTGTGTACAGACATGAATGTCTGTGCACAGAGATGATGTAGCAGAGCTGAGATTGTTCTCAGTCTGCTCATTCCCTGTGTACAGACATGAATGTCTGTGCACAGAGATGATGTAGCAGAGCTGAGATTGTTCTCAGTCTGCTTATTCCCTGTGCATAGACATCTATATTTATGCACAGGGGATGTAGCAGAGAGGACATCGCGTTTTGGACTGCGTCGGACGGAAGAGGATTTTTTTAATTAAAGATGGAGTCCCTAATGGCTTTTTTTTTTTATTTCTAATAAAAAATTTTCCTTGTGTTGTGTTTTTTTTAAAACAATTTAATAGAAATTCATGGCGGTCATGTCTAATATTGGCATGACCGCCATAAATTTCGGGCTTAGGGTCAGCTGATAATACAAAGCTGGCCCTAACCTCTATTACCCAGCGTGCCACCGCTACCAGGGCCGCTGGAAGAGCGGGGTTCAGCGCCAGAGGATGGCGCTTCAATGAACGCGCCATCTTCTGGGGCGGCTGCGGGCTGCAATTTGCAGCGGGGGGTGCCCAGAAAGCTTGGGCATCCCTGCGCTGCGGATTCCAGCCCCCAGCTGCTTAGCTGTACCTGGCTAGACATAGAAATTGCGCGGAGCCCCATGCATTTTTTTTTAATTATTTCATGAAATTCTGAGATTCTGACTCTGAGACTCTGACTCTGAAATTCATGAAATAATTAAAAAAAAATGCGTGGGGCTCCGCGCAATTTCTTTGTCTAGCCAGGTACAGCTAAGCAGCTGGGGGCTGGAATCCGCAGCGCAGGGATGCCCAAGCTTTCTGGGCACCCCCCGCTGCAAATTGCAGCCCGCAGCCGCCCCAGAAGATGGCGCGTTCATTGAAGCGCCATCCTCTGGCGCTGAACCCCGCTCTTCCAGCGGCCCTGGTAGCGGTGGCACGCTGGGTAATAAAGAGGTTAGGGCCAGCTTTGTATTATCAGCTGGCCCTAAGCCCGAAATTTATGGCGGTCACGCCAATATTAGACATGACCACCATGAATTTCTATTAAATTGTTTTAAAAAAAACACAACACAAGAAAAATTTTTTATTAGAAATAAAAAAAAAGCCATTAGGGACTCCATCTTTAATTAAAAAAATCCTCTTCCGTCCGACGCAGTCCAAAACGCGATGTCCTCTCTGCTACATCCCCTGTGCATAAATATAGATGTCTATGCACAGGGAATAAGCAGACTGAGAACAATCTCAGCTCTGCTACATCATCTCTGTGCACAGACATTCATGTCTGTACACAGGGAATGAGCAGACTGAGAACAATCTCAGCTCTGCTACATCATCTCTGTGCACGGACATTCATGTCTGTACACAGGGAATGAGCAGACTGAGAACAATCTCAGCTCTGCTACATCATCTCTGTGCACGGACATTCATGTCTGTACACAGGGAATGAGCAGACTGAGAACAATCTCAGCACTGCTACATCATCTCTGTGCACGGACATTCATGTCTGTACACAGGGAATGAGCAGACTGAGAACAATCTCAGCACTGCTACATCATCTCTGTGCACAGACATTCATGTCTGTACACAGGGAATGAGCAGACTGAGAACAATCTCAGCTCTGCTACATCATCTCTGTGCACAGACATTCATGTCTGTACACAGGGAATGAGCAGACTGAGAACAATCTCAGCACTGCTACATCATGTCTGTGAGCAGGCGGGCTCTAGGACCCTGGAGCTGCACAGAGAAGACAGCTGGACTGGCTCGCAAAGAAACAGCAGTTATCTGCGAGTTTCCCTGCTATCACTGGCACAGTAGCCAGTGATTACTCGCGAGTCTAATGCAAACAATGGCAATCCTAGTTTTGTCAGCGTTTCTGACAAAACTAGGATTGATATTGATTTGCATTAGACTCGCGAGTAATCACTGGGAAACTCGCAGAGTACCGAGTCCTGCGAGTCCCTTACTACTCGCCGAGTAACGAGTCCTAGCGAGTAGATTCGCCCATCCCTAATAGGGACACAGCCATGTGCTGGAAAGCGGTTAGAAAGAAGTTGACGATGGCGTGGAAAACGTCTAAATATCTTAACCCTTGGAGACACGTAGGGTTTAGCTTGGGCAGAGAAAATGCTTTATTTGCAGCCTGGTCAGAGAAGGGGGTTCGAACACTGGGAGACCTCATCCACAAACAAGATGGGCGGTGGATGATGGAATTAGAGGTCCTGGAGAAATTCCAGTTAGGTAATTTCCACATCATACAATACAGGCAGTTGCATCACCATGTTTTACGCCATCTTCATAATGTTTCCCAGGAATGCAGACCCTCGGTATGGGATGACTGGTTGGGATCAGACCCTTTGACCATTAATGTGTCATACATCTACAACAGCTTGAGGGAAACGACCTTAACTATGAGGGAAGACACCACATTTAGCGAGTGGTCCAAGTATATACCTAGATCAGATATTGGAGATGTGATTAGAAGAGGATGGGAGGTTATGAGGAAGAATATAATCAACGAAAGATGGAGAGATGTGCAATATAGAATCATTCATAGGGCGATATATGGTTTTACTTTACCTCCAACTGCAGGATTTCCAGACAGGCAACAAAATTGCCCGAAATGTGGCCAGTCAAAAACAGATATGGTGCATGGTCTATGGTTGTGTGGGGAAGTACAGAATTTGTGGAAGCGGGTTGAAACCCTGGCGAGGGAGATTATAAATACACATGTCACAATGGACATATTGGCCTGGCTTCTCCATTTCCCGGCGTCTGGGGTATGGAATGGCAAATCTGCCCGAATACTTCATATACTGGCAATGGTCACCAAGCGATTGCTTCTCCGCAACTGGCTCTCGGAGCACGTCCCAAGTATGTCAGGCATACTCAAGGATTTGAAGGCTGTAATGCATATAGAAAGTCTAGAAGCTGCGAGAGATAAAAACACACTGACAGGGAAGTTCTTCGAAACATGGAGAGGGTTTATACTATCCAAGCTCTCTCCTACTGAGCTTCGAGCAGTGGTTCTTCCATTCGTGCAATCACCATGGTATCTGTTGGGAGAGTTGCAGGGGTCTTTGGGTGGGCTTCAGATATCTACAACCCCGGATGGAGCAGACCAGGAGTGACAACCTACCTTCTAGGGGCTCTACGTCTACTGAGGTCCAAGGTCAATACTCAGTACTGTTCATGAACATGGTTTATCGCCGTATGTTTTGAACTGAACTCTAGTACTTTCGGCTGAACTCAAGGGTGGCTGAGGTTGGGGGGAGGGGGGATGGATTGTTTAATTGTTTATTTGTTTATTGGTCTATTTATTTGTTACCATACTGAAAACTCAATAAAAATATGTTACAAAAAAAAAAAAAGAGTGACGGCTGGCTCTCCCGGAGTTAAGGAGAGCCAGGGCGGGACCTTCTTTTCGCGCCTTGGACCGGACCGGCCCACGATGGGAGCCTTAAGAACGCCTCCCTGCACATGGCGCTAGTCGCTTATGGCCGCCATTAAGGTCAGTTTTGGCAGGAAAGTTCTAAACACGTTGTCTAGGCGCACGAGATCCAATTCTTTTGGACCGGGTAGATCCTGTTCGTGACGCCAGGTTTGTCGGGCCCCACGGGATGGGGGTACTCGGAGCGGACGGTGCCGGGGAAGTCACGGGTGGCTTGGTCCGGACCGTTGTCCCTGGCTCGGCAAATAAAGGGGGATATTTACAGGGGAAATGTCACTCGTGACGCGACCCACTTGATGCGGCCAGTGATGGGGCCGCCGCTGCTGCAGAACCTCCGGGGGTGATGGAGTGGCAGCGGAGATGTTATAGTTCCAGTGGGAAGAACTGTATCCCCTGGGGCAGTAAGAGTTAAGGGTTGTGGAATTGTCCAGGATACTTACTTTGCAGACGCTGCAGGATCTCTCCTCCTTGCTGGTGCTGACAGGCTTGTAGCTCTGTAGGTGGGAATCTGCTTCAACCTGTATGGGAGGAATAGTCTGCAGATAGAGACTGACAAGAGAGGCCAATTCAGGGTTTTCCGTGTCTTTTACTCTCAATTCTTCAAGCAGTTTACAAGTCAGTTGCAGTTCTTACAGTTCAAGCACAGTTCTCAATACACGGGTACATTCTCCCTCTCCGGGTTCCCTTTGCTCTGCAGCCAGGCCTCTCTCTCTCTGTGACCCCTCACACAGTCTTTAGTGTCCTTTCGGGCTGTCTGCGGTCTCCGTCTATACAGGTGGTGTGTGGTGCGCTGGACAGTATGGTGGTGACTCGGACCCCTGGTGGGCCCTCCTGGTTGTCACTGAGCTGCCTGTCCTTTGGGTTGGGGACCCTAACATGGAGCTGTGGTCCCCCGTCGTGTTGTTTGGGGATTCCGGGTAAACTGCGGTCCCCTCTAGAGCCGACACTCTACTCAGCCCAGCCTCCAGTAGTCCTCACCACGAGGCTCTACCAGGCTCCTTCTCTCTGGTCCTCTCGGTATCATAGGAGTGACTTCTCTGCCTGCAGTCAGTGGCTTTAGCTGCTGTCTAGGGCACGGGTTACACCGTCCCTCTCTGTTCTCTCACACTCCTGGTGGTATCAGCGTCGGACGGGCTTTCCCTCCCCTCTGGCTCACACTGGCTCAGTACGGATTCTGCGCTCCTAGCCTTGCACTCACAGGACGTGTGATTGTCTCTCAGTCTTTACAGCTCAGCTTCTGGTCTTTGCATCTCGGCTCACTCCGGCCTACTGATGGTCTACTCCTTACTGACTTCCTTCACTCCTCCCCCTTCCTATATACTGTCAAGTCACCTGACTACGGGTGTGCCCAACCCACTCCTCTGATCCACCACCCCTCAATCTCATAGAGTATCTAATCTCAGGGCTGGATGTTACCTTCTCTGACACGTGGGTTGTGTGTGCTGTGAGGGTGTTGGTGTGCAACAATGTCCTACCTGCCTGGCTGCAGTTCCCTTTGTGGCCTCCTGGACGCAGGGGCGCCACACATGTCTACTGTGATGTCATCAGCAGTCTACACTTGACAAACCTATTGTGATTTTACCTGCAGACTACACAGGATACGTCTACTGTGATATCATCAGCAGAATACACAAGACATGTCTACTGTGACATCATCATCAGCCTAAAACAGACCTGACTACACTAAACATGTATTTAGTGATATCATCAGCAGACTACACTAGACGTGTCTACTGTGACGTCATCACCAGCCTAAACTAGACCTGTCTACTGTAATATGATCAGCAGCCTACACTTGACATAGTTACTGTGATATCTTCAGCTGCCTTTAGTAGACATGTCTACTGTGACGTCATTAGATGCCTAAACTACACATATCTACTGTGACATCATAGGAACTAGACAGACTATACTGGATATGCCTACTGTAATGTCCTCAGCAGTCTACACTATACATGTCCACTGTGATGACACCTGCAGCCTACACTAGACATATCTACTGTGACGTCAATTCAGCCTAAACTACACATATCTACTGTTATATCATAAGAAGCCTACACGATACAGGCGATTTTACCTACAGACTACAGTGGATATCTCTACTGTAATGTCTTCATCAGCCTACACTTTACATGTCTACTGTGATGACACCATAAGTCTACACTACGCACATCTACTGTAATGTCATCAGCAGCCTAAACTAGACCTATTTACTGTGATGTCAATAGTAGCCTAAACTACACATATCTACTGTGATATCATAAGAAGTGTACAATAAAAATATCTACTGTGATGTCATCAGCAGTCTCACCTAAATTTGCCTAATGCGATTTTACTTGCAGACTACACTTAATATGTCTACTGTAATGTCAACAGAGCCTACACTATACATGTCCACTGTGATGACACCAGCAGCCTACACTAGGCATATCTACTGTGATGTCATCAGCAAATTACACAAGACATGTCTTCACTGATACCATCAGCAGACTACACAAGGCATGTCTACTGTGACATCATCAGCAGTCTAAAACAGACCTGACTACACTATACATGTATTTAGTGATATCATCAGCATATTACACTAGACATGTCTACTGTGACATCACCACCAGCCTAAACTAGACGTATCTACAGTGATATGATCAGCAGCCAACACTTTACATATCTACTGTGATATCTTAAGCAGCCTACAAAATACATGTCTACTGTGTTGTCATCAACAGTCTCAACTAGACAAGCGTACTGCGATTTTACCTGCAGACTACACTGGATATGTCTACTGTGATGTCCTCAGCAGCCTACACTATACATGTCCACTGTGATAACACCTGCAGCCTACACTAGGCATATCTACTGTATTGTCCTCAGCAGCCTACACTATACATGTCCACTGTGATAATACCTGCAGCCTACACTAGGTATATCGACTGTGATGTCATCAGTAGACTAGACTAGACATGTCTTCAGTGATACTATCAGCAGACTACACCAGACATGTTTACTGTGACGTTATCACCAGCCTAAACTAGACCTATCTACTGTGATATCTTCAGCAGCCTACACTATACATGTCTACTGTGACGTCATTAGATGCCTAAACTACACATATCTACTGTGACATCATAAGAATTAGACATGTATACTGTGTTGTCATCAGCAGTCTCAACTAGAGAAGCCTACTGCGATTTTACCTGCAAACTACATGTTATATATCTACTTTGATGCTATCAGCAGCCTACACTATACATGTCCACTGTCATGAAACCATGAGCCTACACCAGTCATATCTACTGTGATATCATCAGTAGACAACACTAGACATGTCTACTGTGACATCAGCAGCAGCCTAAACTACACATATCTACTGTGATAACATAAGAAGCCTACACTAGACATGTCTACTGTGATGTCATCAGCAATCTCCACTAGACAAGCCTATTGCGATTCTACTTGCAGACTACACTAGATATGTCTACTGTGATGTCATCAGCAGACTACACTAGACATGTCTACTGTGACATCATCAGCAGCCTAAACTAGACCCTATGTACTGTGATATCATCATAAGCCTACACTAGACATAGGTAATGTGATATCTTCAGCAGCCTAAACTAAACATGTCTACTGTGATGACAATAGAAGCCTGAACTACATATCTCTACAGTGATATCATAAGAAGCCTACACTAGACATGTCTACTGTGATGTCATCAGCAATTTCAACTAGAGAAGCCTATTGTGATTCTACCTGCAGACTACACTGGATATGTCTACTGTGATGTCATCAGCAGCCTACACTATACATGTCCTTTGTGATATCATCAGCAGACTACACTAGACATGTCTAATGTGATGTCATCAGCAGCTTAAACTAGACCTATCTACTGTGATATCTTCAGCAGCATACAGTAGATATGTCTACTGTGACGTCATTAGCAGCCTAAACTACACATATTTGCTGTAATATCATCAGCAGTCTCAACTAGACAAGCCTATTACGATTTTACCTGCAGACTACAATGGATATGTCTACTGTGATGTCATCAGCACCCTACACTATACATGTCCACTGTGATGACACCAGCCGCCTACAGAAGGCATATCTACTGTGATGTCATCAGCAGTCTAAAACAGACATGACTACACCAAACATGTATTTAGTGATATCATCAGCAGACTACACTAGACATGTCTACTGTGACATCACCAGCCTAAACTAGACATATCTACTGTGATATGATCAGCAGTCTACAATATAAATGTCTACTGTGTTGTCATCAACAGTCTCAACTAGACAAGTCTACTGCGATTTTACCTGCAAACTATATGCTATATGTCCACTGTGATCACACTATGAGCCTACACCAAGTATATCTACTGTGACATCATCAGCAGACTACGCTAGACATGTCTACTGTGATATGATCAGCAGCCTACACTTTACATAGTTACTGTGATATCTTCAGCTGCCTTCACTAGACATGTCTACTGTGACGTCATTAGATGCCTAAACTGCACATATCTACTGTGACATCATAAGAACTTGACAAGTATACTGTGTTGTCATCAGCAGTCTCAGCTAGACAAGCCTACTGCGATTTCTCCTTCAAACTACATGCTTTATGTCCTCTGTGATGACACCATGAGCCTACACCAGGCATATCTACTATGATATCATCAGCAGACTATACTAGACAGGTCTACTGTGACATCATCAGCAGCCTAAACTAGACCTATGTACTGTGATATCATCAGCAGCCTACACTAGACATAGCTAATGTGATATCTTCACCAGCCTACACTAGACATGTCTACTGTGATGTCATCAGCAATCTCAACCAGACAAGCCTATTGCGAATCTACCTGCAGACTACCCTGGATATATCTACTGTGATGTCATCAGCTTCCTACACTATACATATCCTTTGTGATATCATCAGCAGACTACACTAAACATGTCTAATGTGATGTCATCAGCAGCCTAAACTACACCTATCTGCTGTGATATGATCAGCAACCTACACTTTACATATCTACTGTGGTATCTTCAGCAGCCTACACTAGGCATGTCTACTGTTACGTCATTAACAGTCTAAACTACACATATCTACTGTGATATCATAAGAAGCCTAAAATATACATGTCTGCTCTGTTGTCAACAACAGTGTCAACTAGACAATCTTACTGCGATTTTACCTGCAGACTAAACTAGATATGTCTACTGTGATGTTCTCAGAAGTCTACACTATACATTTCTACTGTGATGACACCAGCAGCCTACACTACACATATCTACTGTGATGTCATCAGCAGATTACACTAGACATGTCTACTGTGACGTCAATTCAGCCTAAACTACAAATATCTACTGTTATATCATAAGAAGCCTACACTATACATGTCTACTATGTTGTCATCAGCAGTCTCAACTACAGAAGCCTACTGCGATTTTATCTACAGTCTACACTGGATATGTCTACTGTAATGTTGACTCAACGCGGCCGGCTGACTCCGGTTTAGACAGGTGATTCTTCTCCTTCCTTGTCACGGGTGGACCGCGCCTGCCGGTAGTGGGGCCCGGTGTAGTGCAGATCAAAAGTGAAGACGTCTTGCGGGAACAGATTAAAGGGGTTTTAATTTGTTTTCTTCGTGACGCCACCTATGAGTAGTTCGGTAAGGGCTACCGACGCTGCGGAACCCCCGGGGGATGGACAGCAGCAAGATGTTACGCTCCCCACAGGCTGAGCGGTGATCCCCGGGGGCTGGAGCTGCTCAAGATGTTGTGCGGCAGCTGCGTTTACCTTCTAGTTAATGACGGACAGTTCATAAGGAATCACGGACACAGACAGTCTCTATAACGGTCTTTACTGTAACCAGCAGGCAATACATGGTATACAGTGGTTGAGTAGTAGACCGGGTGGACTCAGCAGTGATGGTGTCCCTTAGAAATCCGTAGTGCTCCTCCTAGCTAAGTGGTTGCCAATGTCGCCCAGGAATACCAGATCGGGTACGGGGAGGCTGCTTCAATGCCCTATCCATGCTGTACGTTCTGGATGTTTTGGGGAGCCTTGGGTCCCTCAGTGGGTACACCGCTGGTTAGACGACTGGAAATTGGCTGTTGGTGGGGTGCTCCTGTAAAGCTGATCCTCCACTCTTCTGGTTTGCGTAGCAGAGGTGAACTGCTGCCAGCTTCGGTACCAGTGAACCGGCTGTAAGTTGTGGGCACGGGAATCGTTTTGGGAACCCGTGTAGAAATGCCCAATCCCGGTGGTTAAGGCCTCAGGTGCTGACACCCGACCGGTGACGGCCCAGGGGCCCGCACGGGGTGCGGAGCCCCCGCTCCTCTCCAAGTTCTAGTCTGCTCTCGTCAGGTTCTAGACTCCTTCTCTAGACCATGTGTCTGTTCTTCTGCACTACCCTAGCACTCCGCCCACCAGGACCTAGGATTGGTCCTCTATTCTAGGTGATGTATGCTGGGTTGGATTTCTAAATTAACCAGGTCATTGTTGAGTCAGAGAATATTGCGGCTGCATTTGTGGCTGCAATACCCTCCTGTGACGCACTCGTTGCGGGGCGCCACACTCCCCCTTGGTTGAATACGCTTGTCCCCAAGCGTCACACTACTCACATTACAGAGGTTTTTATATTTTATAACAGGTAATACACTTTTATTAATGACGGTCATATATGCATAAAAGTGAGGTAGATAAACAGGTTAACACATTGCGCGGACCCGGCGGGCGGTCGGCTGTCCTTAGAATAAAAGTTCAGCCTGTAGCCGCCAAGTCGCGGTGTTACGGTGCAAACAAGAAGAAGTCTCTTTTAATAGCAAAGTTCAAACAACAACTTAAGTCACTGATGAATGGCAGTGTTCCGGACTCGTATAGCGAACCACCCATCACGGCATATATGGCGCTCATAGGTTACTATGTCCCCTCTATACAAGTCTCGGCTTGGATGGCCTCGCGGTAGGTGCGATTCCACATCACGGCGCCCCACAAACACTTCAGTACTCATACCCTCCTCCCTTACAAATCCCCACCCGGTGGACAAGTTAAATGTGCTTACCCACCCGGTTTTACGGAATTGTTCAGGCAATGGAGATTGGCGGCGGGCCTCGGCGCGAGCCTGCATGTTGTCTTGCAGTCGAGTGTGCCACTCGTCTCTCCGGATACGACGTACCTCTTCGTCGGAGTGATGCGGCGTGTGGATAAAGTCACTGCGGCGGGCTGGTTGTTGAACCGCTCGAGCTTGGTGGGCAGCCTGGAGTGGAGCCCGGTTTAACGGAACCAGAGAAGATACTGTTGCGGCGGCACCCGACCAGTGCTCCCGAGCTGATCGCCCGGCAGAAGGGTTCCTTGTGTCTCCCCAGGCGAACCCGGTGTAGAGATCCTCAGGTGAACTGTAGGTCTCCTCGTCATCCTCCTCGACCTCCTCGATGACTACGTCGGGCTGCTCGGCTGGCGAAGACGATGGGATGGAATCCTCTGGATCGGTGGGTGGCTGTGCTGCAAAGTTCTCCTCGGGGTCGTTGTGCAGGACTTCCAGGCTGCCTGCATCTTCTTCTGTAGCAGCGGGAAGTGGTGTTTCAATCCCGGTCACCAGGTAGGCCTCTGTAGTTGCAGAGGAGGCCTCCGGTTCAGGGGAGAAACAGGCGACAGTCTCGGTAGTGTGGAAACCAGTCGCAGGTTCCGCAGGTGGAACCAGGTAGAGGTCGGCTTCTTCATGGGAGCATATTGGAAGCTCCGGCTCTGGAACGGGGTCGGCTGCGGTATCGTCCGCTGGAACGGGCCGAGCTGTGGTCCTCACTGGAATAACACAGTCTATGGGCTCCGGTAACGAAGCTGGACAGGTAGTGGGCGATGGTGAGGCTGTTGAGAAGCTGGTGACGTCGTCTGGGCTTGGAGAAGCTGTACCCGGTCGGCTCTGCTGCATCGCATGATGGAGTCTTCTGCCTAGGGTCGCGCTCCAGCTGCGAATCGTCCATTCCACTGTCTCAAGTAGTCACACCCGGAGGTCTTGTAGAGCCTCTAGCCAGAAGTCAGGGCTGCCGTCTATCGTAAGGGCAGGATCCGGACCCGGTTGGCCTATGGCTGCTCTGGCCTCTGCCTCGACCTCCCGCATCAGGTCTTGGAGTCTCGTGCTGGCCATTCTCTTCTTGGAGGGAAACCACACCCGTTCAACCGGTAAGACGTTCTGGTAGAGCTGGTGAAGAAGTCTTCTCTCTCTGTCGGTGTGTCTATCTATGACACTCCCATCTCCTCTGGGCTTTCATAGTCCAATCGTGGGAAAAGTCTTTGGGGTCCGCCCCCATGGTTGATTCGAGCAATCAGGGCGGACAAAGAGTTTGGCGCCTTTTGTCTCTAGCCCTCCCACAGTGAGGGGGGGGTTGACTCACTCCTGGGCTTCACGTGGCGGCTTCTTGTGGCGGGAACGCCATCTTGGGCGCCATCTTGACCCAATGGTGTAAAGGCGGGAAAGTTCTTTTAGGGACGAACAAAGTCCAATTGTAGACAATAAAGTCCAGTTTAAGCACAATATACCCGTTAGGTAACGGGCCTGCTCGTATCCTGTTCGTGATGCCATTTTCTGACTCACCGTGGCCGGCTGACTCCGGTTTAGACAGGCGATTCTTCTCCTTCCTTGTCACGGGTGGATCGCGCCTGCCGGTAGTGGGGCCCGGTGTAGTGCAGATCAAAAGTGAAGACGTCTTGCGGGAACAGATTAAAGGGGTTTTAATTTGTTTTCTTCGTGACGCCACCTATGAGTAGTTCGGTAAGGGCTACCGACGCTGCGGAACCCCCGGGGGATGGACAGCAGCAAGATGTTACGCTCCCCACAGGCTGAGCGGTGATCCCCGGGGGCTGGAGCTGCTCAAGATGTTGTGCGGCGGCTGCGTTTACCTTCTAGTTAATGACGGACAGTTCATAAGGAATCACGGACACAGACAGTCTCTATAACGGTCTTTACTGTAACCAGCAGGCAATACATGGTATACAGTGGTTGAGTAGTAGACCGGGTGGACTCAGCAGTGATGGTGTCCCTTAGAAATCCGTAGTGCTCCTCCTAGCTAAGTGGTTGCCAATGTCGCCCAGGAATACCAGATCGGGTACGGGGAGGCTGCTTCAATGCCCTATCCATGCTGTACGTTCTGGATGTTTTGGGGAGCCTTGGGTCCCTCAGTGGTACACCGCTGGTTAGACGACTGGAAATTGGCTGTTGGTGGGGTGCTCCTGTAAAGCTGATCCTCCACTCTTCTGGTTCGCGTAGCAGAGGTGAACTGCTGCCAGCTTCGGTACCAGTGAACCGGCTGTAAGTTGTGGGCACGGGAATCGTTTTGGGAACCCGTGTAGAAATGCCCAATCCCGGTGGTTAAGGCCTCAGGTGCTGACACCCGACCGGTGACGGCCCAGGGGCCCGCACGGGGTGCGGAGCCCCCGCTCCTCTCCAAGTTCTAGTCTGCTCTCGTCAGGTTCTAGACTCCTTCTCTAGACCATGTTTCTGTTCTTCTGCACTACCCTAGCACTCCGCCCACCAGGACCTAGGATTGGCCCTCTATTCTAGGTGATGTATGCTGGGTTGGATTTCTAAATTAACCAGGTCATTGCTGAGTCAGAGAATATTGCGGCTGCATTTGTGGCTGCAATACCCTCCTGTGACGCACTCGTTGCGGGGCGCCACAATGTCATCAGCAGCCTACACTATACATGTCCACTGTGATGACACCATCAGCCTACACTAGGCATATCTACTGTGATGTCATCAGCAGACTATATCTTCAGCAGCCTACACTAGACATGTCTACTGTGATATCATTAGCAGCCTAAACTACACATATCTACTGTGATATCATAAGAAGCGTACACTAGAAATATCTACTGTGATGTCATCAGCAGTCTCAACTAGACAAGCCTATTGTGATTCTACCTGCAGACTACATTGGATATGTCTACTGTGATGTCATCAGAAGCCTACACTATACATGTCCTTTGTGATATCATCAGCAGACTACACTAGACATGTCTAATGTGATGTCATCAGCAACCTACACTTTACATATCCACGTGATATCTTCAGCAGCATACAATAGACATGTCTACTGTGATGTCATCAGCAGTCTTAACTAGACAAGCCTATTACGATTTTACCTGCCGACTACATTGGACATGTCTACTGTGATGTCATTAGCAAACTACACTAGACATAGCTAATGTGATATTTTCAACAGCCTACACTAGACATGTCTACTGTGATTTCATTAGTAGCCAAAACTAGACAAGCCTATTGCGATTTTACCAGCAGACTACAATGGATATGTCTACTGTGATGTCATCAGCACCCCACACTATACATGTCCACTATGATGACACCAGCAGCCTACACTAGGCTTATCTGCTGTGATGTCATCAGCAGACTACACAAGACGTGTCTTTAGTGATACCATTAGCAGACTACACAAGGCATGTCTACTGTGACATCATCAGCAGCCTAACACAGACCTGACTACACCAAACATGTATTTAGCGATATCATCAGCAGACTACACTAGAAATGTCAACTGTGAAATCACCAGCCTAAGGCTAGGGTCACACATAAGCCCTTGGTCCGTTTTTGGCTACATTTTTAGCATTTTGTTTTTTCAAAGTCCAAAAACTGATAGAAAAACAGATTAGATGTAATAAACACCCTATCCGTTTTTTTCTGCACTTAAAAACATTGCTAGCAACGTTTTTGGGGACCGTTTTTCAAAAAAAAATTATTTAACATGGGCACTATGGAAAAAACGGATCCGTTTTTTTTGGGTGTCTTAAAAATCGGATCCGTTTTTTCTTGAATTTTGCTCAAAAAATGACTAAGTCCAAAAACGTTCAGGGGTGCAGGAGGCTCAAAAAGCACCCAAAATAAAAACGAATTGGTCATGGTATTCATTTCCAAAAACGGATTGCTATGTGTGACATCAGCCTAAACTTGACCTATCTACTATGATATGATCAGCAGTCTACACTTTACATATCTACTGTGATATCTTCAGCAGCCTACAATATAAATGTCTACTATGTTGTCAGCAACAGTCTCAACTAGACAAGCCTACTGCGATTTTTCCTGCAAACTACATGCTATATGTCCACTGTGATCACACTATGAGCCTACACCAGGCATATCTACTGTGATATCATCAGCAGACTACTCTAGACAGGTCTACTGTGATATCATCACCAGCCTAAACTAGACCTATGTGCTGTGATATGATCTGCAGCCTAAACTTGACAAAGCTACTGAGATATCTTCAGCAGCCTTCACTAGACATGTGTACTGTGACATCATTACATGCCTAAACTACACATATCTACTGTGACATCATAAGAACTAGACATGTATACTGTGTTGTCATCAGCAGTCTCAACTAGACAAGTCTACTGCGATTTCACCTTCAAACTACATGCTATATGTCCACTGAGATGACACCATGAGCCTACACCAGGCATATCTACTATGATATCATCAGCAGACTACACTAGACATGTCTACTGTGACATCAGCAGCAGTCTAAACTAGACCTATGTATTGTGATGTCATCAGAAGCCTATACTAGACATAGCTAATGTGATATCTTCAGCAGCTTACACTAGACATGTCTACTGTGATGACATTAGCAGCCTAAACTACACATATCTACTGTGATATCATAAGAAGCCTACACTAGACATGTCTATTATGATGTCATCAACAATCTCAACCAGACAAGCCTATTGCAAATTAACCTGCACACTACACTCGATATGCCTACTGTCATTAGCAACCTACACTATACATGTCCTTTGTGATATCATCAGCAGACTACACTAGACATGTCTAATGTGATGTCATCAGCAGCCTAAACTAGACCTATCTACTGTTATATGATCAGCAGCCTACACTAACACATAGATACTGTGATATATTCAGCAGCCTAAACTACACATATCTACTGTGATATCATAAGAAGCCTACAATATACATGTCTGCTCTGTTGTCATCAGCAGTCCCAACTAGACAAGCCTACTTCAATTTTACCTGCAGACTACACTAGATATGTCTACTGTGATGTCCTCAGTAGTCTACACTATACATGTCCTCTGTGATGACACCTGCAGCCTACACTAGGCATATCTACTGTGATGTCATCAGCAGCCTAAACTACACATATCTTCTGTGATATCATAAGAAGCCTACACCATACATATTTACTATGGTGTCATGAGCAGTCTCAACTAGAGAAGCCTACTGCGATTTTACCTACAGACTACAATGGATATCTCTACTGTAATGTCATCAGCAGCCTACACTATACACGTCTACTGTGATGACACCATAAGCCTACACTAGGCACATCTACTGTGATGTCATCAGCAGCGTAAACCAGACCTATCTACTGTGATGTCATCAACAGCCTACAATAGACATAGCTACTGTGATATCATCAGCAGCCTACACTAGACATGTCTACTGTGATTTCACTAGCAGCCTAAACTACACATATCTACTGTGATATCATAAGAAGCCTACACTAGATATGTCTACTGTGATATCATCAGCAGCCTACACTAGATATGTCTACTGTGATTTCACTAGCAGCCTAAACTACACATATCTACTGTGATATCATAAGAAGCGTACACTAGACATGTCTACTGTGATCTAGAAAAAAAGGGAGATACAAGAGGAGCAGATTGTGCCCTATCAAACAGACACTATAGTTCTTATGTGGATTATAAGTGGATCCACTCACCTTTTATGGTTGTGAGACTCCAACCAGATTAAAAGCATAAGGCAGCTGCTGCAGAACCTCCACCAACGCCACAAAACCGCGGGAAATCAGGAGATAAAACTGGAATGGTATCCACGGTCCGCGCTGCTGCTCTTTATCCAAGGAATCCACAAGAGGTTAGTACCATCAAAAGTTCTTTATTTCATCACACCAACGCGTTTCGGTGCTGTCCCAGCACCTTCCTCAGGGCATCTGTGTACTGTGATGTCATCAGCAATCTCAAATAGCCAAGCCTATTGCGATTTTACCTGGATATGTCTACTGTGATGTCATCAGCAGACTACACAAGACATGTCTTCAGTGATACCATCAGCAGACTACACAAGGCATGTCTACTGTGACATCATCAGCAGTCTAAAACAGACCTGACTACACTAAGGATGTATTTAGTGAGATCATCAGCAGACTACACTAGAAATGTCTACTGTGACATCACCAGCCTAAACTAGACTTATCTACTGTGATGTCATCAGCAGCCTAAACTAGACTTATCTACTGTGATGTCATCAGCAGCCTAAAGTAGACCTATCTGCTGTGATATCTTCAGCAGCCTACACTAGGCATGTCTACTGTGACGTCATTAGCAGCCTAAACTACACATATCAAGAGAACACTAAAAACTAAATCCTCTGGATGCTGTATTTTTTATTCTCAGGATCCCAATCAAGTCTCAATTTCAAAAAAACATTTTTCGGCCACATACGGCTTTCATCAGTTTACTGGACTACAAGAAAACATAGAACAACACATTTTCAGTAAACATGTACAAAAATGCAAATTAAAAAAAAGAAAATAAATAATAATTTTTTGTAATACAAAGAATTTGCTTGATGCAGCAGAAAACAAAAAAATACAGTATTTATCCAGCAATGATAATTAAAAGATATAATGAATCCATCTGAGCTTTTCTTTTTATATGAGAAAACATGCTAATTGTGGGTATAACACCAAGGGAAAATTTAAGACACCTTGATCTAAGATCCTTTAAATAAGAGAGATGTAAGTCTGGTATATAATGCAGGTTGGCCTCAAAGATTCAATGTCTAAATAAAATAGATAAGGAAAATTGCAATGCTTTCAGTCAAGACATAGAAAAACAACAGTGAATATAATGCCAGGAACAGTGTACTATGGTAGAATAATACCTATGTTTAGAGGCAGTTAAAACCTGGACTGTGTGGACAACTGGGAAATACAGCAATAAACAGCACCCCTAGATGTGAGGATTAGTGATGGGCGAATCCTAAATTACTCGGAATCGCTTGACTCTAGCGAGTCCGAGCCCAGGACTCGCTACTCGTTGCGAGTCTAGCGAGTCCAATGTTAATGAATGGGGAAGCGAGTAATAGCGAGTAGTGTGAGATTTACAAATCGCAGATGTGTCTCGGAAGCTTCAGCCTGAAGCAATCCTAGTTTTGTCATTTATTTGCATTGGACTCGTTTACTTTGTAAGTAATCGCTGGGAAACTCGCACAGATAAGAGAAGAGTCCTGTCTGCTCTGTGCAGCTCCAGGGTCCTAGAGCCTGCCTGCTGCCTGATGTAGCAGTGCTGAGATTGTTCTCAGTCTGCTCATTCCCTGTGTACAGACAAGAATGTCTGTGCACAGAGATGATGTAGCAGTGCTGAGATTGTTCTCAGTCTGCTCATTCCCTGTGCATAGACATCTATATACACAGGGGATGTAGCAGAGAGGACATCGCGTTTTGGACTGCGTCGGACGGAAGAGGATTTTTTTAATTAAAGATGGAGTCCCTAATGGCTTTTTTTTTTATTTCTAATAAAAAAATTTCTCTGTGTTGTGTTTTTTTTAAAACAATTTAATAGAAATTCATGGCGGTCATGTCTAATATTGGCGTGACCGCCATAAATTTCGGGCTTAGGGCCAGCTGATAATACAAAGCTGTCCCTAACCTCTATTACCCAGCGTGCCACCGCCACCAGGGCCGCTGGAAGAGCGGGGTTCAGCGCCAGAGGATGGTGCTTCAATGAACGCGCCATTTTCTGGGGTGGCTGCGGGCTGCAATTTGCAGCGGGGGGCGCCCAGAAAGCTTGGGCATCCCTGCGCTGCGGATTCCAGCCCCCAGCTGCTTAGCTGTACCTGGCTAGACATAGAAATTGCGCGGAGCCCCACGCATTTTTTTGACTCCGACTCCGAGACGACTCCGACTCCGAGACGACTCCGACTCCGACTCGACTCCGAGACGACTCCGACTCCGAGACGACTCCGACTCCGACTCCGAGACGACTCCGACTCCGAGACGACTCCGACTCCGAGACGACTCCGACTCCGAGATGACTCCGACTCCGAGACGACTCCGACTCCGAGACGACTCCGAGACGACTCCGACTCCGACTCCGAGACGACTCCGACTCCGACTCCGACTCCGAGACGACTCCGACTCCGAGACGACTCCGACTCCGAGACGACTCCGACTCCGACTCCGAGACGACTCCAACTCCGAGACGACTCCGACTCCGAGACGACTCCAAGACGACTCCGACTCCGACTCCGAGACGACTCCGACTCCGAGACGACTCCGACTCCGAGACGACTCCGACTCCGAGACGACTCCGACTCCGACTCCGAGACGACTCCGACTCCGATTCCGAGACGACTCCGACTCCGAGACGACTCCGACTCCGACTCCGAGACGACTCCGACTCCGAGACGACTCCGACTCCGAGACGACTCCGACTCCGAGGCGACTCCGACTCTGAGGCGACTCCGACTCTGAGGCGACTCCGACTCTGAGACTCCTTGATCTAAGATCCTTTAAATAAGAGAGATGTAAGTCTGGTATATAATGCAGGTTGGCCTCAAAGATTCAATGTCTAAATAAAATAGATAAGGAAAATTGCAATGCTTTCAGTCAAGACATAGAAAAACAACAGTGAATATAATGCCAGGAACAGTGTACTATGGTAGAATAATACCTATGTTTAGAGGCAGTTAAAACCTGGACTGTGTGGACAACTGGGAAATACAGCAATAAACAGCACCCCTAGATGTGAGGATTAGTGATGGGCGAATCCTAAATTACTCGGAATCGCTTGACTCTAGCGAGTCCGAGCCCAGGACTCGCTACTCGTTGCGAGTCTAGCGAGTCCAATGTTAATGAATGGGGAAGCGAGTAATAGCGAGTAGTGTGAGATTTACAAATCACAGATGTGTCTCGGAAGCTTCAGCCTGAAGCAATCCTAGTTTTGTCATTTATCTGCATTGCTCGTTTACTTTGCAACTGTAATCGCTGGGAAACTCGCACAGATAAGAGTCCTGTCTGCTCAGTGTGCTGGCTGCTGCAGCTCCAGGGTCCTAGAGCCCGCCTGCTGCCTGATGTAGCAGTGCTGAGATTGTTCTCAGTCTGCTCATTCCCTGTGTACAGACATGAATGTCTGTGCACAGAGATGATGTAGCAGAGCTGAGATTGTTCTCAGGCTGTTCATTCCCTGTGCATAGACATCTATATCTATGCACAGGGATTAGCAGAGAGGACATCGCGTTTTGGACTGCGTCGGACGGAAGAGGATTTTTTTAATTAAAGATGGAGTCCCTAATGGCTTTTTTTTTTATTTCTAATAAAAAAATTTCTCTGTGTTGTGTTTTTTTAAAACAATTTAATAGAAATTCATGGCGGTCATGTCTAATATTGGCGTGACCGCCATAAATTTCGGGCTTAGGGCCAGCTGATAATACAAAGCTGGCCCTAACCTCTTTATTACCCAGCGTGCCACCGCCACCAGGGCCGCTGGAAGAGCGGGGTTCAGCGCCAGAGGATGGCGCTTCAATGAACGCGCCATCTTCTGGGGCAGCTGCGGGCTGCAATTTGCAGCGGGGGTGCCCAGAAAGCTTGGGCATCCCTGCGCTGCGGATTCCAGCCCCCAGCTGCTTAGCTGTACCTGGCTAGAAATAGAAATTGCGCGGAGCCCCACGCATTTTTTAAAAATTATTTAATGAAATTCTGAGATTCTGACTCTGAGACTCTGAGATTCTGACTCTGACTCTGAGACTCTGAGATTCTGACTCTGACTCTGACTCTCTGAGATTCTGACTCTGACTCTGACTCTCTGAAACTCCGAGATTCTGACTCTGACTCTGACTCTCTGAGACTCTGAGACTCTGAGATTCTGAGACTCTGAGATTCTGAGATTCTGAGATTCTGACTCTGACTCTCTGAGATTCTGACTCTGAGTCTCTGAGATTCTGACTCTGACTCTCTGAGATTCTGACTCTGACTCTCTGAGATTCTGACTCTGACTCTCTGAGATTCTGACTCTGACTCTCTGAGATTCTGACTCTGAGACTCTGAGACTCTGACTCTGAGACTCTGAGATTCTGACTCTGACTCTGACTCTCTGAGATTCTGACTCTGACTCTGACTCTCTGAGATTCTGACTCTGACTCTGACTCTCTGAGACTCTGAGATTCTGACTCTGACTCTCTGAGACTCTGAGACTCTGAGATTCTGAGACTCTGAGATTCTGACTCTGACTCTCTGAGATTCTGACTCTGACTCTCTGAGATTCTGACTCTGACTCCCTGAGATTCTGACTCTGACTCTCTGAGACTCTGAGACTCTGAGATTCTGAGACTCTGAGATTCTGACTCTGACTCTCTGAGACTCTGACTCTGACTCTCTGAGACTCTGAGATTCTGACTCTGACTCTCTGAGACTCTGAGATTCTGAGACTCTGAGATTCTGAGATTCTGACTCTGACTCTCTGAGATTCTGACTCTGACTCTCTGAGATTCTGACTCTGACTCTCTGAGATTCTGACTCTGACTCTGAGATTCGGAGACTCTGAGATTCTGAGATTCTGACTCTGACTCTCTGAGATTCTGACTCTGACTCTCTGAGATTCTGACTCTGACTCTGACTCTCTGAGATTCTGACTCTGACTCTGACTCTCTGAGATTCTGACTCTGACTCTGACTCTCTGAGATTCTGACTCTGACTCTGACTCTCTGAGACTCTGAGATTCTGACTCTGACTCTCTGAGACTCTGAGATTCTGAGACTCTGACTCTCTGAGATTCTGACTCTGACTCTCTGAGATTCTGACTCTGACTCTGAGACTCTGAGATTCTGAGACTCTGAGATTCTGAGATTCTGACTCTGACTCTCTGAGATTCTGACTCTGACTCTCTGAGATTCTGACTCTGACTCTCTGAGATTCTGACTCTGAGACTCTGAGACTCTGACTCTGAGACTCTGAGATTCTGACTCTGACTCTCTGAGATTCTGACTCTGACTCTGACTCTCTGAGATTCTGACTCTGACTCTGACTCTGACTCTCTGAGATTCTGACTCTGACTCTGACTCTCTGAGACTCTGAGATTCTGACTCTGACTCTCTGATACTCTGAGATTCTGAGACTCTGACTCTCTGAGATTCTGACTCTGACACTCTGAGATTCTGAGACTCTGAGATTCTGACTCTGACTCTCTGAGATTCTGACTCTGAGACTCTGAGATTCTGACTCTGACTCTGAGACTCTGAGATTCTGACTCTGATTCTGAGACTCTGAGATTCTGACTCTGACTGACTCTCTGAGATTCTGACTCTGACTCTCTGAGATTCTGACTCTGACTCTGACTCTCTGAGATTCTGACTCTGACTCTCTGAGATTCTGACTCTGACTCTCTGAGATTCTGACTCTGACTCTCTGAGATTCTGACTCTGACTCTCTGAGATTCTGACTCTGACTCTGACTCTCTGAGATTCTGACTCTGACTCTCTGAGATTCTAACTCTGACTCTGACTCTCTGAGATTCTGACTCTGACTCTGACTCTCTGAGATTCTGACTCTGACTCTGAGACTCTGACTCTGAGACTCTGAGACTCTGACTCTGACTCTGAGACTCTAACTCTGAGACTCTGACTCTGAGACTCTGACTCTGAGACTCTGACTCTCTGAGATTCTGACTCTGACTCTCTGAGATTCTGACTCTGACTCTGAGACTATGAGATTCTGAGACTCTGAGATTCTGAGATTCTGACTCTGACTCTCTGAGATTCTGACTCTGACTCTCTGAGATTCTGACTCTGACTCTCTGAGATTCTGACTCTGAGACTCTGAGACTCTGACTCTGAGACTCTGAGATTCTGACTCTGACTCTGACTCTCTGAGATTCTGACTCTGACTCTCTGAGATTCTGACTCTGACTCTGACTATCTGAGATTCTGACTCTGACTCTGACTCTCTGAGACTCTGAGATTCTGACTCTGACTCTCTGAGACTCTGAGATTCTGACTCTGACTCTCTGAGATTCTGACTCTGAGACTCTGAGATTCTGACTCTGACTCTGACTCTCTGAGATTCTGACTCTGACTCTCTGAGATTCTGACTCTGACTCTCTGAGATTCTGACTCTGACTCTCTGAGATTCTGACTCTGACTCTCTGAGATTCTGACTCTGACTCTCTGAGATTCTGACTCTGACTCTCTGAGATTCTGACTCTGACTCTGACTCTCTGAGATTCTGACTCTGACTCTCTGAGATTCTGACTCTGACTCTCTGAGATTCTGACTCTGACTCTGACTCTCTGAGATTCTGACTCTGACTCTGAGACTCTGACTCTGAGACTCTGACTCTGAGACTCTGAGACTCTGACTCTGACTCTGAGACTCTAACTCTGAGACTCTAACTCTGAGACTCTGACTCTGAGACTCTGACTCTGAGACTCTGACTCTGAGACTCTGAAATTCATGAAATAATAAAAAAAAAATGCGTGGGGCTCCGCGCAATTTCTATGTCTAGCTAGGTACAGCTAAGCAGCTGGGGGCTGGAATCCGCAGCGCAGGGATGCCCAAGCTTTCTGGGCACCCCCGCTGCAAATTGCAGCCCGCAGCCGCCCCAGAAGATGGCGCGTTCATTGAAGCGCCATCCTTTGGCGCTGAACCCCGCTCTTCCAGCGGCCCTGGTGGCGGTGGCATGCTGGGTAATAGAGGGGTTAATACCAGCTTTGTTATACAAGCTGGTATTAAGCCCGAGATTCTTAATGTCAGGCGACGTTTGACCCAGCCACTAAGAATCTCCAACAAAGGGTTAAAAAAACACAGAGAAAATTTTTTATTTGAAAAAAAAAAAAAGCTATTAGGGACTCCATCTTTACTTAAAAAAATCCTCTTCCGTCCGACGTAGTCCAAAACGCAATGTCCTCTCTGCTACATCCCCTGTGCATAGATATAGATGTCTATGCACAGGGAATGAGCAGACTGAGAACAATCTCAGCTCTGCTACATCAGGCAGCAGGCGGGCTCTAGGACCCTGGAGCTGCACAGAGAAGACAGCTGGACTCGGCTCGCAATGTAACAGCAGTGCCTCCGGTCCCGCCGCCGGACCAGAGAACGGTGTTGGAGGTCTTTAAACCCCGGGAGACTAGCGCGGCCAGGGAGCCGGCGCCATCTTCCCTGCAGCGCATGGATCCAGCAGCTACACAGGGAGAAGACGCGGTGGCTGTAGAGGTAGGAGAGAGACATAATATGCTGGAGAGGAATGTGATGGGGGATCCTGGACCCCCTGCGAGCCCCAAATCAGTGTCAACAGTCCTCTCTGGACCCCCCTTCCCTCAGTACTATGGCAGATATCAGGCTCTTATGGTGGATGATCCTGGGCACATGTTTGACCCTCAACCTCAGAGAGAGGATGCCCTGCGACTGGGGCGCTCTAGGGGGGGCCCATCCAAGACCCTGCAAGACCTCCACAGACCTACATCAAACCGAGGGGCCTCCCAGCACCTTCACTCTCAGAGCTGCCCGCCGGGTAATAGTTATGATGAGCCCTCTGGACATAGGGGTGTTTCAATGGACTCTGCTCAGGCGATCCCAGGCAGCTGGAATGACCTCCTTACCCTCATACCCTCCAAGGAGGACTTTAAGTCTTTAATCAATGAGGTGAAGGAGACGTGTAGGGCAGAAATTGCCATGGTGAAAAAAGACATCCATCATCTCTCTGGGAGGATGGACTCCTTGGAAGAGGAACATGATGTCACCAGAACCCATTTAGGCGACTTGCATGACCTGGTCCTCTCTCAGCAACAAGCCATAGAAGCCTTCCAGAACCATTTAGAGGATCTTGATAACCGGGGACACCGGTGCAATATTAGAGTCCGAGGGTACCGGAATCCGATGACCAGGAGTCCCCTAGAGCTTCCTTCAGTCTATATTCAACACTATCCTGGGGGATACCTCCTCACCGCCGATTAAGCTGGACAGAGTCCACCGAGCCCTTAAGCCTTAAGCCTAAAGGATTATCCGGCCAACCGAGAGACATCCACGACTTTGAAATAAAAGAAAAGATCATGGCGGCTGCGAGGAATATCGGCCCCACACAATTCGCAGGAGGAGAGGTTCACCTATTTCCTGATCTGTCCCTGATTACACTGCAAAAGAGGAGGCATCTTAAGCCTCTCACCAAAGTCCTCACAGAGCAACGAATTACATATAGATGGGGCTATCCTTTTGCCCTGATTGCCCGCCGGAATGGACGCACGGCCATCCTTCATACCCCAGCAGACTCGCTGGCCTTTTGCAGGGAACTGGACATCCCACCTATGGAACTACCCCACTGGAATATAATACTACCAGGTCTGCCTCCGGTCCCGGTGTGGTCTAAGAATCTCCCCCAGAGGGCCACACGGAAGAGAGGGGGGTCGTGGGCTCCCCTCCTCCCGACGCCCTCGTTGACTCTGTCAATTGCGCCTGGAGAGTTTCTTCTTCTTGGGGATGGGGGGGGGTATTATGTACCCCACTCCTCACAAAAAATGTTTTTCCTATTATTTTGCTGGCTGCCACTGGCACCGAACTTATGCTTAACTTGTATTTTTCATGTTTATTTGCTTGCATGCTTAATGTTGTTTTTCCTAATTGCTGGAAATTTTCTTACTGAAGGGACTGGGGCTATCGTCCCCTCCCCCTTGTCTTTTTCTCCCCTCTGTCTGAGGCTCCTTCTCCTCGACTAGAGAGGTAGTTTTCTTTTTTCCGCCCAGGTTGAGGCGGGGTGTCCGCCGGCTTCTGCTGATCGGAGCACATTCCTCCTTTACTATTTCTGGATATCGACTTGGGCTGATTTTTTTCTCCTTTTTTTTCTCCCCACGCTCATTTGAGATGGGGGTCAACCCTCCGTCGATTCCCAGCCGGGTGAAAGTCTGGGAATATTGTGTCCGCAAGGACTTGTTTTACTTATTTTTTCCCCTCTGTTTTTCGTTTGTATATGCTATGTTGTTTTCAATTGATTCCCCCCTTCTCCTCCCCATCTTTTCCCACTCCTCTAGGACCAGGGATACCCATGTCAACGGCTTGCCACACCTTTTGAGTTGTCACACATGGTGCGTTTAATATCACTTAATGTGCGGGGTCTTAATTCACCCCGCAAACGTAAACTTACTTTACAAGAGTTAAAGTCCCTTAAGCCTTTCTGCAAGAAACACACTATGATGCTGGGGGCTCGTTTGGCTTTGCGAGGAATGCCTACCTGTCCAGTTATTCTGCTTTCTTTAATAATAGGAGGGGGGCTGTTGTCATCCTGATATCAGCTAACTGTCCTGTTCACATCCATCGAACACATAGTGATCCGGGGGGAAGATTTGTGATCCTGGAGGCTCAGCTGGGAGCTCAGAAATTGATTCTGGCAAATATTTATGCCCCAAATTCGGGACGGGTTCTCTTCTTTAGGAGGGTCCTCTCCCTTCTCCGTGGTCTTCCTCCAGCTGCTATACTATTGGGCGGGGACTTCAGTGCTCCCTTCTCAAGCACGCAGGACCTTAATTCGGTCAGGGGAGGGCCTACAGAGGCTCTCTTTAGAATTTAGGAAGCTGATCAGAGAGGAGATCTTATTTGACGCATGGAGGGTGGATCATCCTGGGGAGAGAACCTTCTCTTATTATTCAGCCCCCCTATCAAACCCACACACGAATCGACTACTTCTTCGTGAGTAGCGCTCTGCTTCGTGTGATGGATAGGTGTAATACTATTGTATAGGGTTTGAGGAGTCTGATCGCTTAAGGGCAATGAAGAGCAGAGACGGGTTCTTAGGTGCAAGGTATTTATATATACACAGCAAAACAATGTGAATGCAGTACACAGCCAAAGCACATAACATAACATGACCCCAATATATATATGTATCGTTGAGCACAGTCCTTTAAGGAAACAGTCCAAAAAACCAATAGTCCAAAGCAAGCAAAACCGGATGCATGCAGTCCGTAGCACGGGTCCTGGTACTGGAACGACCGGAAGATATAGTCCGTTGCAAAAGGTCCCCACACCCGGATGACCGGGTAACAAGTCCAAACAAAGTTCCAAGGAGATAAAGTAACACAAGTTCCAAAAGCACACAGTACATAGAGTAAGACCGAGTAGTTGCTTACACACTTGAATGTCCGAGCCTGAAGGTAGAAGCAGCGGCACCAGAAGCACGAGGCAGGAAGCTGTAAGGTGAACCAGGATCTCACAGAGCTCCAGAGAAGTGAGTGGAATAAGGAGAACAGGTGAGCAGGAGTAAACCAGGAACCAGTATACTCAAGCAATGAATGCTCACCTGAGCCAGGTCTTTATGTAAACGAGACAGGAAGAAGGGCAAACAAAACAATGATCTCCATGCTGACTGAGGGCAACATGGTCAAACGGCAGGCCGGAAAACCTGGAACACTGACAATAGGTCTGAAATTGGGACCATAACTTGGTCTGATCACTCGCCTGTGTTTCTAGATCTCAGGGACACTCAAGCTCCGAGGTCCTTTGGACATTGGCGTTTGAATGAATTTTTGGTGAAGGACCCCCTTGTCAAAGCCTCATTACATAAACACTTAGAAGAATACTTCCAGTTCAATCAGACGTCGGTCTCATCGATGTCTATACTATGGGAAGCCCATAAGGCGGTGATGAGGGGTCACTGTATCAGAGAGGGAACCAAAATTAAAAGAGATGACGCGGCTCAGCGTCGTAAACTGACCTCCCAGCTGGCGTCCCTAGAGGCTAAATTAGTGGCTAGTCCGTCCCTTCCCATTTTACGGAAAGTACTGTGCCTGCGCGAAAAGCTTAAAGATATATCAATTAAAAAAGTAGAAAAACTGCTTCTTTATTCTAAGCAGAGATACTACGAAAAGGGGAATAAAGCCCACTCCTTATTGGCGCGACGGCTAAAAGAGCGCACCTCTAGGGCCTGCCCACAGGCTCTGAGGGATACCGATGGTACGATCCACTATAGCCCTTCTAACATTTCGAACATTTTTCTCTCCTACTACACACGTCTCTACAATCTTCCCAATCCTGGAGGAGGGGACTTTTCACGGGGGAGCAGAGACGTGGAGGCTTATCTAACTAACCTAAATCTCCCTAAGCTCCCGGCAGAAGCTCTAGCGGCTCTGGATCAACCGCTCACATGCGAGGAGGTGGAAGAGATTCTACAAGACCTGCCCCAAGGTAAATCTCCGGGCACAGATGGCCTCACATATCGGTAATATAAAACTTTTGCCAAAACTCTCCTCCCTCACATGACCTCTCTGTTCAACTCCTTTATGGATGGCGCAAAGGTCCCCACCTCCATGTCACACTCCCACCTTATACTTATTCCTAAGCCGCCCAGGGATCCTATGGATTGCGCTAATTATAGGCCTAATGCACTGTTGAATTCTGACATAAAAATTTATGCTAAGATTTTAGCAACCAGGTTGGGTCCTTGGCTCCCTCAGGTTGTTCACAAAGACCAGGTCGGGTTTATACCCTGCCGGCAAGGTGGAGACAATACAAGCCGTGTTATAGACTTAATAGATGTGGTCAACCGACGGAGCCAACAGATGCTAGCCTTAAGTCTAGATGCCGAGAAGGCTTTTGATCGCTTAGATTGGTCCTTCATGTTCGCATGCCTTCAATCCTTTGGCTTCACAGGGAGATTCCTCAGTGCAATCAGAGTTCTCTATAGATCCCCCACGGCGTCCATTAAGCTACCTTTTATTACATCTCCCTCCTTCCCTATCTCTAACGGGACAAGACAGGGATGCCCGCTTTCTCCCCTCCTTTTCGCTCTGTGCATTGAGCCACTGGCCGCTGACATCCGCAGCAACACAGGTATCTCAGGAGTAACTCTTAGCACGAAAGAATTCAAAATATCTCTTTTTGCTGATGATGTCCTTCTCACCCTGACGAACCTCCACGTCTCCCTCCCTAACCTGATGTCCTCTTTAAAGATGTACAGTTCATTCTCGGGTTATAAGGTGAATCGGAGTAAGACAAGAGGCTCTACCTGTCAACATACCGCCTGTCGTACTAGACTATCTAACCCTGAATTATAAATTCAGATGGAAGATGGATACCATAAAGTACTTGGGGGTTCATGTCTCGGCTTCCTTTGGTACCCTTTATAAATATAACTTCCCCCGCTCTTCAAAGAGCTAAGGGCCCTCCTTTTCAAATGGGCACCGTTATCTATATCTTGGTTGGGTAGGGTGACCGCACTGAAGATGACGCTGGTCCCCAAGCTTCTGTACTACTTCAAGACCTTACCAGTGACGGTCCCTCTGGGGGATCTTAGATCTCTCCAGACGGCCATCATGAGATTTGTGTGGAACAACAAGAGACACAGGATAGCTAAGGATATTATGACAACACACAGATCTCGAGGCGGGCTCTCAGTACCAGATATAGTGAGGTATTATTGGGCCTCACACCTCCGAAGAATACCATCTTGGTCATCTCTATGGGCATACAACAAGTGGACTGAAATTGCGGACATTGTTGATAGAAGGACTATGGGGATTCAACCCTTTGACTGCTTGAAAACTATCCCCCCCTATCTAATAGGGTCTTCTATCAATATCTCCAAATTCGGGACTTTGCTACATCGCTATATGGCACTTCAGGGGTATCGGTCCCATCGGAATTTGAAAAAATATGCAGGAGGGGAACAAGTACCAAAGGTTTGATCTCAGAGATCTACCAACTCCTCGCTGCTTCTAGCAATGGGGGTCTTGAGAGCTTCTCATACATGAAGAAATGGGAGGCCCTTTTGGGCAGACATATTACCTCCCAGACCTGGTGACTCACCGTGGCCGGCTGACTCCGGTTGATACAGGCGATTCTTCTTCTTCCTTGTCACGGGTGGACCGCGCCTGCCGGTAGTGGGGCCCGGTGTAGTGCAGATCAAAATTAAGGACGTCTTAGTGGGAACAGATTAAAGGGGATTTAATTTGTTTTCTTCGTGACGCCACCTATGAGTAGTTCGGTAAGGGCTACCGACGCTGCGGAACCTCCGGGGTGATGGACAGCAGCAAGATGTTACGCTCCCCACAGGCTGAGCGGTGAGCCCCGGAGGCTGGAGCTGCTCAAGATGTTGTGCGGCAGCTACGGTTACCTTTAGTTAATGACGGACAGTTCATAAGGAAACACGGACACAGATAGTCTCTGCAACGGGTCTTTACTGTAACCAGCAGGCAGTACATGGCTTACAGTGGTTGAGTAGAAGACCGGGTGGACTCAGCAGTGATAGTGCTCCTCAGAGATCCGCAGTGTTCCTCCATTCTACCTACTTAGTTTCTCTTGCCAGCGTCGCCCAGGAATACCAGATCGGGTACGGGGAGGCTGCTTCAATGCCCTATCCATGATGTACGTTCTGGATGCTTTGGGGAGCCTTGGATCCCTCAGTGGGTACACCGCTGGTTAGACGACTGGAAACTGGCTGGTGGTGGGGTGCTCCTGTAAAGCTGATCCTCCACGGGGCTGGTTCGCGTGGCAGAGGTGAACTGCTGCCAGCTTCGGTACCAGTGAACCGGCTGTGAGTTGTGGGCACGGGAGTCTTTTGGTGAACCCGTGTAAATATGCCCAATCCCGGTAGTTAAGGCCTCAGGTGCGGACACCCGACCGGTGACGGCCCAGGGGCCCGCACGAGGTGCGGAGCCCCCGCTCCTCTCCAAGTTCTAGTCTGCTCTCTTCAGGTTCTAGATTCTTGACTTCACTTCTCTAGACTACTGTGTGTTCTACTTCACTACCCTAACACTCCACCCACCAGGACCTAGGATTGGTCCTCTGTTCTAGGTGTTGTATGTTGGGTTGGATCTCAGAGTTAACTATTGCACTGCTTTGTCAGAGAATATTGCGGCTGCAATACTCCCTTGTGACGCACTCGTTGCGGGGCGCCACACTCCCCCTTGGTTAAATCAGCTTGTCCCCAAGCGTCAAACTACTCACATTACAGAGGTTTTTGCATTTTTATACATATATATGACACACTTTTATTAAAATAGAAAAACAGGTAAAGGTATGCTTTGGTGATATAAGCAAAGAAACAGGTAATCACTTTGTGCGGACCCGGCGGGCGGTCGGCTGTACTTTAACTAGAGTCCAGGCTGTAGCCGCGAGATCACACGGTTAGTGATTAACGGGAACAGAGTCATTGATGAAGTTCAAGTTTTAAAGTCACTGGCTCTGAGAACGATGGCGCACCCGGATAGCAAACCACCCATCCGCACAAGCATAGCGCTCGTAGGTGATAATATCGCCCCGGTATAGGTCGCGATCGGGATGTCCTCTTGGCAAGTTGGACTCAACGTCCCGGCGCCCCACAAACACCTCCTCATTCAAACCCACCTCCCAAGCGAACCCCCACCCGGTATTTAAATTAAAGGTGGAAATTCTACCTTCACGGCGGAGTTCATCAGGCAGCGGCGGCTGGCGGCGAGCCTCGGCACGGGCCTCCATGTTGGCGCGTTCTCGGGCTTGCCACTCCTCTCGTCGTCTCTGGCGTACATCTCCGTCGTTACGGCTCGGGGTGTAAAGATGAGTAACGGAGCTGGTGGTTTGGCGGGAAGCTTGAACTTGGCGGGCTGTCTGTATCGGAACCCGGTGGAACGGCACAGGGGAAGGTGTCGGCAGTGCACCCGACCAGTGTACCCGAGCTGTGTGCCCAGAAGGAAGTTCCTTGTTGTCTCCCCAAGCGAACCCGGTGTCGAAATCCTCAGCGGTGCTGTGGGTCTCGTCGTCATCCTCTCCGACCTCTTCCTCGATGACCACATCAGGCTGCTCGATGATGAGAGATATTGAAGCTTGTTCCGTTGTACAACAGAGCGGTGGTGCTGCGGATCCTTCCGTAGGGACGTCCTGCAGGGCTTCCAGGCTGCCTGCTTCTTCATCTGTTTCCGCAGGTAAAGGTGTTTCAATCCCGGTTACCAGGTAGGCCTCGGCAATGGCAAGGGAAGCCTCCGGTACGGGGATAAAACAGGCGACTGTCTCTGTAGTGGTGAAACATGTCGCGGGTTCCTCAGTGGGAACCTGGTAAAGATCAAGTTCTTCAATGGAGCGTGTTATGAGCTCCGGCTCAAGAACGGGATCGGTTGCGATGTTGGTCGCTGGAACGGGTCGAGTTGCGGCCTCCACCGGAATGACACAGTCTATTGGCTCAGGTGACGGAGCAGGACAGGTGGTAGGCGACGGTGAGGCGGTCGAGAAGCTGGTGACGTCGTCTGGGCTTGGAGAAGCTGTACCCGGTCGGCTCTGCTGCATCGCATGGTGTAGTCGTCTGCCTAGGGTCGCGCTCCAGCTACGGATCGTCCATTCCACTGTCTCTAGTAACCGCACCCGGAGGTCTTGTAGAGCTTCTAGCCAGAAGTCGGGGCTGCCGTCTATAGTAAGGGCAGGATCCGGACCCGGTTGGCTGACGGCTGCTCTGGCCTCCGCCTCGACCTCCCGCATCAGGTCTTGGAGTCTCATGCTGGCCATTCTTCTCGGAGGGAAACCACACCCGTTGAACCGGTAAGACGTCCTGGTAGAGCTGGTGAAGAAGTCTTCTCTTTCTGTCGGTGTGTCTATGACACTCCCATTTCCTCTGGGCTTTTGTAGTCCAATCGTGGGAAAAGTCTTTGGGGTCCGCCCCCATGGTTGATTCGAGCAATCAGGGCGGACAAAGAGTTTGGCGCCTTTTGTCTTTAGCCCTCCCACGATGAGGGGGGGGGTTGACTCACTCCTGGGCTTCACGTGGCGGCTTCTTGTGGCGGGAACGCCATCTTGGGCGCCATCTTGACCCAATGGTGTAAAGGCGGGAAAGTTCTTTTTAGGACGAACAAAGTCCAATTGTAGACAATAAAGTCCAGTTTAAGCACAATATACCCGTTGGATAACGGGCCTGCTCGTATCCTGTTCGTGACGCCAAATTCTGACTCACCGTGGCCGGCTGACTCCGGTTGATACAGGCGATTCTTCTCCTTCCTTGTCACGGGTGGACCGTGCCTGCCGGTAGTGGGGCCCGGTGTAGTGCAGATCAAAATTAAGGACGTCTTATTGGGAACAGATTAAAGGGGATTTAATTTGTTTTCTTCGTGACGCCACCTATGAGTAGTTCGGTAAGGGCTACCGACGCTGCGGAACCTCCGGGGTGATGGACAGCAGCAAGATGTTACGCTCCCCACAGGCTGAGCGGTGAGCCCCGGAGGCTGGAGCTGCTCAAGATGTTGTGCGGCAGCTACGGTTACCTTTAGTTAATGACGGACAGTTCATAAGGAAACACGGACACAGATAGTCTCTGCAACGGGTCTTTACTGTAACCAGCAGGCAGTACATGGCTTACAGTGGTTGAGTAGAAGACCGGGTGGACTCAGCAGTGATAGTGCTCCTCAGAGATCCGCAGTGTTCCTCCATTCTACCTACTTAGTTTCTCTTGCCAGCGTCGCCCAGGAATACCAGATCGGGTACGGGGAGGCTGCTTCAATGCCCTATCCATGATGTACGTTCTGGATGCTTTGGGGAGCCTTGGATCCCTCAGTGGGTACACCGCTGGTTAGACGACTGGAAACTGGCTGGTGGTGGGGTGCTCCTGTAAAGCTGATCCTCCACGGGGCTGGCTCGCGTGGCAGAGGTGAACTGCTGCCAGCTTCGGTACCAGTGAACCGGCTGTGAGTTGTGGGCACGGGAGTCTTTTGGTGAACCCGTGTAAATATGCCCAATCCCGGTAGTTAAGGCCTCAGGTGCGGACACCCGACCGGTGACGGCCCAGGGGCCCGCACGAGGTGCGGAGCCCCCGCTCCTCTCCAAGTTCTAGTCTGCTCTCTTCAGGTTCTAGATTCTTGACTTCACTTCTCTAGACTACTGTGTGTTCTACTTCACTACCCTAACACTCCACCCACCAGGACCTAGGATTGGTCCTCTGTTCTAGGTGTTGTATGTTGGGTTGGATCTCAGAGTTAACTATTGCACTGCTTTGTCAGAGAATATTGCGGCTGCAATACTCCCTTGTGACGCACTCGTTGCGGGGCGCCACACTGGCAGTGTATCTGGGACAGAGCGGCCAAGACCTCCATTTGCACGCTTTATAAAGAAAATCAATTCAAACTCATGATGTTCTGGTACCATACCCCTGAGTTCCTTCATAAATTAAACCCACTCCTACCTGATACATGCTGGAGATGTGGCCTGGGTGTGGGTGACCTGTTCCATATTTTCTGGTCATGCCCGAGACTTGAGGGATTCTGGAAATCTGTTAGGGATCTTATCATGAAGGTTCTGTTTGTTGACATGGAGCCGGACCCACTGGTATACCTTCTTAATGCACATACTGGACGGGTGGGCAAACTGGCCTCTAAGCTCCTCTTGCATATTCTTACTGCGGCTAGATGCTTGATAGCCCTCTTTTGGAGGAGACTGGAGCCACCCTCCCTTAAAGATCTGTTCACCAGGCTGTCAGACATCAGAAGGATGGAGTACTTGACAGCTCTATTGGCAGCCAGAGTCGACCAGTTCAACCAGGTCTGGGCCCCATGGGATTACTTTGCTGACCAGGAGGGTATTTAATGTTGAGGCGCTTCCTCTGGTCCTGCAGAGTCCTATTCCCTTACCCCTCCCTCCCCTACCCCTCCCCCCTTCCTCCACTCTTTCTTCCTACCCCCTCTTATCCCCCCTCTACCCTCCCGTTTGATTTCTTTCCTATCCTTCTTGGTTGTTATTGTTATTATCTTGTCCATTTATTTCTTATTTGTTAACTACCAGTCATTTAGAGAGGGAGATTATCACTGCTGATCTTCCGTACCTGGATGTCCCCTATGGGAATTGTATCAGAACCTACCGGCTCCCTGGGGAAGGTGGATTGCTACCACCGAGGAAACAAGAAACACTTGATGATATAGACTTGGAGCCCCTGGGGGTGTACGCCAAAATTATCATAACCAGGTGGTTTAATTTTCTTCCTTTGAACGATTGTATTACCTTGATTTGTTCAATGTTTTGTTCTTTTTTTCTGTATTATAAAAAACTCAATAAAAATGTATAGTTGAAAAACAAAATGTAGGATGCTGATCATATCACAGAAGATATGTGTAGTTTAGGCTGGTGATGACATCACAGTAGACATGTCTAGTGTAGTCTGCTGATGATATCACAGTAGATATGCCTAGTGTAGGCTGCAGGTGTCATCACAGTGGACATGTCTAGTGTAGTCTGCTGATGATATCACAGTAGAGATATCCAGTGTAGTCTGCAGGTAAAATCGCAATAGGCTTGTCTAGTTGAGACTGCTGATGACATCACAGTGGACATGTCTAGTCCTTATGATATCACAGTAGACATGCCTTGTGTAGTCTGCTGATGGTATAACTGAAGACATGTCTAGTGTAGTCTGCTGATGATATAACAGTAGATAGACCTGGTGTAGTCTCATGGTGTCATCACAGTGGACATATAGCATGTAGTTTGCAGGTAAAATCGCTGTAGGCTTGTCTAGTTAAGATTGTTGATGACAACACAGTATACATGTCTAGTGTAGGCTGCTGATGATATCAATAAATACATATTTTGTGTAGTCAGGTCTGTTTTAGGCAGTTGATGATGTCACAGTAGACATGTCTAGTGTAGTCTGCTGATGATATCACTGAAGACATGTCTTGTGTATTCTATTGATGACATCACAGTAGATATGCCTAGTGTAGGCTGCAGGTGTCATCACAGTGTTCATGTATAGTGTAGACTGCTGAGGACATCACAGTAGACATATCCAGTGTATTCTGCAGGTAAAATCGCAGTAGACTTGTCTAGTTGAGACTGCTGATGACAACACAGTAGACATGTATATTGTAGGCTTTTTATGAAATCACAGTAGATATGTGTAGTTTAGGCTGCTAATGACATCACATTAGACATGTTGAGTGTAGGATGCTGAAGATATCACAGTAGCTATGTGTTAGTGTGGGCTCCTGATCACATTACAGTAGATCGGTCTAGTTTAGGCTGCTGATGACATGACAGTAGACATGTCTAGTGTAGTCTGCTGATGACATCACAGAGGACATGTATAGTATAGGCTGATGATGACATCAAAGTAGACATATCCAGTATAGTCTGCAGATAGAATCGCAGTAGGCTTGTCTAGTTGAGATTGCTGATGACATCACAGTAGATATGTCTAGTTTAGGCTCCTGAAGATATCACAGTAGCTATGTGTTAGTGTGGGCTCCTGATCACATTACAGTAGATCGGTCTAGTTTAGGCTGCTGATGACATGACAGTAGACATGTCTAGTGTAGTCTGCTGATGACATCACAGAGGACATGTATAGTATAGGCTGATGATGACATCAAAGTAGACATATCCAGTATAGTCTGCAGATAGAATCGCAGTAGGCTTGTCTAGTTGAGATTGCTGATCATATCATAGTAGATAGGGCTAGTTTAGGCTGCTGATGATGTCACAGTAGACATGTCTAGTGTAGTCTGCTGATGATATCATAGTAGATATGCCTGGTGTAGGCTCATGGTGTCATCACAGTGGACATATAGCATGTAGTTTGAAGGTAAAATCACTGTAGGCTTGTCTAGTTGAGACTGCTGATGACAACACAGTAGACATGTCTAGTTCTTATGATGTCACAGTAGATATGTGTAGTTTATGCATCTAATGACGTCACAGTAGACATGTCTACTGAAGGCTGCTGAAGATATCACAGTAAGGCTGGGGTCACACATAGAAATCCGTTTTTGGAAGTGATTTCTATGACCAATCCGTTTTTTATAGGGTGCTTTTTGAGCCTCCTGCACCTCTGAACGTTTTTTGGACTTAGTCATTTTTTCCATAAAAACGGATATGCGTTAACGCATGGTCCCTAAATGAACCATGCGTTAACGCATGCGTTTCCCATAGGGCCCCATGTTAAAAAAACGCATTAGTTTTTTAACTGAAGCCAAAAACGTTGCCAGCAACGTTTTTGGCTCAAAAACAGACAGAGCAATGTTTTTAAGTGCAGAAAAAAACGGACAGGGTGTTTATTACATCCAATCCGTTTTTCTATCAGTTTTTGGACTTAGAAAAAAAAATGCCAAAAATGAAGCCAAAAACGAACCAAGGGCTTATGTGTGACCCTAGCCTTACTATGTCAAGTGTAGGCTGCTGATCATATCACAGTAGATATGTAAAGTGTAGGCTTCTGATCATATCACAGCAGATAGGTCTACTTTAGGCTGCTGATTACATCACATTAGACATGTCTAGTGTAGTCTGCTGATGATATCACAAAGGATATGTATAGTGTAGGAAGCTGATGACAGCACAGTAGATATATCCAGGGTAGTGTGCAGGTAGATTCGCAATAGGCTTGTCTGGTTGAGATTGCTGATGACATCACAGTAGACATGTCTAGTGTAGGCTGGTGAAGATATCACATTAGCTATGTCTAGTGTAGGCTGCTGATGATATCACAGTACATAGGTCTAGTTTAGGCTGCTGATGATGTCACAGTAGACCTGTCTAGTATAGTCTGCTGATGATATCATAGTAGATATGCCTGGTGTAGGCTCATGGTGTCATCACAGAGGACATAAAGCATGTAGTTTGAAGGAGAAATCGCAGTAGGCTTGTCTAGTTGAGACTGCTGATGACAACACAGTATACATGTCAAGTTCGTATGATGTCACAGTAGATATGTGCAGTTTAGGCATCTAATGACGTCACAGTAGACATGTCTAGTGAAGGCAGCTGAAGATATCACAGTAACTATGTAAATTGTAGGCTGCTGATCATATCACAGTAGACATGTCTAGCGTAGTCTGCTGATGATGTCACAGTAGATATGCCTTGTGTAGTCTGCTGATGGTATCACTGAAGTCATGTCTTGTGCAGTCTGCTGATGACATCACAGTAGATATGCCTTGTGTAGGCGGCTGGTGTCATCACAGTGGACATGTATAGTGTAGGGTGCTGATGACATCACAGTAGACATATCCATTGTAGTCTGCAGGTAAAATCGTAATAGGCTTGTCTAGTTGAGACTGCTGATGATATTACAGCAAATATGTGTAGTTTAGGCTGTTAATGACGTCACAGTAGACATGTCTACTGTACGCTGCTGAAGATATCACAGTAGATAGGTCTAGTTTAAGCTGCTGATGACATCACATTAGACATGTCTAGTGTAGTCTGCTGATGATATCACAAAGGACATGTATAGTGTAGTCTGCTGATGACATCACAGTAGACATATCCAGTGTAGTCTGCAGGTAGAATCACAATAGGCTTCTCTAGTTGAAATTGCTGATGACATCACAGTAGACATGTCTAGTGTAGGCTTCTTATGATATCACTGTAGAGATATGTAGTTCAGGCTTCTATTGTCATCACAGTAGACATGTTTAGTTTAGGCTGCTGAAGATATCACATTACCTATGTCTAGTGTAGGCTGCTGAAGATATCACATTAGCTATGTCTAGTGTAGGCTTATGATGATATCACAGTACATAGGGTCTAGTTTAGGCTGCTGATGATGTCACAGTAGACATGTCTAGTGTAGTCTGCTGATGATATCACAGAGGACATGTATAGTGTAGGCTGCTGATGACATCACAGTAGACATATCTAGTGTAGTCTGCAAGTAGAATCGCAATAGGCTTGTCTAGTTGAGACTGCTGATGACAACAGAGCAGACATGTATATTGTAGGCTACTTATGATATACAGTAGATCTGTGTAGTTTAGGCTGCTAATGACATCACAGTAGACATGTCTAGTGTACGCTTCTTATGATATCACAGTAGATATGTGTAGTTTAGGCTGCTAATGACATCACAGTAGACATGTCTAGTGTAGGCTGCTCAAGATATCACATTAGCTATGTCTAGTGTAGGCTGCTGATGATATCACAGTACATAGGTCTAGTTTAGGCTGCTGATCATGTCACAGAAGACATGTATAGTGTAGTCTGCTGATGATACCACAGAGGACATCTATAGCGTAGGCTGCTGATGACATCACAGTAGACATGTATATTGTAGGCTTCTTATAATATCACAGTAGATATGTGTAGTTTAGGCTTCTAATGACATCACAGAAGACATGTCTAGTGTAGACTGCTCACGATATCACAGTAGATATGTCTAATGTAGGCTGCTGATGATATTACAGTACATAGGTCTAGTTTAGGCTGGTGATGATGTCACAGTAAACATGTCTAGTGTAGTCTCCTGATGATATCACAGTAGATATGCCTGGTGCAGGCGCATGGTGTGATCATAGTGGACATATAGAATGTAGTTTGCAGGTAAAATCGCAGTAGGCTTGTCTAGTTGAGACTGCTGGTGACAACACAGTTAACATGTCTAGTTCTTATGAAGTCACAATAGATATGTGTAGTTTAGGCATCTAATTCCATCACAGTAGACATGTCTAGTGAAGGCTGCTGAAGATATCACAGTAGCTATGTCAAGTGTAGGCTGCTGATCATCACAGTAGATAGGACTAGTTTAGGCAGATGATGATGTCACAGTAGACATGTCTAGTGTAATCTGCTGATGATATCTCTAAATACATGTTTGGTGTAGTCAGGTCTGTTTTAGGCTGCTGATGACATCACAGTAGATATGCTTAGTGTAGGCTTATGGTGTCATCACAGTAGACATGTATAGTGTAGACTGCTGAGGACATCACAGTAGACTTAACCAGTGTAGTCTGCAGGTAAAATCGCAGTAGGCTTGTCTAGTTGAGACTGCTGATGACAACAGAGCAGACATGTATAGTTTAGGCTTCTTATGATATCACAGCAGATATGTGTAGTTTAGCCTGCTAATGACATCACAGTAGACATGTCTAAAATAGGCTGTTGAAGATATCACATTAGCTATGACTAGTGTAGTCTGCTGATGACATCACAGTAGATATTTATAGTGTAGTCTGCTAATGACATCACAGTAGACATATCCAGTGTAGTCTGCAGGTAAAAATCGCAATAAGCTTGTCTAGTTGAGACTTCTGATGACATCACAGTAGACATGTTTAGTGTAGGCTTCTTTTGATATCACAGCAGATATGTAACGTGTAGGCTGCTGAAGATATCACATTAGCTATGTGTAATGTAGGCTTCTCATGATATTACAGTAGATATGTCTAGTTTAGGCTGATGATGATATCACAGTAGCTATGTCTAGTGTAGGCTGATGATGATATAAATCTTAAATTCTAGATGATAATGATGGATTGTGCTGGAGTGGGGACGGTTGTTATGGATTGATCAACTAGTAATATTTTGCCATCCCTCCGGTAGTGCTGTGTTGCAAATATGTATCTCAGAGACTGGACACTAGACCAGTGAGGGGGTTAAATCCCATGTCTACAAGAGGTTACAACCTGATATATATATATAAGCACACACTAGCAGTCACACTGACTCCAATCTCCCCAGGGGGCCAGGATGGGAAAGCAGAGGGTGACAAAATTCACACACATAGATAGCTTCAAAGAGAAGATCATAGATAAGAGAGGAACCATCTCCAATAGTGATCAAAGAGACCCACAGATGGGAAGCAAAGTCAGGACATCTAGTTAGAAGACAAAGACATTTTTAAAACATAATCTATGCATGGCTAAATGAGTGAGCGTCCAATCATAGACCCAGAATTAGAATGTTAAACTAGAAGGCCGGTCTAGGATCTGACCCCCCAGGCTGGGTCTATATCTGGGTTCACGCAGCTACAGGGCCGTGTCACAGTGATGGGTCAGTGAAAGCTGCTGTGATCATCATTCCAAATCTCCGCCCTCCCCATCAGGCAACAGAAGCAAAGTTTAAGTTTCTGTAAGTTTCTCCTTTTTATTTCATTGTTTGCATATGTGTATGTCATTTTATTATTTCTATTTTTATATCTTTTTATGTAAGCACTGTACTTTTTACATTAAGGCTTAAAACTTTAATAAGCTGAAACTTTGTATGTTCTAAAAGGATTCATAGCCCTAAGACGTGTGTGATCCTGTTATTGGCTGACAGTATTATTTCGGGGACTTACCACCCTGTATGTTGGTAAGTGGTGGCAGCGTGTGTGAAGCAGGGTGCGCGGTGTGAGTTGGGGTGTGATTGATGCTCCCTTTCAGCATAGGACAGAGGTTGAGTGCTGGATTGAGTGAGAGGAGATAGATTAACCCTTGCAGGTGCAACCCCAAGTCACGTGCTGAGAAGTGGGTACGTGACATGCTGATATGGGAATCTGATTTAAAAGGGGATTACCATAATCAGTGTAGTCTGTAGGTAGAATTGCAGTAGGCTTCTATAGTTTAGACTGCTGATGACAACACAGTAGTCATGTATAGTGTAGGCTTCTTATGATATCACAGTAGCTATGTGTAGTTTAGGCTGCTATTGACATCACAGTAGATATGCCTAGTGTAGGCTGCTGGTGTCATCACAGTAGACATGTGTAGTGTAGTCTGCTGATGACATCACAATAGATATGCCTAGTGTAGGCTGCTGGTGTCATCACAGTAGACATGTGTAGTGTAGTCTGCTGATGATATCACATTAGATATGCCTAGTGAAGGCTGCAGGTGTCATCACAATGGACTTGTATAGTGTAGTCTGCTGATGACATCACAGTAGATATGCCTAGTGTAGGCTTCTGGTGTGACCATAGTAGACATGTATAGTGTAGGCTGCTGATGTCATCACAGTAGACGTGTAGTGTAGTCTGCTGATGATATCACAGTAGACATGTCTAATGTAGGCTGCAGAAGATGTCACAGTAGACATGTCTAGTTTAGCCTGCTAATGACATCACAGTAGATATGCCTAGTGTAGGCTTCTGGTGTCATCACAGTAGCCATATCCAGTGTATTCTGCAGGTAAAATCACAGTAAGCTTGTCTAGTTGAGACTGCTTATGACAATACAGTAGACATGTGTAGTGTAGGCTTCTTATGATATCACAGTAGATATATGTAGTTTAGGCTGCTAATGACGTCACAGTAGACATGTCTAGTGTAGGCTGCTGAAAATATCACATTAGCTATGTCTAGTGTAGGCTGATGATATAAATCTTAAATTGTAGATGATGATGATGGATTGTGCTCGAGTGGGGACGGTTGTTATGGATTGATCAACCAGTAATATTTTGCCATCCCTCCGGTAGTGCTGCTATGGGAATCTGATTTAAAAGTGGATTACCACTCCAGTAGATAGATAGATAGATAGATAGATAGATAGATATAGAGATAGATAGAGATAGATAGAGATATAGATATATAGCTATATATATATGTGCGCTGTGCACATGTACACGATTACCACTATTGATGAGATACAATCACAATTATATGAAACAAAGTTAAGGTACTAGGGTACCTTTACACGCCGCTACAACATGGTAGAAACAACCGGGTGCTTCACGTGCAGGAGCACGCAGCAACGGTTACAAACGGTATCCGCATCGCCTTTACACGCCGCTATAAGGTGCACTACAGAAGGTTGAATCTATCTCTGGATGCACCGCCGGGTGCCTAAAGTTACCTTGTGTAGAGCACCTTACCTCATTTACACGCCGTAACAGAAGGTAATATGGGAGGACCTGGTGCAGCAGGGACAACACATAGGCATGCCAGAATTGTGGATTACGAGAATTTCGTACGCTGATAGGACAAAGCAATAGCATCATGATTGGGCAGCCAGCGCAGGAGGCTGACTAATACATGACGCTCGAGCAATTGTGTAGTGTGACTGGTCAGCTCCTTAAATATGCCGCCCTATGCAGCGACTACCAATCGTAACACAGGAGCTTCCTCCAATTATCGCTGATGGGGCGCGGTATCCCGGAGCCTGTGTCACGCCCCAGGTAGATAGCAAGGTGTCGAAACAACCCTCCTGTTCCTTATTTACACGCCGATACAGGCTGCTACCATCGGGTTGAAATCAACCTGTTTTAGAGCACTGAAACAGGTGCCGCAAGTGACGGGTGAAAACAACCGCCTTTACACGCCGCTACCTCGGGTTGATTTGGTGGTGCAAGATACATTTCTCTCATCAACCCGGTTGTTTCCACCCGGCTGTAGCGGCGTGTAAAGGTACCCCTAGTGATCATCTTGAATTGTTATAGATTTGTGCACAATCAGTTGATAATGGTTTCCTATAATGGATTGGGTATCTGTACATTGAACTAATGGACCCACAAAGCACGAGATGCACTCATCCAGGAGAGTCGGACGAGTGTCATCGGTTTTTTGGTCCGTTTGGCATCCAACTGCTGTGCGAGTGTCCGACATTTCTCTCAGATCACATCCGTGTGCAATCTGTTCTTTCCTCAGCAGCTATTAGTGTAGAATCATTTACAGGAACATTGTACAGTGTTTTCAGCTGCAGAATGATAATGTATCCGTGAAAAAAACTGATGCCTCTCGGAAGTTCCGTGTGATGTCAGTGTGCGGTATGTAATTTTGTCAGACCCATAGACTTGCATTGGTGAGTCTCGCGCGTGAGTCGCAGAATGTTGTGACTTTTTTCTCATCCTGAATCTGGCTGAGAAAAAAGCGTCCGACACTCGTCATTGTGCTCTCAGACATTGATTAACATTGGTCCGAATGCAATGCGATGAAATCACACATTGCTCTTGTCCGAGTTTCAAGCCAGTGAGTCCGTACCCTAATAATAAAATCCATATAGTAATCCTACAATGTCTGCTGGACATGGTATGGGGAGGGTTTATGGCTTAGTTAGTACACACACGATACTTCTTGTTATTAACCAGTTAATGCTCTCTTGTCCACCGCACTGCAGTGTCAAAAGAGGAAGACAGCGAGACAGGCAGCAACACGGCGTCAGAGAGCCCCTGACCTCGAAATACAAGATCCTCAGATCCTGGTATTGTGACATCATATTAACAAAAATATTTTTTCACTTATATTACACTATGAACTCCACAGCACTTTACATACATCATCAACACTGTCTCCATTGGGGCTCACAATGTAAACATCCTACCAGTATGTCTCTGTAGTGTGGTTGGACAAACCTTTTATATGTACTACATGATGAAATGTGTGGGGAGAAGCTACATGAAGCTTGGGGGGAAGATTGTCCGTGACGAGGTGAGGGGCCGCAACGGGGGGAGGAGCCATGACAGGGGGGGCGGCTGATGACAGTGCCTACGACAGCAGGAACTCCAAATACGGCCCTGGCTATGCTGTATACACTTTCTAATCTATCTGTGTGCTGCTGGTTGTTTTCTCAAAATACCTTTCAGTATAGATCATCAAATAACATACAATTGTCTGTGGTGGTGTCCTTGCACTGTGTGGAACTCTATATACTTCCCCAATATCCTCTAGTAAATAATGTTAATGTACCGTTACATGTCGCAACATTGCATGCAATTTCACTTGCAACCTACTGGTTGCAGTGAAATCATGGACACATTGTTACATTTGTACACAGCAACAAAATGGAACAATGTGTCCATGATTTCACTGCAACCAGCAAATTGCCAGTGAAATTCCATGCAATGTTGCGACGTGTAACGGTACCCTTACACTTTACCTTGCAACCATTGCAACCGGGGTTCCCATCTTACTTCTCCTCCTTGCTGTAAAAATTATGACCGCGGCGGTGTAGTCAGGGCTGTTCATGGCATTTACTAGGTGCTGTGCACCGTCCTCTGATGGCGCCAGCGTCTGCAGCGTGCTCTCCTGGTCTCAGCGGTGCTTGTGGATCACACCCTGAGGCTTCTGGAAGCTCGTCTGCTTCAGCGTCACATGTCTTCTGCTGTCAGCAGTCACATCACTGATTACGTCAGTAGTGGGCAGTAACTACCTCTCCCTCTGTCAACACTGGCTTTCTGCCATCATATCGGGAGGTGGATAGTGGGGCAAGTGTCTGCTATCTGCTGAATCACCAATGCATTTTGGAGCAACACCAATCTCCTTCCTCAGGGTGGTAACCCAACTATTCAACTCAACTACTCAACTCAACTAATTTAAAGGTGCCATGCCTTGTTTGCAGAGCCCCTGATGTGCCTAAACAGTCAAAACTTCCCTCAAATGACCTCATTTTGGAAACTAGATCCCCCTCAAGGAATTTATCTAACTGTGGGGTGAGCACCTTGAACCCATAGGTGCTTCACAGAATTTCATAACGTTGAGCCGTGAAAATGAGAAATCCTATTTTTCCCACAAAAATGTATCATTTACTTTCAAATGTAGCATCGTCATAAGGGTAACAGGAAAAAGTAGACTACAATTTGTTGTGCAGTTTCTCCTGAGCACACAGACTCCCCATGTGGTTGCAAACTAATATTTGGGTGCACAGCAGCGCTCAGAAAGAAAGGAGCCCTATTTGACATTTGGAACAAACAAATTGTCTTGAATAGGTAGCGGACACCATTTCTTGTTTGCAGAGACCCTGATGTACTTAAACAGTAAAAATAAAACACAAGTGACTCTATCTTTGAAACTACACCCATCAATTAATTTATTTAGAGGTGTTGTGAGCACCTTAAGCCCACAGATGCTTCACCTTCACAGAATTTGTAGATTTTGAGCCATGAAAATAAGAAATCACATTATCCCACAAAAATGTTGATTTAGCCACAAATGTATTTTTTGCACACGATTAAAAGGATAAATTTTACCAATTTGTTGTGCAATTTCTTCTAAGTTCATCAATATGCCATATGTAGTAGAAAACTACTTTTCTGGTGCACGGCAGGGTTCAGAAGCGATGGAGCACCTATTGAATTCTGGAGTACAGTTTTGGCTGAAATACATTGCAGATGCCATGTCACGTTTGAAGAGCCCCTGACATGTCAAAACAAAAGACGACCCTTCAAATGCCCAAATTTTGGAAAAATACCTCTTCAGGAAATCATCTACGGGTGTAGTGAGTATTTTTAACTCACAGACGATCCACAGAATTGTGTAACATTGGGCAGAATAATTGAAAAATTACTATTGTTTCCACTAAGGCTGGGGTCACACATAGAAATCCGTTTTTGGAAGTGATTTTCATCACCAATCCATTTTTTATAGGGTGCTTTTTGAGCCTCCTGCACTCCTGAACGTTTTTGGACTTTTCATTAAAAACGCATGCGCAAACGCATGCACAAACGCAAGTGCGCATATGCCATGCGTTCGCGCATGCGTTTCCCATAGGGCCCCATGTTAAAAAAACGCATACAAACGCATGCGTTTTTTAACTGATGCCAAAAACGTTGCATGCAACGTTTTTGACTCAAAAACGGACAGGGCAATGTTTGGAGCTCCAGAGAAAAACGGACAGGGTGTTTATTACATCCAATCCGTTTTTCTGTCAGTTTTTGGACTTAGAAAAAAAAAATGAGAAAACTGAAGCCAAAAACGGACTGAGGGCTTATGTGGAACCCCAGCCAGAGAGGTCTTTTTCAAGATTTTTTTGTATGGGGAGGAGTGGGGCTAATAAAAATAGTTTATGCATGTAGATAAAGGGGGTTCGCCTGTGAAGTGCCGGGTAGGGCTGGAGCAGCATAGGCTGCAGGAGAAAAACCAAGGGTATAGCTGGCTAATGTAGGCTACTGCAATCTCTGCAACAAGAAAAATCATAAGAACAGCCACATGGAATAAAAATTACCGGTAAAGAGTTCTATTTCATTTTTCAGACAGCCATTAAAGTAATTTTACATATAGCTCGACCTATGTCATTTCTTGTTACCTTGCCCTACTGCAGCCTGTTTCTAGAAGAGTTTATAAGATGTCAAGTCTCTTGTCTTAAGGCCCCGTTACACGGCACAACATCGTGAACAACATCGCTGATACGACATGGGTTTGGAGGCCTACCAGCGATGTCGTTGCGACGTCGTTGCGTGTGACTCTGGCAAGTTGCAATGAAAATTCGTTGGGTCGGAGTTGACAGGTTTACCAGCATGCTGGTAAACCTGACGATCTCAACTCCATCAACCTGCTGCATCGTTCTGTGTGACACCGTGATAACAATGTCGTGGACGACTTCGCCAATTCACAGCAATGAGCAGAGATCGTTCGCGGGGTTTGCGAACGATGCCTGCTCACAACATCATTGGTGAGTTGTCCACGATATCTAGACATGTGACATTTCACCAGCGATGTTGAAATGATAGCAAAAACGACCGTGCGCACATGTGATCATTGCGGACATCATTACAACGTCGTGCCGTGTAACTGGGCCTTTATAGAGACATATTACAATATCTATTTTAAAATAATATTTTTGATGCAATATACAACACATTATATACAGAAAAATAATTCTGCATTGCTGTAGCAAGCTGACCCCCGCACTCTGCCTCTATGCTGACTGCAAGTTTGCTTTGTGTGAACAGTGAGCAATTAGAATAAGCAATTTGATTATTTTTGTTTAACAAGCGCTGACAATCAGCAATTTTCTTTTTTTTTTTGTTATATATTTTTAGAGAGGAGAGACAACATTAAGCACTAAGCGTCAAAGGAAAAAAAAGGAAAAAAAAAATAAACCATAAAGCCTAAGTATGCTAGGAGTTATAAAATGTGTCCATTGTGGCAATTCTACTGCCAGCATTGAAGTTTTCAGCATTAATATGCCTTCATTGCAGTTTTAATGCCTTAATATTGACTCAATGGCTCTTTGGGGTAATATCGCTTCCTCTGCTGGTGAAAAGGTGATGATGTCAGCATTCTGTGCACTGATTCATATGCAGGTTGATGAAGCCGAGTTATTTATGGGAAACCATTATATTTTCTATAAACATTAGTTCTCAATAAACAGAGACATTTAGCCGAGGGTTTATTTATTAAATAGGTACTGTACAGATGGTTCTGCCACACATGATGTGTCGCAGAGCGTATTACTCAGAAATAATCAGCTGTGTTATAGCTAGGCTAAATTAATAAGATGATAATGATGAAATTGATGCTTTTTGAGCTAGGCTTGGCAAATGGCTTTTGCATAAACAAACTGATAAATTTGAGAAGCAATTACTTGCTTGTCAAAGATAAAAACACAACAGGGCCCATTTATAGTTAGGTCCTATTTATTTTTAAAGATTGTACCAGATTTTATGTTTAATACACTGCAATTAAAAAATAATACTTAAATGAAGAATAATAAAAAGCAAAGTGGAAGTTGTTTGGTTCTCCTTGAAAAGCTGAAGACGCAAAGCATTTTGTTTTTGTCTGGGTAACTTTTTTTCTTTTTTTTTTATAGCTACAGTACATAGGGGATTTATGGGACTTGTGAACAAGGGCAGGATGGCAGCTTTGGTCCGATGAGGATTAGTGATCATTTAGAGTATTGCTTTTATTAAAAATAATTTTAGCAGTAGTAAATTTGAGAACATCTGATGTAGTAGAAGCTGTTTGCAAGATATATTCTGCGCCAGGGGTGGTGCATAAAGAGCTGTGCCATTAACGCTGCATAAAGTCTCTACAGTTGAAACCAGAAGTTTATGTGGCGCCCCACTGGTCAGGCGTCACAGTTAGGGTACTGCACCCATAAATGAGTGCGGTTACCCCTGTCACAGTGGAATGTAGGGTTTGTAGGAGGATCCCATTCCAGCACTTCCCACACACCCACCTAGGCAGGTGGTAAGGGGGGGAGTTAGGGGAGGAGGGAGGTAAAACAACGGGGATTTCTAGTTTGCCTCGAGGGACGGAGGAGTACGGGAGCGCTGAGCGAGAGAAGGGGACTCCAAGAGAGGGGGCCTGGAGAGAGAGAACAGGCAGCCCAGACTGAAGGAGGGGCCCCACCGAATCAGAGCGTCCATACTCCGGGAGGGAACCCTGGTCCATACACCGGAGTGCCGCTTTCGGAGATACGGCACAGGGAGTTCATCCCCTGAGCCGTAACACCGGAGGTCACAGGTCTGTTTACTGGCCCCGACACCCTTTCAGAAAGGAAACCAGTCACACCAGGAAAAGTACCTGGGTTGTGGTCCAGTGCAGGAGAGAGGAGAGCGAGAAGCTGGGATACTCAGGAAGACCCCATCGGGCCTGGTACTAAGCGGGCTGTTCCTGGACAGGCAGTAGAAGCAGGACATGGGTCACAGCAAGGAAGGCATACCACGGGAGACTCTGAAAGACCTTGCAGCCCACTGTGACTACCCGGCTGGCTAGCCTCACCTAATAACTGTTGTCTTCTGTGAACTGTACCACCAGCATCATTCCTGTAAAGTACCCATGTAGAGTGACAGAGTCTCTGCGTAATTATTTTCCCGCTGCACTGCAAATTGTTCCTCCATCATCAGCACTTCTATCACTGCAGGTGCATCCCTGCCCCGGAGGGCCAGCTCTACCTGCAGGGAGCTGTACCATCTCAGCTGCTGTACCATCGCCTTCTGGAGGTCTGAAGCGGCGCTCGTGTTACTTCACCAGAATCTGCGGGTGGTGTCATGATAACTTATAAACTTTTATTACCATTCCAATTACCCCTTTTTAGTTGACCACCAGGGCCACGGGTCTGGGCAGGTCACCAGTGACATCCATACTGCAGCAGAGGGCCCAGATACCCGAGTCACTATACCCTGGGCTAGTCATTTACATACACTACATAAATAGACACATATTCATTTTCCTCACTATCTGACATGACATCAGAATAAACCTTTCCTGTTTTAGGTCAATTAAGATTACTATAATTACCATATTTTTTAGATTTTAAGACACTCTTTTGTGTCCATCCCCCCACCTCTTCCCCAAATCAGGGGGGATTGCTTGTGCGTCTTAAAATCCGAATCTGTAAAAAAAATATAATAATAATAATTTTTATTTATATAGCGCCATCATATTCCGCAGCGCTTCACATTTTAGAGGTTCATATTCAAACAATCATAAGTAACAGTTATCAGAAAATATAATAATTAAAGCAAAATGACGACAGCCCTGCTCATAAGTGCTTACAATCTAACAATGAGGTGGGGGTGACACAAAGTACAGGGGCTTATTTACATTGATGGTATAGTCAACTTGAGGAGATGGGGAATAGATAAGAGCGGCATAAGTGGCCACCAACCGTTATTTGTAGTACATTTGATATTCCACCCTAAAAAGATGTGTTTTTAGGTAGCACCTGAAACTATGTAAGTTGTGGATACACCTAATTTCTTGGGATAGAGCATTCCAGAGAATTGGTGCAGCTCGGGAGAAATTTTGGAGTGGGAGGTTCGGATTAATGCAGATGTGAGTCTAAAGTCACTTCCAGAGTGGAGAGAACTGGTGGGGTGATAGACAGAGATGAGGGTAGAGAGGTAGGGAGGTGCTACACTGTGAAAGGTTTGTGGGTAAGAACAAGCAGTTTCAATTGGACCCTATAGTGTATAGGCAGCCAGTACAATGACTGGCACAGCGCTGAGGCATTTGAGTAACGGTTAGCTAGATAGGTGATCCTGGCTGCTAAATTAAGGATGGACTGGAGTTGGGGGAGTCTAGTGCAGGGGAGGCCAATTAATAGAGAATTACAATAGTCAAGGTGGGAGTAAATCAGGGCCACAGTGAGGCTTTTTGTTGCTTCCAAGGTAAGAAAGGGGTAGATTCTAGAGATGTTCTTCAGGTGCAAGTGACAAGAGTTGGCGAGAGATCGAATATATGGGGTGAAGGAAATATTAGCATCAAACATAACACCCAGACAGTGAGTCTGCTGACTAGGTGTAATTGTGGTGCCACACACTGAGAAAGATGTCAAATTTAGGGAGCAGAAGTAGTTCAGTTTTGGAAAGGTTGAGTTTCAGGTAGAGAGTGGACATGATATTGGAAACTGCGGTTAGACAGTCATTGGTGTTCTGTAATATACCGGGGGTAAGGTCAGGGGAAGAAGTGTATAGTTGTGTGTCACCAAGATAAAGAGGTGAATGAATGTGTGAGTAAAACTGCTCACCTGGTCTGGTTGTGTCACCCACAACCAGTATGATAGCCAGAAATCAATGTAGTTACCTCTAAAAGACAGCTGCTGCAAGGACCGCACATCCACGGATAACCGCGGTGAAGAACCTGTGGATCTATAGGACAAAGTGCCGTTGTGTCTGCGCTGCCGTCAAAAGGATCACCAGAGACAAGAAAGAATCTGGGCTGAATTGTGTCTTTATTCTTCCGATGCGTTTCGGAACCTTCACCTGGCTCCTTCCTCAGGGACATTCAAGATGCAACTGACAATGCTTCTATTTATACAGAACCTAAAACCATGTTTCTGCTGAATCACTGTGACATCACACTCAGGGAGGAGACTGAGTCATGTGATCATTCTTTTGTAAACAAACAATTACCACCGAATGCATTTAGTTACAATACATGAAAAATATTTGGATAATGAACATAAAACATAAAAAAGAAAGATCAACAAGTCATAGTCCTCTTTTTTTCTTTTTAAACTTATAAAATAAGCAGCAACAAGTCAGATTGACTAAATGTATGATTGGGGAATCGAACCATTATGTGTGTAGTGGAAAAAAGGAAGAAAAACAAAGTGCTGATAATTCTTAAGGAGCTACTTGTGGAATTGCAAAGACTAGGTGCACCGTGTAAGTGGATGATATCAGTGAGGGTGGACAATCACTTCATATGACCCTAAAATATCAGGATACCGTGCTTGTAATGTTATTTGTCCTAGTGTACAGTATAAAAACCACAGAGAAAAAGGATGAGAGAAATGGTGTAGGCCATTTAGCCATAATGAGGAGCGTGTGTCCCTGAGGAAGGAGCCCGGTAGCAGCTCTGAAACGCGTCGGAATTAAAACATAGAACCTATTCCAGATATCCAGTGTTCTGGTGGTCCTTTAGAGCAGCGCAGGTCGAGCGGCACTTCGTCCCTTATCCATATACTTTTTTCTTAATGACCCACACTGAGCCTGGTGCAGTGGACTAATTTAATTTTTATTTTTTTTAAAGTCAACAATAACTGTTGCACATTGCTGGAATACAGATGGTTATTACAGCGCCACAACACTGTGCCTGCTACAGTGCAGTTAAAGGTTTGGAATAGATTAAGCCCGCAATACCTGGTGCACAGTGACTACTGCCTAATTTTTTTTTTTAACTGAAGCCTCAGACAATGCTGGTAAGTGCTTAAAGGTATATTTTTAAAAATAATTAAGGCCAAAGATCTGGCACAGTGACAAGAGTTTATTGGGCAATATTAAAGTGGAACTCTGGGGAAAGAAAACGTTTTAGTGCAGTTCCTGCAATTCTAGAATCTATAGATCTCTTATAAATTCATAAAATCATACCTGCTCTGACCCCCCTCTCATGGGACAGAGAATTTTTAGCTTTGCAGCTTCATGTAGGAACAGAAAGCAGAAGGGGTGTAAGGGGTATGGATGCTGGGAGCTGCAGGATCATCCTACATTCCAGCCCCCTCACACGTCTGTATAGAGAGGATGCGTGTCAGGAGGCATGGCTGCAGGCCCTATCCTCACACCACAATCCTGTCCGTGATATACCATCCTATGTGACACGGTGGTCCAGGCTCTAAATAGCAATCATGTCACCAAGCATATACAAATATATGCTGCTATATGATGATGCATAATGTGTACTTTTATTATGAGGCTAGTGTGGCACCCCTGCAGTCCGGTCAACACTATTAGTTTCCGGAAACTGGGATCGGCCAGTCCAGTCACCCACATATACATATATCTTTTAGAAATCCGGCTATTGTGGCTCCTTTTTATATCAATTTTATATTGATTTTTTTCATGTAACCATAAAATTAGTTTTTTATATTTGTATTTAATATGTATAATTATTCATGATTATTTATGTATTTTTGTATTTATTGTATGGGTTGTTACTTTTATTAGCACACACGAGTGTATATTTTATATTCAGCAGGTTATGTTTTGTGTTTTCCAACAATTTTAATTGTCGTCCTGCTTCATATAGTAATTCACCTTTTTCATCGTTAGATTGGTATAGAAGTGATCTTTTTAGGTTTGTGTAGGGTTAATGATTTGCCATGGTGTCATTAATGAGCTACCCAATTGTTGTAATCTGGACCCTATAAATGTCACTTCCTGAGCTCAATACCTTGTATCACCTGATGAAAATAACCTGCGTGCTATTGAAACGCGTTGTGGCCCATACAAGGAGCTAATAATAAAAGGTTTGAAAATCTGCTAATACGTTCCCTTTGCTTTGTGCCTTAGCGCTCATAAACTCCAGTTTCCATTTTCCCTTTGTTTTAAGTTAGCCGAGCTTGACCCGGACCAGGTGCCCCCGGCACTGTAGTGGTGCCATGGTGAGTGGTGCCCGGAGGACTCTGGCACGTGGGGTCGAGGAGACGGATTCCCCCAGTGGCCCACAGAGGCCACCGTGACAGCATCCCCACAGCCCCAATGTCGTCTAGAGGGCCCGATTTCAAGTACCCCACGGCCCCCGCTGGGGCGAGTCACTAGGAGCAGGAGCAAATCATTACATTGATCGATTCAGGTCTGAATGGTTTCCCCTCCCCATGGGAACATGGTAGCTTCCTATCCCTCTATCTTTCAATGGATCATCATCATTACTCCTCACTGGAATGTAGGATGATCCTGCAGCCCCCAGCATCCATGCCCCTTACACACCTCCTGTTGTCTGCCCCTGTGTGAAACTCTCAGGCTGAAATGTTATGATTTTAATCCATGAGGGAGGGGAGAGATCAAAGAAGCAGGCATGATTTTATTGAATTATAAGCAATCTATAGATCCTAAAACTGCAGTGTACAGCTCTGCTTCATCATGTGGGAGGGTAGGAACTCTACTAAAAAGTTTTCTCTCCACAGAGTTCCCCTTTATTATTACCCAATAAACTGTGCCTCTCGTCACTGTGCCAGATCTGTGGCCTTAATTATTTTTAAAGATCTACCTTTCAGCACTTATCAGCAGGGTCTGTGGCTTCAGTTAAAAAAAAATAGGCAGTAGTAACTGTGCACCAAGTATTGCGGGCTTAATCTATTTCAAACCTTTAACTGCACTACAGCAGGGACAGTGTTGTGGCGCTCTAACAACCATCTGTATTCCAGCAATGTGCAACCATTATTGTTGACTTTAAAAAAAAAGTAATAATAATAATTAAATTAGTTCACTGCACCATGATCAGTGTAGGTACTCAGAATAAAATGTCTGTGCAGGTACTCTTCTAAAAGGGTCTGTGGGGGCACTCAGCATGCAGGCAATCTACTAATCTGCTGTGCGATCTTGCTTTTTATACAGGCTGTCGAGTAATCTCCACTTTTTAGGGTGCCAAAGGATGAGGGGAACATCATGTAGGGGACATGGCCGTGGTGGAGCTGCTTCAGAGTGCAGGATGCACTAGATCTGTGCCTGCTACGCTTGAAAATTAATCACCTTTCTCAAGTACACGCAGGCCACAGTCTATTTTTTGTCACTTTTTAGGGCCACCTCCCTCCTCACAAGCACATGATGTGCCAGCAAGACTACCACCACCAGCGTGCCCCACTATCTCCTCACTGTCACATGGAACTTTTCAGTTCCCCATCTCACAATCCAACTACAAGCTTTTTGAATGCAGCAGCCATAATGTCCACTACTGGAGCTGTCAATTTGTCCGTGAGGGGAAACAGCTGAAACAGGCATTGTAACAATTGGTTCCCTGCTGAAAGTGCAGAGTTTGACCCCAAGGAACATTGGCAGCTTCATTCAATATCACCCCCTTGCAAATTAGCTAAGTAGAGTATGCTTCAACAAGTCCGGCATCAGTCCCTTCTGCTTTTTGAGCACTCTGCTCGCTGTGGTTCTATGACCCATGAAATTGAAAATTAGTGCTCTGTGTTAGATCTCAGGCAATCTTGGCTGTGAAGGTCAAGCGGGTAAAAAGGCTGATTCGGAGCCGCTTTAAAAATTGGGTGCTCACAGTGCTGGATCTCAGGCACTCATGGCTGTGAAGGTCTACTGGGTAGAGAGGCTGTTTAGGGGCCATTTTAAAAGTTGGGTACTCTGTGCTGGATCTCACACAATCGTGGCTGTGAGCATCAACAGGGAAAACAGGCTGTGTAGGTGCCTTTTATCACATTTGTTGCTCTGGGGGATATTTGTGAATGCACTGAGTGATGGGTCGGCACCATGTAGCTACGGTTCAGGCAGCTTATCTTGCACCTCATGGCCACGTTACTGACAACAATCACAACAGAGTGCTATCTCACTTTTCTTAGCTGTCATATATTCAGACAAGGCTGCCTGCTTTGAACAATAATTTTTTCAAAATAAATGCTTCGTGTCCAGGGATACTCAGTCAACAGCATGGGGGAAGCGCACAAAGATAAATGGGATGGAATTGTCAGTAGCAGTAAGCAGTTTTTATCCATATAGCTATAGTTTACACAATTTTCTGGGCACTGTTTCCACATTTGTTTTCAGAACAATTGTCCTGCTCTTACCCTGATTTTACTTCCTTTTGCAGCCCAGTAGCCCATACTATGACCATGTTACAGCCATTTTTCAGCAAAGAAGTTCGGGTATCCTTTGACTTATATGGGGTTGGGAGTCTGGGGCAAGTTCATATCAAGTCCCGTTCCGAATCAAACTTTTTTTTTAATGTCCGGCTGAATCTGGCAAATGTGAACATCCACGGATCCGCTCATCACTAATTCTCACCTCCTTCCCTGCACATATAAAGAATGACATTTGGATATCGTATGTAGTGATGGTCAAATATTTGAGAAGCCACGATAAGAACAATACAATTATGGCGAACGGAAATTAGTGCTTCAAGTGGTAGATGATGATAAGACACAGTTGCCATCAAGCAAGGCTGCCGCTAGGAATTTCAGGGCCCCTTACTGGCAAAAGTTTGGGGCCCTCCAAGAGACTCCACCCTAGCTCCACCTACACCCTAGCTCCGCCCCCACCCTAGCTCTGCCTCCACCCTAGCTTCACCTCTATATCTCGAACCTTCCACAGTTCCACCACCCACATTTGGAAAAACTCAACTTCTGCACCACATCCTCACTAATCGCATATTAACATTACCGTACGGACCGTCGCCACACAGATCTGATAATGATGCGATCACGGGACCTCAATGTGTTCCCATGACAGCACGGGGCATTTCCATGACAGCCTGAAGTGTGCAGTGCTGAGGTCCTATAGGGGGCTCTGTAAAATAAAGGAAATTTTTTTTAAAAGTTTTAAAAATTATGAAAAAAACCCTAAGGGTACCTTTACACGCTGCAACCGCGGCGAGAAATCTGACCGGCAATCTGTTGCCCCATCACGTGAAATTGCCTCGCAGTTGCGGCGTGTAATTGGGGAATTTGGCGGCGATAAAAAAGGTTGCGCCCGGTTCCGATTTCACAGCACTGCTCCAAAATCAGAGGCAATCATGAAGGAGAAATTCCCTGCTTTTGGCGTGTGAAGGGGCGATAGGGATGGAATCTGCGTCACCTACTGAGTTCCCAGAGGCGTGCCACAGCGTCCTGGAGACCGCCCCCCTCAGCGATGATTGGTGGTGGCTACTTTGTTTCCATTGGCTGTCCCTTCACAGGGCGCCATATTTTGAACAGCTGTCCATTCACACTACACAATGGCAATGGTGTCATGAATTAGCCAGCCTTCCTGCGCAGGCTGGTCAATCATAACGCTATTGCGTTGTCTAATCAGCGTGTTTGGGGCGCGGAATACACCAGTCTGTCATGCCTATGTTCTTGCGGCGCTAACCATGTACGCCCACATTCCAATGGGGATTGCGGCGTGTGAAGTGGCGAGGGAACTCCACCATATTGGTTCCGCTGTTGGTGGGGCAACACATCGCCTTAGGTTGAGGGCGAAATTGCGGCGTGTAAAAGCACCTTCGGCGATCTGAAGCAACCGTGAAAAATGTGCACGCACACGTTAGATTGCCTCCTATCGCTGCCAAAAGTTGTGGCGTGTAAAGGTACCCTTATGGTACCTTTACACGCCGCCACAACAGGATGGATACCAACGGCAACTTCACGTGCACGAGCACGGGCGAACGGTTACCAACGGGAACAGCACCCTCTTTACACGCCGCCACAAGGTGCGCTACGCTACGCCACATCTACAGCTAGCTACATCGCCGGGTATCGCAAGTAGCCGTCTGTAGCTCAGCGTACCAGCTTTACACACCGCCACCACAGAGTGATCTGGGAGCAACAAAGGCAGGACGTAAAACAAATAGGCGTGCCACAGACCTGTAAGCCGCGCCCAAACCACAACCATTGGCCAACACTACGGAGTTGTGATTGGGCACGACGGAAAGGGCGGATGGCCGAGACGTGCCGTACTAGTGAGCGGAGTGTGGCACGGAATAAGCACCTGTGACATGGCGGAGCCTGGCGAATGCATCGAAATCGATGGTAATGGGTCACGCTAGAGCGGTGGCCAGTCACATATCCCGTGTGTATTAAAGTAGCGGTCCGGGGCTATGTGTGCGTAGTACAAGTGTTTGCCTTGTCACGCACGATCAGCGCTTGTGACAGCCGCGTGTGCCGATTGCACTGAGGTGCGTTTGTGTGACACACATTAGCGGCTTACAACACACAGTATGTGCGTTTTCTGTCAAAAATCTGTGACAACTGTGGCGAAGTATGTGTATGTATCCAGGCTGAATGGGGTTTAATATATGTGCTGACAGATGTGAATGTAGTGGAACAGCTTCCAAGGCACCAAGTCAAAGATCTGTGTGACAGTGTATTAGCAAACACCTGAGAAGAATATGTCCTGCATCAATGTGCTGTGTGCAGGGGACCCTCTGCCTACAACAAAATAAAGGATCATGTACGCACAATGGCCACAAACACTGTTGGGCAAAAGACTTTCAGAAAAACATGGCTACCCACACATATTGTGTGCACAATCCCAGCCAATAGGTGGCTATGACATCCCAGGCCCCCACCCAACCCTGCATCACATTGCCCTCCTCCACCAAGTAATCAGGCTCACACAGATGATGTTGGATCCAACAGAAAAAGGTTTAATATATTGCATGCATCTTGACCTTGTCTTGTGCAAACAAAATATACATAAAGTAAAAACAATGTAGAATTCAAGAGCAGGTGACATTAATCAGCCACATTCAAGGGATAAGCAAATCACCACACATTGCAAACTGTGCATGGAAAAAAAACAAAAAAAATAAAATAACCTTAACTAACTAACTAACTACATAATGAAAACTCATGCACATAATGAAAACAAAGATAATGAAAAAGGTCAACCAAAAATTAAAGTGGTGCAGCTAACCTGCTGTCACCTCCATTGAAACCACAAAAAGCAACTCCCAGAGCCAGCCACATTATATGGCCTGGTCCTGCCAGCTCACTGCACCAGACCCATTGAAGTAGGAGCAGTAAGCGTCTCTACTGTCCCTGGCCTCCTGCCGAGTGCGGCCATGGCTCTGCGGCTGGAGTGGCACAATCACATGGCCATCATCACGCCAAGACCCTGGACGGAGCTCCCCTGTTGTAGCGTCGGCATTATCTACATAACCTCCTGGCGTGTATGATGCTGTATCCCTACGACGCAGGAAGTTATGCAGCACACAGCAGGCCACCACTACCGCGTCAATAGACTCCGGTTTCATATGTATAGGCGTATGAAAAATCCGGAATCTATTCGCCATTATCCCAAACGCATTTTCAACCACACGGCGGGCCCGGGATAGCCGGTAGTTGAAAATGCGTCTCTCAGAAGTAAGGGCCCTCTGGGGATATGGCCGCAGTAGGTGTTCCTGAAGTGGGAATGCTTCATCCGCCACAAACGCAAAGTTGAGATGTTCGGTCGTGTCCTCATTTGAGGGTAAGTTTAGCCCACCATTCCCTAGTAGTGTTGCCAAGGAGCTTAGGGCAAACACCCCCCCATCTGAGTTGCGACCAGGCATTCCAACATCCACGTAGAGGAACTCATAGTTGGCATCTACTACAGCCATGAGGATTATACTACAATACCCTTTGTAATTGAAATACAAAGAGCCAGAGTGGCCAGGTTTGGTAATCCTCACGTGCTTACCATCCAATGCCCCGCCACAGTTGGGGAAGTTCCACCGGGTTTCAAACCCTCGGGCTACTTCCAGCCATTCTGCGGCGGTTAAAGGCATTTTCATGTAGGATGGCTGCAGAGCTCTCCAGATGGCCCAACACGTTTCAGGGATCAGGCGGCTCAGCAGGGGCAGGGAGACACGTGACACGTATGTGAGGGATGTCATGGACTGCCCTGTAGCCAGGAACCGCAAAGTGATAGCCAACCGCTCAGCAGCTGATACTGATGGCCGCATAATAGTGTCCTGACGCGCTATCATTGGCCCAACACGCTCCAATAGGAAGGTGAAACAGTCCTCGGGCATACGGAGATAGTTTCGGTAATCATCAGGACTGTTAAGCTCCAGCTCCCGCAACAGCTGCATGTGGCCCCGGGTTTCCCGCCTCAGAAGCCAATCACGGGTCCACAACCGCCGCTGTCTGCGCCTCATCAACCTTTCATACCGATCCTGATACCACATTTGCTCTTCCACCAACGCAAGAGCCACGATAACATTGCGGTCATGGATATTCTGCATCCTCAATATCAGCACCTGTAGATGAGAAAGCACAACATGAGTACATAGACCAAAATGTGGGCAAGTCAGCAGGTTCAGCAAGCCACACCTCTTTTCCATTACACACTATTGCCAAGAGGATAGGATCTCTCGTGTGGGCCCAAAACACAACCCTGAGGCAAGGACGCCAAACACACAGTAGTCACCCCAAACAACATGGAACACGGCGATTGAGAGTGGGCTCCTCTACATCAACGTCAATGGGAGGTCCCAAAATTCACACATCTGCACCTAGGTGAGTTAGAAAGGGACATGTGTCACCAATAATGTTGCTCAAACAGGTCCCATAATCCATTACACAGACCATAATGTCAATTGATTACAGTAAAAATGAGAAGAATAACGAATGTGACGTACCACGATATGGAAGGTTGAGGAAAGGCTACATGAACCAAACAACATTGCACATGAATGCGGATGCTTAGACATGGTTTCATATGTTTTGTAAGGTGTCATTTTTAATACACATCTATGCCATGTCTGGCGCGCCACACCTCAAAGCCCTGTGTCATCCCATTCCCGTTGGACACAGTCTCCATTGGCCACAACCAGTATGCAGAAATCGATCCAGTCGACATGAGTAACACAGTTCTGTCTACAGTCATGCATCCATTCTCCTGTATGTTGTCTGGAAACAAACACAGCAATGTATCTCAACAAAAGTGTGAAGGCCCACACAAAATGCCGTATCCTAATCCACACAGTACACTATATCTCGTCCCCAACCATACAAAGCCCTATATCGGCCGCTACAGCAGTCTCCGGCGCTCTCCAAGAACATCAACATATGCACCCCACCCTGCGCAAATTCCATGTGTGTCCACAAAAACTTACCTAATGGGTCTGGCCAGCAAGCGTAATGTTTGGCGGCATGGGCAGCTTTTAAAGGGCCGCCAACCTATCACGAATCAGCGATCTCCACCAATTAGCGGAAGTCTAATCCGCACCCAGGTGTCCCATCAGGATGTGCATAATTGTGTCCGCTGTGATTGGTCTCCCGGACTATAAAGGCAGGTCAATGGCCACTGCACCTTGTCCAGACGTCGATGTGCATTGAGCTACTAGTGTCCTGTTTGACTTCTGTTGCTCTGACGGTAAGCCTCTTTAGCGGTTTCTAAGAAAATGTAATGAACGCAGCTGGTTCTGGCACAGGCAGCTTAGGCGATGTGTGTATGGCCATGTTTGATGCGGCATGCAAATATTTAACACGTAATATTAAATATGTGTACCTTATTCTGTGTCGCACAATAGCCAGGTAGTGCCTCTACTTATATAGTGTAAGTATGTATTGCACCTTCTGCTTTTTGGCAATGGCAAAAGAGCAAGGTGTTATTTCTTTGGCTGGTACTTCACATCAACATTTCAGGGGTGGTAGAATTGTGCCGGACATTCCAGGGATGTTGGGTACATGTGTTAAAATGGTACTTCCACGTCTGGAGGAACCCCTACATGATCATCTGGGTGCACATTACATGTAGTATGTGCATTGTTGGCACACACCCAGGCCGCCTTTCTCATATAGTGACCCCTAACCATTTTGGACACTGGCCAGGTCCTAGTTAGCACACAACGTGTTTGGTCACATGTTGCCCTCTACCGGTATGTACGCACACACCGTGTCAAGGTGTGTTGCAATAGGTACATTGGGGACTTAAATCATGTTTGAAACATCTGTAGGTGGACACCGATATCCGGTGCTTGATATTGGCTGCATACATGTGTTTGAGTTTGTAGCAGTCTGAGATAGAGAAAATGGGCCACTCATGCCCAGTTTCACTCCACAAAATAGCTTTCGATAATCCCTCTAGAAAGTTAATGATTATGTGTATCATTGTGGCAAGTTTCGAAATGTCGGTATGCCTTGTGTTGTGACTGTGTGTTTTTTGTGTGTTTTGTCATCGGCAGATGCCGAGGGGTACTGTGGAATTGGAATCCCAGCTTCTCACGGAGTATCAGCGGCACGAATGTTTGTGGCACAGCTCGCTGCCCGAATATAAAAATCGGGCAGCGAGGGCCGAGGCCTACAGGAGTCTTGTGGCTCTGGCAAATCGGTTGGAGCCAAGGGTAGGCAAGATGTGGGACCAGCATATGGTGGCACTTAAGATCAAAAACATGAGGTCGGCGTTCATGCGGGCTCACATTCAGTACCAGCGCCGTCGCTCAGGGGCTGGAGCAGAGGAGGTACCATCACCTACCCTATGGTACTATCCCCTGTTCACCTTCATCCTGGGCGAGGTTCGCCCGCATCAAACGACGACCAACTGCCCCGTTGCTGCGTCCCATGTAGGCCCGGCTGCATCACCATCTGCGCCACAGGACGTGGGTAATTGTGTGACAGTGGTGGCCCACAATGTTTCCTTCACATGTGTGCTTCTATAAATCCTTCACACCAAATTTGTTGGCATATTTTCCTCCTTGCTGCGGCAAACCTTGGGGTGTCAATCTATCTGCCCTCCTTCCATGACTTGGAAGACTTTTCAATTCTATGCTTCCAGCCGTATTGCAATGTTGCTTCTTCCACAACATCTTGGTATGTTTAGGTTACTTATTTAAGGGTTTCAAGATAGCAGGTGGTTTGTTCTCAAACAGCCACATAGTACCATGTAGTTAATGGTGCTGCCACACATGTGTGTTGGCTTTGTTGCCAGTGGGTTAAAGGTAGTTGACAGAGGGGTGGATTCTCACCATAATAGGAGTGCAAATGGAAAGGTGGCCAATATGTGTCATTGGGCAGCACAGCCCCCAGTACCAAGGTGTTGTGGTGACATGTCCTAATATTGGGGTACGGCTCTGTGACAAACACCTAATTATGTATTGAGCTCAGTTCCTGGAATGGTCGAGGTGAGTGTACAGGAGAACCACTGGTGTTGGGGTCTTGAACCTTTTTTGCTTTACTGTGTTATTCATCATTTTCCATTCTGGTAGTTGGCCTTGGTGTGTGTGGGAGTGCTATATTGAGTCCTGTTGTGAATGTATACAGTTGATAGTGCCTTCACTAATGGTTTTTCTTTTTTTTCTCCACCCACAGGCCCCAGAAGAGGACGGCTCCATTGCCGAGGATTCTGTTGCTGATGATGCTCAGCCCATGACATCTGGGGCTGAGCAGGAGGGCGGGGCGAGTGATGTGGGTCCAGGCCCAGGTCCCAGCTCCGGGATCCGTCGCCGCCGACGTCCTGCACCACCAGAGACGGAGCTGGCGACCTGGGCCCGATGCGTGCTGTTGGATGAACAGCGGACCCACATCGACAGCGACGCCCTCTACATGAGCAACAGAATGCGAGGGATGGAGCCGCTCCAGAAAAAGATCCTTCTGAGGGTCTTCCACAATGCCGCTGATGCTGCCGATGATGGGGCCCTTCAATGGGGCTGCCACGTCCCCCCCCCCATGCAACACACCTTGTGGCCCCTTTCACCAGCTGCCCCATCTCGGCCCGTGAGAAGACCGGCCCCGCCACAGTCAACCCCTCCCCCCCCAACACGTCGTCGTTCAACAAGACGCTCTCAGGCAGGTCGGGGCTGCCCTGAGAGGAGGGGGGATCCGGCATTGTCAGAGCCGACAGAGGAAGAATGAGTTGGACACTAGTAGCCAATGCACAGAATTGGCAGTCTGGACTTTATAATTTGAGGAATCTCCTTTGATTTGTTAATTTTCTGGATTGACTTTTGGCCTAAATTTTTTTTTTTTTTTGTTTTTTCCAAAAACATCATATTCTTTGTGATTTAGTTTTATATCCAGGCTGGATTAAAATTGTTTGATTCACACAATTGTGTATTCATTTAGGAATAAGGATTGTGGGGGTTTTTGGGGGTGAATGGTATTGTGGCCAATAATAGGTTTCCCCAAGCCACACAATATGGGCCACTGCTCGCTGAGCAGGATCAGCATCGGTTCATTTGGAATGTCTTAGCACATTCACAAAGGGATGTTGTGATGTGCCTCACATAGTTAGGTTATGGTGAGGTTTGGTCACCAAATATTAGTAAGGTCACATGAAGGAGCGTACAACAAAGTTAGAACAGCATTGTATTGTAAACATACATGTGTCACAGACATTTGCCATCATACACAGAATGGTTAGGCCAGATGGGGCTAGCCAGTCCACACTTGTGATGGTCCCAATGTGGGACAGTATAGGGATTGTAGGCCAGATTGGCCTAGCCAGTCCACACTTGTGATGGTCCCAATGTGGGACACTATAAGAAAAGAGCCCAACGGGGGCAAAAAAAAAACCAATAACAATATTTTCACTTTTGCAAGGCAACAAGCCAACGTGTGAAAATTTTAGGGTCCAACAAGGACAACTGTTTGTGGGGCCATGTTTGGCCAGGATACAATGCATCCCTCAAATTCATGGGTGTGATCCATGGTGTGGGTGTAGGGCCGCCAGCATTTGAGCCAGGCGGGCAAGGTCCTGCAGGCCACGCTGTAGAGCCGTGGTCAAACGGGCCACAAATGCATGATGGGCCTGGATGAATTCCTCCATGGTAGGGGCACCTGTATTGGGAGTAAACACACACTTTAGTACACAGTCGTCACTGCTGATGGTTAGTCATGACTGGCCACAACCATCCACTTACCCTGTTCCTCCAAATCCAGTTCACCATCAGACGGGGAGGGAGATGGGGTCAAGCTCCATCCATATGAGCCCGCACGTTCACCATCTGCAAAAATGGTGAACCAACATGGTTTACTTTGTTTACATAAATAGTTTGGGCCCAGATGAAATTTAAGCAACAGTGTGCAGGGTGACTGTGGCAACATAACACACTTACCACCATAGTCACTGTGTGGGGACATGGTCACCCCAGGACTCGCCACTGAGCTGGAGACAGTGGGAGGTGGTGTTACTCCCGGGCTGGGGCTCCGTGGCCACATTATGTGGTTCAGGGGTAATAGTGGTCCTGGGCTACGGGGCAAACACTCCTCTGGGCCGCCAGGTACTTGCAGCTCCTCGCCCTCCTGTGGGGAGGTGATGTGTTCCTCCAGCAGCCAGGCAGATGGGGACAGCTGGTCACACTCCAGCGGGCTGCCAGGTGCTGACTGGTCCTCCACGTCCTCTGTCCCGGTGGGTGACGGCACGTCTGGCTCCTGAGGCCCGGGGGAAGGTGTTGACCCTGGGGACAAGGGTGCCACTTGAGCCTGATGTGGCGTGGTTCTTGATGGGCCACCTGGGGGTGGGGCATGGGGCCCTTCTTCTGATGAGGATTCAGCATCTAGTTTGATATTTGAACATAAAAGACGTAATAAGATCATGCCTACACATTGTTGTCCTACAAAGAGCTTGTGTGGCTATGTATTTGACGGCTAAGCCTGGGGTCACACACACACAGATATGTGGCCAGATATTGTTCACAGATCTCTGGTTGCAGTGAAAGCATGGACACATTGTTCCATTTTGAGGCTGTCTCCAAATGTAAACATGTGACCATGATTTGACTGCAAACAGAGATCTGCAAACAATATGTGGGCAGATATCTGTGTGTGTGACCCCAGCCTTACTTAGCATCAACCAGGTGATGCTGGATGCATACACTCATGTTGTATGCATGGACTGTGCGTGTGAGACATTTTTAGGCCTGACTGGATGAGCACAACACTGTGAAGATGTGTTTGATTGTGTAGGCCACACTCTCCCTTGTCATATGTTTCCATCATTTTTTGTGTATTGTGGGACATGCACATGTGGCGGTGTGTGTTTTGGGGCAACAATTACTCACCACGCAGCCTGGCAATCCTGGCACGGATGTCCAGTATGCGACCTGGGCACTTATGCTTCAAGTCAGCGATCTTTTTTTGGATCGCTTTGACTGTCCTCTGTACCCCCAGTTGGCAGAGCAGGGCCCGCTGGATCCGCCGCACGGTGCACCGATTGCGCAGCCTGGGGTACCGGTGGTGATGGTGGCCCCAATAGTCCCGACGGTCGCACTGATCAATGAGGATGATCAGCTCCGCCATCCCCCATGTTGCGGCGCGGTGCACGGCTGCCATGACTGCTATGGTGTGTGCAGAGGCGGGGCTGGCACCTTGCAGGCAGAGTGAAAATGAAACCAACGTCATGACGTCATTACGGCCGCTGTCGGGGTGACGCACCTTTATAAGTAGCCCAACGCGCAGTGACCCGCCCGACACACTTATGCGGCCCCTACTGCAGAAGACCCACAGTGCAGTCCTTACAACACGGCTCTGATCTGTCTACTGAGTAATCTCCTCCGATGTGCTATGGGATTGTGTGCATCTGTGTGCGCGCTGCGCGCAGTGCCAGACCCGGAACACTTCTACGGCAGCTGCTGTGCAATAAGCCAGAGCGGTACGTAACACACACTTGTGCGCTGTGTACAGCATTATTCGTTATCATGTGTTGATAGGATGTGCACACTGTATGTAGATCATGGGCCATTTATGATTTTACGTTCAAGTGTGTGTCCGCGTAATTGTACTACTATATGATCGTGCATACGGCGCGTATGTGTAGTGCTGAAGGGACAGCTCATCCAAGATGGAGGGCTGTGAGGCAAGGGCCAATCGTAACGCAGCATCTTCCACCAATGATCGCTGAAGGGGCGCGGTATCACGGAGCATGGGTGACGCCTTAGCCACATTGCAGCTACATCGCCGGATGTCCCGAGTTCCCTTCTGTAGCTTCTTTACACGCCGATACAGCTCGCTACAATCGGCGATGTAGCCATATGTTTATGGGCAGTGCACGGATACAGAGGTATCTGTAGCCGGCTGTGTCGTCCCGTCTTCAGACGCCGCTACTACGGGCGATATTGGCGCGACAAGCTACATTTGTAGCCTGTAGCGGGTTGTATCCATCCTGTTGTGGCGGCGTGTAAAGGTACCATTAGAGTTCAAATCAACTCCGTTTTGCCTCATTGAAAATAGAACTATTAAAAAAAATATATACATATATTTGGTATTTCTGCGTTCAGAAATGCCCACTCTATAAAAATATAAAATTAATTAATCAGATCGGTAGACAGCGTAATGGAAAAAAAAGTCCAAACTAGAAAATTACGGTTTTTTTAGTCACCGCAACATTGTGATAAAATGCAATAATGGGCGATCAAAACATCCCATCTATCCAAAAATGGTATAATTAGAAACATCAGCATAAGATGAAAAAAAGCAAGCCGTCATACAGCCCCAGACCCAGAAAAATTAGAACATTACAGGTCACAGAACAAGGCGCAAAAGTGCAAATTTTTTTTCTACAAAGTTCTAAATTTTTTTTCACCATTTAGATAACAGGAAAAGTATACATGTTTGGTGTCTACAAACTTGTACCAGCTCGAGGCATCATACTGACACATCAGTTTTACCATATAGTGAGCATGGTGAATTTAAAAAAACAATTGTGTAATTGCACTTTTTTTGGAATTTCAGTGCAGTTGGAATTTTTTCTCCATATCCCTGTACAGTATATGGTAAAATAAATGGTTGCATCTAAAAGTACAACTCGTCCCGCAAAAACACAAGCCTCATATGTCTATATTGCCATAAAAATAAAAAGTTATGGCTCTTGGAAGAAGAGGAGGGAAAAAAACGGAAATTGCCTGAGGGTGAAGAGGTTAGTGATTTTAGGCCAGGGTCACACATACCATCCGTGTTTGGCTTACATCCGTTTTTGGGATCATTTTTCTCATGTGTGTGCGTTTTTCAAAACGCATGTGTTTTCATGCAGCATCCCATAAAATGCTGCCAGCAGTGTTTTTGGGTGCATTAAAAAAACGCATGCGTTTTTTAACGCATGGTACATATAGGCATGCGTTTTTTGGAAAAAAAATTACTAAGTCCAAAAAATTCCAAAAAGTGTCCAGGAACTCAGGGGACACTATTGGCACACTTAGAAAAACTGATCCGTTTTTCTAAGGGTCTAAAAAAGCGCATGGGCATGTGTGACCCTGGCCTTACTCTAGTGGTGGTAGTGGCCTTATTTAACTTCTTACTGACATATAACAAATCATACATATCTCGGCTCCCTGAGGAACCAAGGCAATATCTTTGGAGGCAACTGATGTCTGAGTTATTTTATTCAACCATGATCCATTACTCCAGGGGGGGGAGAGTTATTTTCTGATTATACTCCAGGAGTGGGTGTTAGGCTACATTCACACGGTGCGTTATTGCATCATTATTCCTGTGTTCTTTACGGATCCACTAGTGCAGTGAAATGCAGTGACGTTCTGTCACAGCCAAGTCAATGCATTTCACAACTTGGCATTCACACATTGCGCTTTTTATGGATCAGCTTTTTTGCTCAAGAATGGATCCGTAAAAAGAATGAGCTGTCACTTCTTGAGCGCTTTTTGCCTGCGCTTTTTACTCATCTCGCCGCGCTCCCTCGGTTGATCTCCAGCAATGTCCCCTCATACCAAGGCTGCAGGACGACCCGGCACTGCACCATGTGATTGAGCGACGTCACTCAGTCACCTGCGCAGGGTCCTAGAGGCAGCGACACTGCGGCCTCCGGGGATGACAGAACACCGCTGGAGAACACCATGGGAGCTCGGCAAGGTGAGTAAATAGCGCAGCAGCATTCACACAGAGAAGGTTGTGCTTTCTGATTCCATCTTTCAGTGCAAATATATACAATTATTCCCCCTTCTCCCACATCCTTTGAAGAGTAATGTCTTCCCTCTATAGCCCCTCACATCCCCCCCTGCAGTGACCTTACACACACTATGGAGCAGTGGGTCATAATCACACTGCTGATGTCCTGCTGAGGCTTCTATCACAGCCTGAGCCACAGATGGAGGGTCACAGGCTGTCAGGGTGGTTGGAGCGGCAGAACAGGTCAGAGGATAAATTTCCTGCCCCCACAATGATCTCTGGCAGACAGAGAGAGTGAGGGGAGAAGCAAATCAAAGAGTCAGCTTCTCCATGCAGCGTCCCCCTCTGGAGCCACCGCTCAAGTCACACACGTGTAAGTCTGGCCATGGTGGGCTGGCCCTGTGTGACAGTGCTACTGATTGGCTGCTGGTACACAGACCCCACCCCCTCCCAATCAGTACGCACTGCCACACAGGGCCCGATTCCGAACAGAGGAGATATTAACACCTTGCCCCCTGCCCCCGGGCCGATCAGCCAAAGAATACAAGGGGTGAGGCCGTGTCAGTCTTGCCTTGCCCCCCTACTCTAAGCCGATCACCAGGCCTCTGACTGCAGTAAGGACTGTGAGGCCCTGATGGCAGCCCTGCCAACAACTGATGTTGTGAAGTTAACAAGTGACGAGGACTAGAGTGTGTAGCACTGGTTGCAACACTCTAGATTCTGGTTGCAACAATGGCATTGCCTCCCTCACAGGGTGTGATGTCACACCTGGAAGCAAAAGGGGGGGTTTCTATTCAGGTGACACAGCACCCAACACTTTCCTGTCTCCGGACCAGAAGGGAGAGCTCTAGAACCCGGCTTAAGGGGAGAATCCCTATAAAAGTTCTGGCCTGGAGGTGGGGTTAGTCAGAACAGCAATGGCGTGAGTCTGAGGAGGAAGGAGAGGAGAGCCTGGGGAGCAGAGCGATGTCAAGCGCACCCCAGAGGAACAGCGCCAGTAAACCAGACACCGGAGTCAAAGGCTGTTCGGGTACTAATGGCCCAGCAGCAGAAATCCAAAAAGGCAGGGGATTCCAGGTCCCCTGGCCTACCTAATGCCTGGAGCACAGTAGCATACAAGAGCCCGGGGTCTTCACTGAGGAGCAACCCCTTGAACAGGGCTCGCACTGCTTGCTATACAAGTACAGACTAAGGGAGAGTGGGAGAGAGAGGGCTGCAGCACAGCTTCATGCAGCAGCTGGGACTTGCAAGTGAAAGCGCAGAAGGGAGGCCTCCAACACACCTAGCAAGGTGGATCTCTCCTGATTGCTTCCAGGCTGCCTGAGTCTACAGTAACATCTAAACCAGTGCCCCGGATTGTACTTGTGACGGACAAGTAAAGGTAAAGGTAACGTTCATTGTTGTGGACTTCAGTTATTTGCGCACCCTTCGTCCTGCACCCTACACCTTTACTACTTCCACTGCCCTGGGGATCCCCTCTGCCCATCGGGAGCTACTCCATTCCAGCTACTAATCCATCATCCCTGGAGGTTCTGCAGCAGCGGTGGCCACCTAGAGTCACATACCATGGGTGGTGTCACAAATAAATCACTTATCTATCACCCCTTTCCCTACCAAGCCAGAATCCCCTTTACAGGTGCCCCCATGGCCACGAAAGCGGGTCTCGACCCCTGTGACTCCCCGGAACTGTATTATAGCCCGTTTCCGAGTATTCCATACACTGGGGCGGGTCAAGTGCAGAAGTGGAAAAAGAGTTGGTAGAGGATAAAGTCACTGAACCAGCCTGGCAAGGTGTCATGCAGTGCAAAGACAGCATTGCAGATGGTAAGGAATTTGTAGCACCGCAACAGCTAGGAAGAGGCAGTGGGGTGGCCAGAGGGAAGAGGTGGTATACTGTTCCCCACAGCACCCATTTAAGTGTTCCCCAGTCTTTTTAAAACAAATGCGTAAGATAATAGAACAGTCATTTGCAACCTGTGCCATACCAAGATCTGCAAGGGCTTGACCACAACCTGCTTGATCACAACCAGCATTCTCAGGCACATGAAATCAAAGTATTCGACTAAGTGGGCCAAATACCTGGGTCCACAATCAGTGTCTGCAAATGACACCACTGACTCTTCCCCTGTGCTCCGAGGTTTCCAATCCCCTGTTCAGGATGCAGGTGTGGATGCCTCCCACCCTGCACCTCTTTTTGCACATTCCAAGTACCATCAGCAACCACGTCCGATTCTCTGTATAAGTGCAGTGTTCAGCTGTCCCTACCTCAGGCCTTGGAACACAAGCAAAAATACCCAGCCACTCACCCACGGGCCCGAACACTAAACAGGCACAATTCCAGATAGCTTGCCAATGAAATGTTGCCATTTAGGCTTGTGGACAATGAGGGTTTCCACATGCTTATTAGTATAAAACAGCACTTTTTCGGTTGCACCACACTGTTTGCTAAAGGCAGATTCAATTCTCCTTTATATTGATTCCTCACTCACCTTGTCTGGTTGTGCTGTCTCTGCACAACCAGAATGTAGGCTCAGTGGTGAGGAAGGGATCCGAGACCTTTGCTCGCCAGTTCCTGGTTCCAAAATGATTGTCCAGCTCCAACTCGCTTCTCCGGGTCCCGTGATCAATCACGTGTCTATTTTACCAGCCAGGTCCTTGTGTGCAGAGCTGCTCTCTTCCACCACACTCCCAACAGGGAGGATAGAATAAGGAACAATACAGAAATGGTGGTATTTAGAATATGAGCGCTACACTAGGACACTGCACTGATCAGTATTACCTTTAGGTCTTTATTGAATATTAACAAATGTGAGTCCTCGCCACAACATGTTTCGACGCTAATGCGTCTTCCTCAAGTGGATCCACTTAAGGAAGACGCATTAGCGTCGAAACATGTTGTGGCGAGGACTCACATTTGTTAATATTCAATAAAGACCTAAAGGTAATACTGATCAATGCAGTGTCCTTGTGTAGCGCTCATATCCTAAATACCACCATTTCTGTATTGTTCCACATGCTTATTAGTGGCTTCTGTCCTTTGGCACTTGGTCCCCAGATGCCACTATTTTTCCTGGTGTGCCATCCCTGCTATACACCAGCATATATCCCATAACAATCCACTCTGGATAGAAGGGATGAAGCTGGTGTGGGTAGTACCCTTTGTGGCGCAGAGAGGTATCTCCTTTTCTTCCTCCTACTCATTATCATCCAATCCACGCTGAGAAGATGAAAAGATGCTGGGATAGGTAGAATCATGTTGTGTACTTTTTATTTCCATCTTCCACTCCATCTGGTCCACATGCAAAGCTTCCACTTTAATTGTGAACAGTGACCATTTGAGTAGACACAGAAGCAGGGTGGTTATGCTAATGGTTTCATTGCCACTCACCATCTTGGCTGATTCCTTAAAGGGATCCTGTCACCTCCAAAACGTCTTCTAAGCTATCAAAACACGTCCCTGCAGCATATTATCACTAATCTCACACTCCTTTTGTCTCCTAAAAGCATCCTGTGAAAGTGCATAAAAACGTTTTAACACTTACTCATTAGTGATTATAATTAGCAGGGGCTATATTCTTTAGCCATTAGGGTGTGTTGTTTTGCAGCCTGAATGATCCACCCTTTCTCTCTCTCTGCTGCTTTGCTTGTGCAGGCTTTACCCTCCCCTCTCTTAGTCACTCACAGAATGCAAATCATTAGTCCTGCCTTCAGCTCCACATCACTGCAACACAGACAGAGAGAGGGTGGATAATTCAGGCTGCAAAACAACACGCCCTAAGGGCTAAAGAATATAGCCCCTGCTAATTATAATCACTAATGAGTATTAAAACGTTTTTATGCACTTTCACAGGATGCTTTTAGGAGACAAAAGGAGTGTGAGATTAGTGATAATATGCTGCAGGGACATGTAGCTTAGAAGGCGATTTGGAGGTGACAGGATCCCTTAAAAGTTTTGTAGAACCTCCCAGATGTCAGACATCCATGCCCACTCATTGGTTCTTATGTGCGGAGACTAACCAAAATGTTAGTATTCAACTATTGCCCTCTGCAGCTCACAAATCTTTCCCAATTTGTGTAATGTAAAGTTTGAGTATGTGGTCACATTGCAAGCAACCAGTTGGTAAATTGGCACTTGCACTTGCAAGCACTGCTGCAACCCTACCAGACTGGTGGCAGCTGTAGCTGACTTGATTAAACGTGTGCACATGAATTGCACCATTACTATTAGCTCAGGAAAATCTGCGTAGGTTTTCAGAAACAGTTAAATCACTAAGTTGAGCACGTGGGCCAAGCATGGTACGTGTGCCAAGCTTAAAAGATGCCACCTGGTTACAGCCATTATCATACATGATCATGAATGGTTGTAGGTTCAGCAGAGAGAGCCACAGATCTGTCTGGTCTGTTATAGCTTACCACAACTCTGCGGCGGTGAACTATTTGTCACCTAAACAAATTTGTTTAAGCAGAGCCTGTTACTGCTTCACCAAGTCAGTGCTCAAGTTCTTCCAGCTTGCGACTCATGTGGACAATTCAGAGATGGAGGATGAGGAGGAGGAGGGGGTGCAGGAACTGCTATAGGAGGTGGAGGAAAGCCTGATGAAGCTAGGACCCATGATCCTTGTTGTCAGTAGCACATGTGCCGTCTTAAGGTCCGATTCCGTCCTGACCTCCACAAGGTTAACCTAGGGTACCATCAGGGAAATGCAGCATCCCTAGCCACAAGCAATCATCAATGTGTTGGTCATTAACTAGACCTTCCCAGTAACTGCATTGGTCAGGGCACAGGTTATGTTATATAGTGAGGAGATCAGGTTGGTGAAGTAGGTCTGTTTGGCGAGGTGAAGGGCAGAGTTGTAAGACACCCCGGAGCCCTAGGCAAAAGGGGTACATGATGGTGGCGAGGGGGGGACCCAGAACTCCTGTAGCCTGGTTGTATGGCCGGGTCTGTGTAGAGGTTATCAAGAGATCTTGCTTTAAGAGGAAGGGGTAATGTATGAGAGTGAGGTATGGGTGTGCCTGGTGACTCATTGGTGGGGGGAGGGGGCACTAGTTTGAGAAGGACTGCATTCTTTCAAGAGACTTCATTGAAGAAACATTAAGGATCCATCTGCAGACTCAGGGAAGTATTATCCTGGGGTTATTACTTCACATTATAGATTATCTGACCTCATTCACCACAGACATCATATACCAGAATAGTATCAGCTCCTCCACCAGATATAGACTCAGTATTACTTCAGCAATCCATGAGCCACATTCTCCTCACACTGTGCCTGCTGTCCTGTTCCTCACAGCAGGCAGAGCTGAGATATCACATGTCTGGGGGATTCTACACAGTCTTCATGACTTCAGGAGCTGATTTAGGTTAACAATGTCTGTGTACAGGTCCCTGCATCACTGTGTCATAGTGGGGGGACAGAGCATGGCTTCTTATGCCTGTTAACAGGCTCTATATGAGCTGGGTATAAGGACAGAGCAGGGATTCCTATAGGTTCATAGTCTGCAGATATCGGGGAGGGCAGCTGGAGGATTCTATGTCTGTGACTAGATTCTGCACTAAGATCAGTGGATTATTCTCCTGAGACTTCTGGTGTGTTTGTGGGTTCCCCTTCCCCCTCCTCCCTGTGAGGAGTCTGGAGCCCTGGCTGTGATCTCAGCCTCTGGCTGTGGACTGTACCAAGGTGTAGGGGAATCATGAAGGTTCAGGTTCCCACTCCTCACTGTGTGTGATCTGTGTGTATAATTGCAGGTGCCATATAATTAAGTATACAGATCAGGGTGACACATATTTTTCTTGCACACAGCTGCTGTTATCCCTCCTTGGTATATACCTGTGATCTGGAGGTGACCCCTATCTCTGCTATGGATGGATCCTGCTGTGGAAGAAAAGCTGTCTATGCAAGTGATTTCTCATGGACACAGATCCTGGCTCTCATCAGTATACAGTATATGTGTGACTTATAATGGATCTCCGCTTCAGCTATATACAGATCAGGCTGTGTACGGAGATCTGTCATCATCAGTATACTGTATATGTGTGACTTATAATGGATCTCCGCTTCAGCTATATACAGAGCAGGCTGTGTACGGAGATCTGTCATCATCAGTATACTGTATATATGTGACTTATAATGGATCTCCGCTTCAGCTATATACAGAGCAGGCTGTGTACGGAGATCTGTCATCATCAGTATACTGTATATGTGTGACTTATAATGGATCTCCGCTTCAGCTATATACAGAGCAGGCTGTGTACGGAGATCTGTCATCATCAGTATACTGTATATGTGTGACTTATAATGGATCTCCACTTCAGCTATATACAGAGCAGGCTGTGTACGGAGATCTGTCAATATCAGTATACTGTATATGTGTGACTTATAATGGATCTCCATTTCAGCTATATACGGAGATCTGTTATCATGGACTATTTGGAGATCACCATATGCTTTTCTCATACATTAAACAATGACATATGTGGTCCCAGCTCAGCACAGGCAGGTCTGTGAGTGGACACTGTCCAGTGTGATGCTGCAGCAGATCGGGGTTCCTTAGAATTGGTGACATTGGTGTGGGGGAGTCCGGTCCACGGTCCCCCCTCCCTGATGGAATATACAGGTGATCTGGCATTTTGGCTCTGGACAGGGGTGGTCCCTGGGAGCCGTGGTGGTTACTTGCCACAGGCAGTCGCTTGGTGCCCTTGAAGCTGGGTAGTACTGCTGGGGGGCAACATATGTTATTTTACATAGGAATTTTTTACTTGCCTGATATTTTTTCCTTCAAGAACCCCTCTCCCCATTCCAGTTATTATAGACTCCTGGGGTACAGAGGGAGGGTAACTTGGAGTTGGTGAAAGTGGTGTGGGGGGGGGGAGTCCGGTGCACGGTCCCCCTCACTGATGGGATATACAGGTGATCTGGCATTTTGGCTCTGGACAGGGGTGGTCCCTGGGAGCCGTGGTGAGTATTTGCCACTGGTAGTGGCTTGGTGCCCTTGAAGCTGGGTAATACGGCTGGGGGGAGCAACATATGTTATTTTAAGTAGGACTTTTTACTTGCAAGATCTTTTTCTTTCAAGAACCCTTCTCTCCATTTCAGTTATTATAGACTCCTGGGGTACAGAGGGGGATCCTTGAAGTTGGTGCCATGGGTGTGGGGAGGGGAGAGTCCGGTGCACGGAACCCCTTCCTGATGGAATATACAGGTGATCTGGCATTTTGGCTCTGGACAGGGGTGGTCCCTGGGAGCTGTGGGGATTATTTGCCATTGATAGTGGCTTGGTGCCCTTGAAGCTGGGTAGTACGGCTGGAGGCAAGATATGTTATGTTAGGAAGGAATATTTTACATGCCAGATTTTTTAGCTTCAAGGATCTCCCTCCACATTTCAGTTTAGATTATGGTAGTATGGTGTTGTTATGCTGCGTATGTGACTAAACAGCCGGACTTATCAGCTCTGCAGAAGACATCACAGGCCCAGTTCAGCCCTGACTCTCAGGGTTGGATGTAACTGGAGTGACAGCCGGGATACAGACTCCACAGTCTTCTGCATGTTCACCTATGGCGGCAGGCAGCTAACATTACAGCTATATGTTCTGATTCTTACCATTTATGTGCAGCGGTGCCTAGAGAACAAGTCCTGTCTGTATCCAGAGGAGCAGGCAGCCTCTCATTTATGGTTACACCACACAGGACAGCATCACACATCGCTGGCTGCACCCAACTGACCAAAGTTTCTACCATCAACGGCTATCTGCTATGGTTTGACACTCTTAACTCATAAGTAGGTACACCGAGTCTTTACCCTCAATTGTCCCACGGATCAGACAATTTATGATCTGTTTCTTTTGAACATGGATAAAAAAAAAAAAAGATAATTTAACTTTCATTTCAACCGGTCCTTGAGGCTACTTATTATTGGGTGAACAGGGGTAACTATCTCGGGCTTATTACCCTGGTATGGGAAGGGGAACATGTGACGCCTGGGTTTTTTGGAGTGTTACCGTCACAGGTATTGACTCCTGGTTTAGAGGTGCGTCCATCACAGGTCTACTCCCCGGGTATGACGGAATAACTATCTCAGATATGGTCTCCTCGGGTGGAGGAGTGAGCAGCAGAGTGTTAACCACCCCCCCCCCCTCTGATATATAAAAAAAAAATATATATATATATATATATATATATATATAAAGTGTGTATACATACATATATCTTAACATATATCATACATATATCTTAACATATATCTTCAACATAATATCTGTAGCTTCAGGGACCCTCTGTCTATTACTTTCATGAGTCTTGAGAATCATGAGGTTTGGATTCTGATTATCATTGTAATCAACTATAAAAATATTGTAGTATTAGGGAATTCATAAGAAGGTATCCCACCCGGATATATTTTGAGATGATTGTTATGGCACTAGGCTTTTGGGTGGGACTTGGGGTAGCGTCCAATGGTTTGGCTCTGGACAGGGGTATACCCTGGGAGCCATGGTGGTTATTTTGCCACTGGAAGTGTTTTGGTGCCCGTGAGCTGGGTAGTATGGCTGGGGGTGACATATGTCATGTTAAACAGGAATTTTAGGTGTGACAATTTTAGCTTCAAATGACTTCCGCTTAAAAAAAAAAAAAAAAAAACGGGTTCAGCATCTGGGATGTTCTGCTCCTTTTGCGGTTGGGTTTGGACATTTGGTGGATGTGACACCATTTTTGGCTCATGATTTGGGAGTGCCTGGCAGGTTTAAGACTCTTCATGGGGAGGTCTCTAGGAGTCGGTGATGGTGGTCGTTGTTTTTCCGGCAATACATGTGCCCCTGAGCTGGTAGCTGTGGCTGGGAGTAATCAGGATGGTTATTCACTTGGTGATGTTTTTCGCCAGGTTTTTTGTAGCTCCTGGGACCCTCCTCACCTTTTTCCAGGTAAAAAGTATTGTGTGCATGTTGTACGGGCGCTTGATATAAGCGGATAACGGGACAGCAATTAAAGGAGTTAGCACAACATATGCCTATTCCAGGTGCCAGGGGAAAAAGGGAGGGGTGAACTATTTATCAAGTTACAATACAATTAAAATAAATAAAGGGGTATGGGAGGCTTATTAATGCTTTCATAGAGTTTTTTCCCTATAGGTTAATCACATTATATCCAGATGTTAGGAATGTTATTACTCATTATTAGTGATGTTCTATGTACATAGATGATGTTCTATGTACATAGAAGTTTGCACACTTACTCTTTCTTTGATCATTCCTATATCATTCTATTTTATGGGCTATTCTTTTATATATTTGTCATTCGCTTTTAGTTGTAAGTGTTTTTCTGACATCGCTGAAGTGTTGTTTTTATGTATGATTACAGGTTAGCCCATGGGTTATGAGTGTATGTTTAGGTTTATATATATGGGTATATGTGTGTGTGCATATGGACATGCTTATACGGACTTGCTTGTGTATGTGTCGTTGTAAGTGTATAAAAATGTATGTAGGTTTGTGGGTGTGCACGTATATAAATTAATCTCTTGTGCTTGGGGAATTGGTGGTGGCTTTACTACGCACGGTTGGTGGGGGCGAGTCCATTGAGGTGTCAAGTGGCCTCTTTTGTGGCGGGGTCGGAGTCAGGTGGAAGTTGCAGACAAGTTAAGGTGGACTAATTTTAACTAATAGAGGATGTAAAACCTCATGGTGGTGAGCAGGCTTGGCTTTGGTGGCCAGCCTGAAGGATGTGGTAATGGTAACGTCATCTGGGGCGGGCACAGTGGTTAAGCACGGAAATGAGGATAATAGGGCATTGGTGCCTTGAAAGTTTACTGGCTCTGCTCGAATAGCAGCCAATATGTGCCGCCCCCTTTATGGCTGTCTGGCCGGGTGCTGGATGTCAGACAGCTGGGGATATCACAGTAATTGTGAATACCAATGTAATAGCACTCCACCTGACTCCTACTGGGATTGGTAATCCTGTGATTTAAATAAAGCTGTGACCATTTGACATCCAAAAATAATGTGTGGCGTGTATTTATTAGAGTGTCTGATTTACTATATGTATGGTTGCTAAAAAGTGGAGTGGGGGTCCATCCCCAAGTCCAAACATCAAGACACCCCGGAGCCTTAGGCAAAAGGGGTACATGATGGTGGCGAGGGGGGGACCCAGAACTCCTGTAGCCTGGTTGTATGGCCAGGTCTGTGTAGAGGTTATCAAGAGATCTTGCTTTAAGAAGAAGGAATAATGTATGAGAGTGAGGTATGGGTGTGCCTGGTGACTCATTGGTGGGGGGAGGGGGCACTAGTTTGAGAAGGACTGCATTCTTTCAAGAGATTTCATTGAAGAAACATTAGTGTGATGTCAATAATCTGGATTGTTATATTTACCCATTACTTGTATGGTTATTAATATCTTATTTATTTGTGGTATGAGCATTGGTTTGTATTGTTCCATGTTTAATTATACAATTTCTACGAAAGTCAATTTTGGCATTAACCTTTTAAGCCCAAGGGAAGGGCAATCCTTCAGCCATGGTTCCCTAGAGGTTTCCTCCACAGGGGGGTTTTCCTCTCCTGAGCGCTGTAGGATGGCTCTCTGTGAGTCAAAGGTGCTAAATTTAGACCCCTTTATGCTTGTGCAGGGGCATCTTTTATAAGGTGTAATTGAAAAACATGTACAAACGAAAAATTACCAAATGGTGTCACGTGTTGGAATTTATAACCTGTCACGGCTTGCGGGGTCGGAGTCAGGTGGAAGTTGCAGACAAGTTAAGGTGGACTAATTTTAACTAATAGAGGATGTAAAACCTCATGGTGGTGAGCAGGCTTGGCTTTGGTGGCCAGCCTGAAGGATGTGGTAATGGTAACGTCATGGGGCGGGCACAGTGGTTAAGCATGGAAGTGAGGATAATAGGGCATTGGTGCCTTGAAAGTTTACTGGCTCTGCTCGAATAGCAGCCAATACGTGCCGCCTCCTTTATGGCTGTCTGGCCGGGTGCTGGATGTCAGACAGCTGGGGATATCACAGTAATTGTGAATACCAATGTAATAGCACTCCACCTGACTCCTACTGGGATTGGTAATCCTGTGATTTAAATAAAGCTGTGGCCATTTGACATCCAAAAATAATGTGTGGCGTGTATTTATTAGAGTGTCTGATTTACTATATGTATGGTTGCTAAAAAGTGGAGTGGGGGTCCATCCCCAAGTCCAAACATCAAGTTCTCAGCATAAATTTATAGTGAATGTAGTTTCCTGGTGTTCGGGTTTTCCTCCATAGACGTTCAGCACTCCTAGAGCATTGCTGAAGGAATCGAGTTTGTGATGTGAGCCAGGGCTGTTTTACTCTATGTTTGGAGGTTCTGAGGGTGAGGGGTGCTACTTGGTCCAGGGTGCTTCTGAGAGAGTCATTGTAGTAATTCACAGACAGATCGGAACAGGAGAGGAGGAGATTGGGGACAGTGAAGAATGTAGGGAGTCTGTCAGTGTATGATAGTTAATGACCTGTAGATTTCTGCATGTGTGATAGGTAGGGGTGCGCTGAGGTGGGCGAGGGTTTGTGAGTGTGAAGGAGAGAATGTTGTGATCAGAGAGAGGAAGAGGTGAGTTATCTAAGAAGGAAGTTGAACAGAGTCGGACAAAGATCAGGTCAAGGGTGTTACTGTCTTTGTGTGTCTCAGAGGTTGAGAACTGTGAGAGGCCAAGAAAGGAGGTTAGAGATAGGAGCTGGGATGCAGATGGGGAGATGGGGCTGTTCATGGGGATGTTAAAGTCTCCCACAATAAGGGTTGGCAATTCTGAGGACATGAAGTGTGTCAGCCACTCGGAAAAATGGTTGAGGAACTGGGTGGGTGATCCTGGTGGGCGGTATACTACCACTACTCTGAGGGGAAGTGGGTGGAAGGTTCTAATAGTGTGGACCTCAAAAGAATGGAAGGAGACTGATGGAGCTGGGGATGACCTGGAAAGTACATTGTGGGGACAGGAGTAAGCCAACTCCACCACCATGTCTGTTCCCAGGTCTCGGGGAATGATAGAAATGTAGGCCACCATGAGAAATAGCGGCAGGGGAAGCAGTGTCTAAATCCTGGATCTAGGTTTCTGTGAGGGCCAGAAAGTTAAGTGGGTTAGTGAGAAAGTAGTTGTGGATGAAGGGAAGCTTGTTGCATAAAAACCATAGATTTCAGAGAGTGCAGTTAAAAGAGGGAGATTAAGTTGTGCAAGTAATGTTGATAAGGTTAGTAGGGTTTCTATGTGATGTGTGGGTGGAGTTAAAGGAGGTACAGGGTGGTCCAGGATTGGGAGAGATATCACCTGACAGCAGCAGCAGTAAAAAGAGAAAGAGCAAATAGTTTTTGCATTTAGGACATTGTTTTGATCAAATACTCTGGAATATGATGGTCTGAGATTATTCAGTACAGTGAAGAGTGTATGGGAGCTGAAGATAGTAGAGGGGAGGAGAGAGGGGCTGATGTGGATAAGGGGTGATGGAGGGGGGATAGTGCAGTGAAAGTGAATGGCGAAAGCACATAGGAAAATAGATATGGAAATAAAGGATATAATTTAAAGGGAGAGTGAAAGAGTATGGTTTACCTGATTCCTGGCCAGACTAAATGCCATACACAATCAAACTGGTGAGCATAATAATTTATAGGCACTTTCAACTATGTACTGAAAATTTTGACAGGCTTACTGTTATTAAAATGAATAAGGCCTGGATTTGCCCAGACTTTTCAACCCCACCTAATATCAGCAGCAGAACCTAAAGCCAATTCAAATGTTCCTTTTTCCAGGTGTATTCCTATGTATCCCTTCCCACGAAAAAAGGGTATACGGTTCTGGCTAATCAGATGGAACTCACTCAAAATGTTTTGAGGGTCATCGGGCAGCCCTTGTTCCAAATTTAAAAAGGCTAAAGAGGAGACCACCACACATAATTTTAAGAGTGTCGTTATGCAAGCCTCGCTCTTAATTTTTATAAGGCCCTCTTTCATAATTTTTTCAGTATGTGTATTAGACCAATCTTACAATTCTCTTACATATATAGATTTATACCCCTGGGGGTAAATGTCTTTTTAGCTCTTGCACATAGTGCATGGGCTTTACCAGTCTAGGAGTTCTACTACCTAGCTATTTAAACAAAATGTGTAAGATGCCTCCTTTAAGTCTAATACAGGGTGTATCCTTCTAATTTTTGGCAGTTTGTGCATGGTCTGTATAGGTTTTGTGAGTTTCAGAGTCCCTTGTTTATAAACTAAATAGGATGTGTCTGATTATGCCACACACCACATGCCCACATAAGGTAGGCAAATGTTAAAATTACATTTACCAGTGACTAACCATGGGTGTATTTTTATTTCCCCCTCTACCATTGTGAGGATGGTTTCTGAGACGGTGAAGGCCTCGATTGCCACATCCACTGCCCCAGAGCAAGGGGGAAGGTGTTGGTAGCAATGATCCAGGCTGGATGTGTGGTCTTGGTGTGTGCAAGCCATACTAGTGAATAGGCTATCATGCAGGCCAGGATTTTTCCGCTGGGGAGTCACAGATACAGATGCGGGTTTCTTATTTAACAGACAATTTTGTACCCAAAATTTTGCACAGTACAGCAAACACTTTGATATTGTGGTGGTAACATTTTACAAAATTCTTCATCACATACTTGACTTTAAGGCTCATTTAAATTTTTGATTGCTCCTGGTACTACAGCTCACGTTCGTCCATCCTTCTCCTTACTACTTGGCACCACAGTCCCACAAGTTAAAGTCATATAGTCCTCCCTGATAATCGTCTCATCTCACCCACAAGGACCCATTTTCTATAATTGTGAAGACCTTTATCAGACTTGCCTCATCTAGCATTTGCTTCCGCCCTAACCTGTTAACTAAGGTCTATTATAAGTCTCCTCATATCGCTGGAGACAGTCAGCTGACAGGGGAACCTCTGTAGAGTTCAGGCCTGAAGCTTGCAACAGTGGGACTGGAGGTATCCAATCTCTATATGTTTCCCATCAGGAGTCCTTCCTGAGCACTCTGTTTCCACTATTCACCAATGGTAAGGTGACAGATGCCACAAAACACCCACTTACTGCAGCCTAAGGTATCTATTTGGCTTTCACACTGCTCTTATAACTTGCTATACTACCCACTAGTGCAGCTTTCTACTAATAAACCTAAGATGAAGTCTTCCCTCTTAACCTAGAGGCTAGCTCCACCCCCACTGGGCTAATACCACACTTTAACTGTTGCTTACCCTACAGTAAGGTTCACATTAGTGTTCGGAATGCAGCGTAACAGAATCCAGTCAAACACATGCGCACTGCGTTCCTATGTTTAACATGGGAACGCATAGTAGCTGCGTTTGGCTGCGTTCGGTTGCGGTTGCGTTTGGATGAGCATAATTTGTGCGCCCTCCAAACACAGCCTGTTGTATTTTTTGTGCGTTCACGGGTGCTTGTTTTATCAGCAAGGGCCCACAAGTGCACAAACAATGAATGGATCTCAATGCAGTGTCCTCTGCATGACAGCGCAGGAGAACGCTGCAGATCACATTGAAAGCTCTCCCGGTGGCCAATCAGCAAACTCGGCGGCACTGGGAGGTGGAGATCTCTGCCGCTGATCTCCGCCTCCCAGCCACCGCTGAGATCAACTGATTGGCTGGCCGGGCACCATACTGATGTGAACGCATGCGGAGAATCGGCCAGGACCTCAGTAGACACTATTGGCACCCTAAATTTAACGGATCCGTTTTTCTAAAGGCTCAAAAAAGTGGATTGGCATTTGTGATCATGGCCTAAGCCTTGTTTGCGTTTTGCTTCATTTGTGTTTCTATGCATTTTTACCACTAAAAAAGCATCCAAACGCATGCATTTTTGCCCCATTGATTTAAATGAAAATGCATGCAGAACGCATGCAGAAACGCATGTGCATTTTTAAAACGCAAAAACGCAAGCATTTTTGCAAACGCAGCCCTAGACCCATTGGCTGACATTTTTGCCTGCATTTGCAAAAACACATGCGTTTTTGCGTTTTGAAAATGCACATGCGTTTTTGCATCCATTTTGCATGTGTTTCCATTGAAATCAATGGGGCAAAAAAACATGCGCCTGGATGTGTTTTTAGCAGTAAAAACGCATAGGCCCTTTTCACATCTAAGCCTGGTTTGCATTTTGCTTCATTTGAGTTTCTATGCGTTTTTACCACTAAAAATGCATCCAAAACGCATGCATTTTTGCCCCCCTTGATTACAATGGAAACGCATGCAAAAACGCATGAACATTTTCAAACTGCAAAAACGCATGCTTTTTTGCAAACACAGACCTAGATGCAATGGCCCACACTTTTGGTTGCATTTACAAAAACGCACACGTTTTTGCGTTTTGAAAATGTACATGCGTTTTTGCATGCATTTCCATTGTAATCAATGGGGCAAAAACGCATGCGGTTTGGATGTGTTTTTAGCTGTAAAAACACATAGAAACGCAAATGAAGCAAAACGCAAACCTGCATTAGATGTGAACTAGGCCATAGAAACGCAAATTAAGCAAAACGTAAACCTGCATTAGATGTGAACTAGGCCTAAATAGCCGAACTAGCCATCTAACCAACCATATCTAAATGTCTTAGCCTTACTTTAAGTGCTATGCAACATCTTATACCGTACATTACCTTATACTCTATACCTCATACAAATTACATTATATACAATAGCACAGGAAACCGTTCACATTACTATACAACTCAGTGCAGTTGGTGTCTTCACGGCAGGAGCGTCTGGGTACTTACCACCCCTTTACAGTGCCATCTACTGTAGTCATAGGTGACGGAGAAATTTAGTGAGAAACAGGCTAGCTATTAGAAGGCGGAGGAGGCAATTTTTTTCTCTTTTTATTTTTTCCTTGTATACAAATCATCATACAGGGAAGAATATTTCCTAACATTTGTTTCTGTAAAATCCATTTTATTTTCGGTTTTGCATGTTTTATTGTCAGTCGGTAAAATGGAGTAATATGCAGGCATTCCAATTGAGCACAGTTAACATCCATTTAAGCAATTTTCCTGCCTCCCCAGCCAGGGGTGAACCTAGCCTCTCTGTTGCCTGAGGCAAACTGCAAAATGGCGCTCCCCCAAACACAAGGATGTCAGCGCCATCACACGCACATACAAGAACCACTCAGAAGAATCCAGCACAAGCATCATTAATGGCAATGGCAGGCTTGGTACAAGGATACACACAATGATGGCTGGCAGAGCTGTGGTCCTGTAGAAAGACACAGTCCTGCATCCTTATAACATACATACAGGAGGCAGCACTGATTGCCAACCCATTACCTCTGGCACACATCAACAAAACTTTTGGCAGCTACAATGTGGCAGCTGACTGGGGGACTAACTAGTCAGAAATGTACGCCATGCTGCACCGTCCACACACCACATGCAATGACCTGCAATCTGCGCATCAACAAGCCACCACTGCACTAAACTGGTAAAATGGCGCATCTTCCCCAACAGACCACCCCTCCTCCTGAAGCACTTGGGCAATTATAAGCACTGCACACAGGGCTGTCCAGAGCCAATCATAAGTGCTGCACACTGGGCTGTCCAGAGATAATAGCAGGGCCTTCCAATTGGGTTGAGCAAAGAATGTGGGAGCGGGAAGGGGATGAGTGCCTTCCAACCAACCGCCACTTGGGAGAAACATGGGTGGATGCCTGTATGTACCGAGTGTGTAAGTTATGGCCAATCAGTCCTGCAGCAGAGGGACAATGCATCCTGCACCAGGGGTGGACATAGAAATCATGGGACCCCATTGCAGAAGTTCTAATTGGGCCCCCCTAAAATATTTGGCCGGTCACATACATATCTCACAATTTTGCAGCCCTTACAGAGTAATTTTCCTCCTATTGAAGCCTCCAAATTCCACTTTCATTGCACCCATATAGTATGATGCCAACAAAAAAGTCCCGCAAAGACTGTATGACCCCCCACAGTGAATTCCTCCACAGTACATTACATATGATGCTACTGTTCCCCCTCAACTACCCCAGCAATGAATGATGACCGTGGCACAGTATAATCCCCAACAGTGACACCATGCAGCCCTCCATGTAATATAATGTGCCATCTTACAGTATAATCGCCCCTATATCATTTCACACTGTATAATAGCTCCCACCACAGCCTTCAAATAGCCCTCCATAAAATATGAAGGCTCCCTTATAGCCCTCCAAATATTATCATGCCCTCACATAGCCCTCCAAATATTATAATGGCTTCCATATAGTATAATTGGCTCCATATATTATAAAGCATCATCCATAGTCACCCATTATAATGCACCCTAATGTCCTACCCTAATGCCCCCTATAGTCCTACTTATAGTATAATGCACCACATAGTCCTCCATATATAATCCCTCCAAAAATCTTCTATATAATATAATGAACTCCCATAGTCCTCCATATGATATAATGCACCCCATAGTCCTCTATATATTATAATGCACCCCTTATAGAACTCTATATAGTATAATGCACTCCCCTTCGTCCTCTATATACATTAATGCACCCCCAAAGTTCTCCATATAGTATAATGCAGCCTCATAGCCCCTACATATAGTGGACATGCCAGCATCGTGGGGAGGGGGCTAGGTGACATGGAGAGAGGTGGACGGGCCAGCGTCAAGGGGGTGTAATGGGGGGGTGGGTGAACTTTACAGACAATATCGCCCTTAGGAAATAATAACAAAGAGTAACAGACCCATAGTGCAGGAGAATCTCATTTCTAATCTCAACAATTTCCAGGAGAACTGCCAGTTGTCAATGAATGGAAACCTGCACTGGCTTGGAGAGTCTCACAACAGAAGGTTTGTAGCAATGTGTCAGTCTGGAGATCACAGAGAGTAGACAAGGCTGACACACTTTTACCCTCAGCCGTGAAAGGAGACAGTTTGAGCAGAATCTGGGTGTTTAAACTATAAATGTCTGTGACAAACTGCGAGTGGCCTCTCTCCAGTCTGCAGGTCTGTACTGCTGCCTGTGAGTGTGGAGGGGGAAAGTCTTCATAACCATATATTCCTCCCCATCAATAGGGATTACCCAAAGCAGGATTCAGGATCTTTTAAGAGGCTGACAATCCTCCTCTGAAAGTTCACTGCCTCCAAACAACTCTTTGATGTCATCATGATGATTGAAAAACTGCGAGTAGGGACTGACCCCACCACAAACAGGAGCACAACCCCCACCCTCCGCACAACCAGGAAGGACGAAGCAGTAGTGACGACTGTACCTGCTGTCGGGTGTTGTACTTGATATTCGGCTCCTTCATGCTGGGGGCAGCAAAATCTTTGGCTGAGGGGACAATCTACTCCCCTCTCTCCTCCGTGAGAGTTAAAGGTAGACAGCAGTCGGGCTCTGTGCACATATAGTGGGGCGGCAGCCACCATAGCAGTCGCTGTCTGCAGGGTAGCTGCCGCCCCCTATTTACCATAAGATGGCGCCGCCTGAGGCGACCACCTCAAGTTGCCTTGTGGTATGTGCGCCTCTGTCTCCAGCTCTCCTATTAGTGTCTTCCAGAAAAAATGCTCAAAGTTTCCCATTGACTTTCATTATACTCAGTACTCGACTCGAACCCGTCAAAGCAAACCTGCTCGATTCATTACTAGTTGTGTCCAATGCAAATGCACATTCAAAATGTATGTTCTTCATAAAGAATTATAAGAATTTTTACAAAGAATTTTGCTAATAAGTCTAACTTTAAAGTTGTCTGTCCTTTGTGCCCTTAAATTTTGATGAACGCAACCAGAATTTAACTATGAGCTATTATGGCTATTAAGGGAGTAGTTGTGCAAACTGTTGGGATCTCCGGGGTATCATGGATTCTGCAAGGTATGATCTATTTACTGTAAGCACATTTGTGCCAAAAGACCCCACAGTGACTCATTGAGAGACAAACATCTTCTTGAGGTAATAATATTTTGCTTTTAATTATCTTTAATAGACTAGTGCGCCTTTTGAAGCTACCTTTAGAACACATATCCACCTGAAAATTATGGATGTGTGCGCTATAATCCTTCATTTATAAGTGCTAACAGCAAGAGTCCATTTATTCCAACCGGACCTTAAGGAGAATTAAAATCACATCCCTGAGACAAAATAATGAAATAATTGCCACCTAAAAATACTGGGACACTTTGAATAGTTTAAAGACAAACAATTCAAAATGTAATAAAGATTGAACTGTTGAACAAATATGATCTATAGGAGAGAAATTTACAAGATCTATTGAGAAGGAATAAAGGGCTATATAATTAGAAGAAATGAGTATATAAAATAAAGTACTTCTCAGAGCTATGCTTGAAGTCAAGGGCATTACTTATAGTGTTCTTGTTAATATATATTCATTAAGCTGAACCACCAGTCTACGGAATGCCTCTGTCCTCTGAGTTGAGTTTATTAACCCCTTCCCGCTGAGGCCAATATTTGTTTTTGTGCTTTCATTATTTTCGTTCAAGAGCCATAACTTCTTTATTTTTCCAGCAACATAACGGGATTGTTCCTGTCTGTTTGCGAAATGAGTTGTAGTTTTGAAAAACATTGTTCACTTTTCCATTCAATGAACTTTTCAAGATGTGTATGAGACCTACCTTTATAATTCTCTTACATACTGTATATAGATGTATACCGCCTAGGGGTAAATGTTTTATTCAGCCCTTGCACTTAGTGCATAGGCTTTACCAGTCTAGGAGTTCCACTTACTAACCATTTTAGCATAATGTGTATGAGGCCCTCCTTTATGTCTAATACAGGGAGTATCGGAGTCTATCTGTTGCACCCCTGTGGTCCTGTTGCCACAGTGGCATTGCCTCCCTCATAAGGGGTGATGCCATGCCTGGAAGCAGGAGATGGTCACCACACTAGGTAACACCAGCATGCAACACTTTTCCTAACTCCAGGCCAGAAGGGGGAGCTCTAGAACCCAACTTCAGACGAGCTGCCCTGGTTCTGGCATGGAGAAGGGGTTAGTCAGAAAGTCTGAGGAGAGGGAAGAGAGAGGAAGTGCAGAGAAGTGCTCTGGGGAGTGAAGCTATGACTGGGCTCACCCTGGAACAGAGCAATAGGAAAAGGACGTCAGAGTCCTTGGTTGTGCGGGTGCTGTACGCCTTGACAGCCGAATCTGGAAGGCAAGAGACTACAAGTCTCCTGGCTGCACCGAATACCCAGGGCACAGCAGCATGCTGAGAGCCTGGAGCAAGGCTGCATTGGAGAGAGGCTCGTGCTGCCTGCCATACGGGTCAGAACAATCATGCAGGAGAAATGAGCGTGGCTACAAGACGCAGGGACCTAAAGAGAGAGCGCAGCAGGAAGACCTCCAATCCCGCCTGGTGAGGTGGATCCCCAAATTCTTCCAGGCTGGCCGGATCCCTTCTAAAACCTGTAACCAGTACCCTGGACTGATATACCATCTACCAAGTAAAGGTAACAGAAACTGCGCCCTTTTGTGTCCTTGTGTCCTCCAATTATTGCCTGCGCTCTCAGTCCTGCACCCCAACGATCATCACCACCACTATAGACTGTTCACACCATCCCTTTGGCCCAGCTCCACCTGTGGGGAGCTATACCATCCCGACTGCACTACAGCGGTCATAACCTGCAGTGTCGGCCACCCATTGCTGAGTACCTCAGGTGGCATCACAAACTATCCCATGTAAATAATCCCCTTTTTCGGCACGCCCAGGGCCACAGAGCCAGGTTGCCACCAGCGTGGCCTTCCACCGAACCGACCGGCACAGTTACTGAGTACCCCATGGCCCTGGTGTGCACCGCACATCTTCCTTCTAAATTTTGGCAGCTCTTGCATTGTTCGCATAGGCTTTGTGAGTTTCAGAGTCCTTTATTCATAAACTAAACAGGATGTGCCTGACCATGTGACACACAACATGCCTAGATAAGATACTAGAATTTTAAAATTACATTTACAAGTGAATAACCATGGATGTGTTTTTATTTCCCTCTCTACCATTGTGAGGGTGGCTTCTCAGATAGCAGAAACCTCGGTTGTCCCGGTCACTGCTGCAGAGCAAAGGAGAAGGGGTTGGTCATGGTGATCCTGGCTGGATGTGTGGTCTTGGTGTGTACAGTACAAGTCATACCAGTTATTTGGCCATTGTGCAGGCCAGGATTCTTCTGCTGTGGAGTCACAGATATGGATGCAGGTGGAGCAAGGTCCCCAAAGGCTGTGGGTAGGAAGTCAGTCTATTTTTGGCCGATGTTCATCAGGTTATCAGCACCACGGTGTATCAGGCGGCCTCTGCAGCCGGTGGTCGCCGCAAAGAAAAGTCTCACACACTTTAATTGGAGTTCTGTACCTTTTAATTTACTTTAACCAGGCCGCTGGGTGCTTCCCTCTGCCAATCTCTGGTCCAGCTGTTTCTCAAGAACCAGGACAGTGCCGTCAAGACCACCTAGGTGTTCCTTTCTCTCTTTCACGGTGTTTCATTCACTCTCGGTGTTCCTTTGACTCTCGTTGGTACTCTCAGCACGTCTAACTCGCCTTGCCTCTTTTGTCAGCACCTCCGCGCAAAGAGCTCGGGTTATGGCAGCCACAGGCATTGATTGGCACCGCTTCCGAGTGCCGCACCTTAGTACGGCTGCCTTCTCTGAGGTATGCCGGATTTTGGGGCCACAGTTTTCTTTAAAACCTCATTACCTCTCATTTCAACGATTCAGGCCTACAGCTGCCATGCCGTGTTTTGTCCACCAGTCCCCCTGTTCCTCTGCCAGATACGAGCATACAGGTGAGCTTAGCCTCCTTCCGCACCCCAAGGGCTCCTACTCTCTTCTACACACCCTTTCATCTTTCCCTCCAAGGGCGAGCGTGACTGTGCTCCAGTCCGCGGGAGCTAACACCTCGACCTCCTCCCTACTCTCACTCCGACTTCCTACTCCTCTGCTGTCTTCCTCTTTACTCCTACCCGTGTCCCCCCTCACTGAGACAGGGCACACCCTCCCAGGTCCACCCACCGTCCCTGCCAGGGGTCCTACGCGTGTATTCCGGTGTTGGGTCTCAACTTCACCATCCCCATTCAGAAAACAGGAGCATTACTCTCCCTCTAATGGAGGAGTGTAATACTCCTGGAGGCAGCTAGACCAGCGGGACGCCACACTGACAAATGTCCTTTTAAGGAAATTCAGAAACTTCTAAAAGTTAAAAATAGCTGTGTCACCATTTTCTGAGAGTAAAAAAAGGTTTTCTGTTAATAGCACTGTGAGAGGGTATGCTTAGTGAGCTGAAGTTTTTATTTGATAGATTATTATTACAATTTTTTTAGGGAAGTTGCGCAATCAGACAGAAAAATGCAGCTCTGGTGTTTCATTTTTTACTCTTGTGGCGCCCCTGCGACCAGGGTGGCCACATAGGGAACTGCAGCCAGGCAGGAGGATAGACAGTTTGTGCACCAAACACCCTCACAGAACACACACCCACAGGAGTACAGCACCCAACCCGGAGCCCGGGACTCTAGGCGGGCAAGGGGTGGTGAGTTTAGAGAGCAAGTGGGTGGGGAATGTAGGTCAGGTGACAGAGAGCACAAATAGAGGAAAAGAGGAGGAAGGAGTTAGTAGGCCAGAGTGAGCCGAGAGGTAAAGACAGCAGACAGACAGGGACACATCCCGGTGGGATTGGGCTCCTTGGAGACGCAGAATCCAGTCACAGAACCATGGAGAGAAAGCTCGTCCATAGCCGGCATCCCAGGGGAGTGTAAGGACGGAGACTGGACCAGTAGTACTGGGTCCGAGGAACACTGCAGCACTGACCAACTACCGGCGGAGTAGTTTTCCCTGATTGTACTGGAATCACACAGGTTAGAAGAAGCCTGGTAATCCCTTGGAAGACAGGGTTACTGCAGGCTAGGCACACACCAGAGTGTCGGCTCTGAGGGGAACTGAAGTTTCATACCGGCTTCCCAGACAAACCGACGGGGAGCTTTAATTCCAAATTGGAGCTCCTACTACAGTGTTGGAGGCACAGCAGCAACCACGAGGACCCGGCTTACCGCCCGCACACACTTAGGGGGAAGCTGCATACAAGGGGCCGTGCTGCCGCCATACAACCCGCGGAGAGAACAGAGAGGGAGAACAGCCTGAAAGGACATTTAGAAGGAGTGAGGGGTCTCAGAGCGACAGCCTGGCTGCAAAGGGTTAAGTGTCACTGGAGTTAACTGAACCGTGAACTGTGTTGAGAATTGTACTGTGAACTGAGTGACTTTGAAGAGCTTGCAAGTAAACCCGGTAAACCCTGCTTCAGTGTCCGTGTCTGATTACCCTGTCAGGAGCAGCCCAACCCGCGGTGGGCTCATTCATCCAGCTGCAGTCCATTCATCCCTCCATCCTCCTAGCAGAGCTGCGCAGCAGCGGTGGTCTCATCACTGACCACAACCCGTGAGTGGCGTCACAACAAACATTATCCCTGTAAATACCCCTTTTACTTGTGAGCAACCGGGACACGGTCCGGACCACGACTGCCGCGACATCCCCAGCAGTACCCCGTCCGGTACCGAGTACCCCGTCCCAGTGGGCTCCACACTCTTTACTGTTCAGATTAGTTGATCTTATATTTTAATACATCAGATACATGGATAACAAATATTCTTGCTTTGCAAATGTCTGTATGTTTAATGAATAGAAAGGTAAGTCATTTGAATTTTATTTTCATTTTTTACATATTCTTTATAGATGGTGGTGTTATCAGTGTGATGAGTGATGGCCGCTCTCTGCTCTTATGATTTTCCTATAGACTTGTGAGTGATTATAACTTTCACAGGCAGAGAGGGTTGCAATATTGTCACAATAGAGCAGAGCTCAGACAGCTGCGATAATTGTTTGCAAGAAGACAAAGTTCATTTCTCTTGTTCTGTGTTACTTACTTGTTTCAGACTGGTAACTACCCTTTTATTTAAAACATGCCCAGGAAGCGGAGTTATGTTCTAGGCAACATCCTCCCCATAACCTGGAAGAGGTGATTTATATAAAGTGCTAAAAGATTATTTCTCCACAACAAGGCATCAGATATGAGATATACAGATATGATTATTTTCAGCAATCTATAACCTGTATAACCATATTGTTGGCAGCGGATCATTTAGGATACTCTCAAGCATGTTGACAACAGAACAGAGCTTTAATTAGCTATAAATAGGTACAGATATGATAAACTTAGTGGAATCATGAATATACATATCTTAAGTGTCTCTGTGCAGCATCAGCAGGCTGCTTCTCCTCTCAAGCACAGACACAGGAAATTGAGTACAGTCACATGGTCTTTCCTGTGTGTGAGCCTCTGGGAGTGTTTTTTTAATCTAACTTTATAGAACAATAGAACACTTACATACACAGGAATAGAGTTGTTGCACTAAACATATTCCAACACCCCCACTCAACAACTACTTATCCTGTTAGTCCCATTGCGGTTCTGTAGTCCTCACACTTGACACTTGGCAATAGTTTTGTCATACCATCAGCTAACATCTTGTCAGACTCGCAATAAACAAACTCTAGTACACCACGTTCCACTAAGTCACATAAGTGGTGATGTTTAATGATGAGGGGCTTAGTCTTTGCACTAATCTTCTCACTGCTGGCAGGTTTAATACATCCTTGGTTGTCCTTATGTATAACTGTTGGCTGAGCTAGTGACTTGCCGAAATCTTCCAAAAGTTGTTTCAACCAAATAACTTTTTGACTTGCATAAGCAGCTGACACATATTCTGCTTTTGTAGAAGACAATGCGACTGACACTTGTTTTCTGCTGGCCAAGAAATTGAATTTTCTACTAAATTGAACAAGTAACCACTTGTTGATTTCCGATCACTTGTATCTCCAGCCCAATCTACATTCACATACCCTCTGAGAGTGAGATTTCCTGATGCAGATATCTTAAGATTTAGCCTTTGAGTTCCCTTAAGATATTGTAGAATTCTCTTAATTGCAGGGGCGGACTTACCGTGGTGCAGCTGGAGCAGCTGCACCAGGGCCCCAAGCGACTAGGGGGCCCCTCAAGCCTGCAGGGGGGCCCCCAGCCAACCCCCATGACCCTGTGCCAGTGCGACAGAGGAGAGGGGGTTAACCGAGGGAAGCTTCCTACTTCCCCTGGCTGAGCCCGCCCCTCCTCTCCTCTGCCGCCCCGGCTCCTAGCATGGCTCCTAGCGCGGCTCGCACGACGCAGGTAGAAGCCGCACACATAGCCCCGCTCACCGCTGTTGCCTGGCAGCACCCACCCCAAGCCCCACCCCCCGGCGGTCCTCGCCGACCGTCCGATACCACTCCGCCCCTGCCCCCCCTGCTCCTCACCATCATCTGCTGCTGCACCAGGGCCCCCGGGATGCAAGGTCCGCCACTGCTTAATTGCATTCCAGTTTCTTTGGCGTGGCTTGCTCACTGTTACGTATTGACTGCCGACTGCCTTGCTGTATGTATGCTTCTCAGGAGTTAGGGACTTAGGCTGGCGGCTTAGACCTCCTCACCTTTAGAGGTACCTCCGAGATCAGGGCGAGCCAGGGACCCCAGTATCAGGGCCAGAATAGGCTCCCCTGACCCCCTACATCCAGCTCCTTGTTACCCTGACCTCCCAAGCGTGACACTTACACGTCGGCAGAGAATTCCAACTGCTGCTGTAATATCTGGACGAGTTGTTGTTGCTATGTACAGAAGCGTTCCCACTGCTCGTCTGTGACTCTCATTGGTGGGTAGCAGATCTTCTCCTTCCAACTTTAAATAGGATGGATCCATTGGTGTTAACACACCTTTGGCTTCAGACATTCCAAACTGGTTTAGGATTGCGGAAATTTTAGAACTTTGATTGAGAAGAAAACTCCCATCTTCCTCTCTCTGGATTTGGATTCACAAATGTATACATACAGTTAGGGCCAGAAATATTTGGACAGTGACACAATTTTCGCGAGTTGGGCTCTGCATGCCACCACATTGGATTTGAAATGAAACCTCTACAACAGAATTCAAGTGCAGATTGTAACATTTAATTTGAAGGGTTGAACAAAAATATCTGATAGAAAATGTAGGAATTGTACACATTTCTTTACAAACACTCCACATTTTAGGAGGTCAAAAGTAATTGGACAAATAAACATAACCCAAACAAAATATTTTTATTTTCAATATTTTGTTGCGAATCCTTTGGAGGCAATCACTGCCTTAAGTCTGGAACCCATGGACATCACCAAACGCTGGGTTTCCTCCTTCTTAATGCTTTGCCAGGCCTTTACAGCCGCAGCCTTCAGGTCTTGCTTGTTTGTGGGTCTTTCTGTCTTAAGTCTGGATTTGAGCAAGTGAAATGCATGCTCAATTGGGTTTAGATCTGGTGATTGACTTGGCCATTGCAGAATGTTCCACTTTTTTGCACTCATGAACTCCTGGGTAGCTTTGGCTGTATGCTTGGGGTCATTGTCCATCTGTACTATGAAGCGCCGTCCAATCAACTTTGCAGCATTTGGCTGAATCTGGGCTGAAAGTATATCCCGGTACACTTCAGAATTCATCCGGCTACTCTTGTCTGCTGTTATGTCATCAATAAACACAAGTGACCCAGTGCCATTGAAAGCCATGCATGCCCATGCCATCACGTTGCCTCCACCATGTTTTACAGAGGATGTGGTGTGCCTTGGATCATGTGCCGTTCCCTTTCTTCTCCAAACTTTTTTCTTCCCATCATTCTGGTACAGGTTGATCTTTGTCTCATCTGTCCATAGAATACTTTTCCAGAACTGAGCTGGCTTCTTGAGGTGTTTTTCAGCAAATTTAACTCTGACCTGTCTATTTTTGGAATTGATGAATGGTTTACATCTAGAACCCTTTGAACCCTTTGTATTTACTGTCATGGAGTCTTCTCTTTACTGTTGACTTAGAGACAGATACACCTACTTCACTGAGAGTGTTCTGGACTTCAGTTGATGTTGTGAACGGGTTCTTCTTCACCAAATAAAGTATGCGGCGATCATCCACCACTGTTGTCATCCGTGGACGCCCAGGCCTTTTTGAGTTCCCAAGCTCACCAGTCAATTCCTTTTTTCTCAGAATGTATCCAACTGTTGATTTTGCTACTCCAAGCATGTCTGCTATCTCTCTGATGGATTTTTTCTTTTTTTTCAGCCTCAGGATGTTCTGCTTCACCTCAATTGAGAGTTCCTTTGACCGCATGTTGTCTGGTCACAGCAACAGCTTCCAAATGCAAAACCACACACCTGGAATCCACCCCTGACCTTTTAACTACTTCATTGATTACAGGTTAACGAGGGAGACGCCTTCAGAGTTAATTGCAGCCCTTAGAGTCCATTGTCCAATTACTTTTGGTCCCTTGAAAAGGAGGAGGCTATGCATTACAGAGCTATGATTCCTAAACCCTTTCTCCGATTTGGATGTGCAAACTCTCATATTGCAGCTGGGAGTGTGCACTTTCAGCCCATATCTATTATATAATCACGAATGGGTTTTTTGCCCCTTTTGAGACCGCTCTCGCTGCGAGTCAATGTCGTCATGTGGATACGAACGAAGCATTGGCCGCGCAGCGGCCATTGCGAGCAGCTCTAAGGCGACTCGCTATGCCCGCGCAGCGGGCATGGCGAGTCGCCTTAGCAGCGCGAAGCATTGGCCGCGAAGCGGCCATTGCGAGTCAGAGACTCGCTCTGCTAGAATCCCGATGCATTGTGCATCGGGCACCCATCTAGTTATATATATAATTGTATTTCTGAACATGTTTTTGTAAACAGCTAAAATAAGAAAACTTGTGTCACTGTCCAAATATTTCTGGCCCTAACTGTATATATGTATATATATACATTTCCAAGGTCCTTAGTCACAAAGTGCTGGTTGAGAATTTTACCTAGATTTGTAATTTCCTTTTCATCTTGATGAGACATGATTACATCATCTACATATAGGAGAACATGCATTCACTCCTTTGCTACAATTTTCGAATACAAGCATGGATCAGCTTGAGACCTTTTAAATCAGGGGTCTCAAACTCGGCTGGGTTGGTGGGCCGCACATAGAAACATTTTTTTATCGGGGGGCCGCATTGCTTGTAGGACTACGGTTACCGTCACACCAGGTGACATCGCCGGAGATATCGCAGACTAAGCATGGGAACGCGCACATTTTTGGCACCCCGCCAGCGTCGCGTGTTTATATGCGGCGATACCTTCGGCGTGCTTTGGCGATGTTTCAGGCGACGTCGCTGTTGGGGTGTCTAGAAACCCCAGCAGGGATCCTGTAACATGGTAGCCTATGGCTCCCATCGCCTGTAACATCGCCATTCGCAATGTTACACGGGGCGATGCTTACACATCGCCTGAGAGTGGTTGCCTGGTTTCACAGCAGTGCCGTGAAACCAGGCGACCACTCTCAGCCGATTTTTCGGCGCAAAATCGCCACTTTACACGGGACGACTCGCCGGCGATGACGCTGATGATAGGCCACGCCCCTGCATCGCCTGCAAAAACACCGGCGATGTCACCTGGTGTGACGGTACCCTAAGTGACATTTTTAGTAATACCAGATTTTTTTGGTCAATGTAGTAATGTCCAAATCCTGATCCCCTTTTTGTAGTAATGTCCCCATCTTGGTCCCTTTTTTTGTTGCAATGTCCCCATACTGGTCGCCCTATTGTCCTAATATCCCCAACCTTATCCTCTTCTGTAGTAATGTCCCCCATGCTGGTCCCCTTTTGTAGTGATGTCACCATCCAGTCCCCCATGCTGATCCCCTTTTGTAGTGATGTCCCCATCCTGGCCCCCATAGTGTAGTAATGTTCACATCCTGGCCCCCATAGTGTAGTAATGTCCCCCATGCTGGTCCCCTTTTGTAGTGATGTCACCATCCTGTCCCCCATGCTGATCCCCTTTTGTAGTGATGTCCCCATCCTGGCCCCCATAGTGTAGTAATGTTCACATCCTGGCCCCCATAGTGTAGTAATGTCCTCCATGCTGATCCCCTTTTGTAGTGATGTCACCATCCTCACCCCCATAGTGTAGTAATGTCCCCCATGCTGGACCCCTTTTTTAATGATGTCCCCAACCTGATCTGCCTTCTTTTTACACACGCACACATATATTCACTCACAATCACACCCACTCACACATTAACTCACATTAACACACACACTCACACTCACTCATGTGGAACAAAAGGGGGGAAAGCATAACCCACGAGCGGTACCTGGTGGTCTAGTGGGGGCGTCAATAACAGATGTGGGGGGTTCGCATCTCACCTTTGGAGGTTCTGCAACCCTACACAACCTCGGCGTATCGCAGTGGAAGGCTCTGGACTCCAGCGGTCGGGGTTTCCTCCACGAGCAGCTCCTTCTTCCAGTCAGTTGACTCGAGCAAGCCGATCACCTGACCCTGTGACGTTCTCGGTTACGTCACCACAGGTCCTTTGGATTCTGTTAGCGGAGACTTTGGTTCACAGTTGCTCCTGCTGCAACCCTCGGATGGAGATATGATATTTGTACAGAAGTGTGTGATTATAACAGAAGTGCTAGAGCACAGGAGGCACACGTTTAATATACCACAACGTGTTTCCATGGCGGTCCGCCGTCTTCATCAGGTAAATCCACCTGATGAAGACGGCAGACCGCCAAGGAAACGCGTTGTGGTATATTAAAGGTAATTAAACGTGTGCCTCCTGTGCTCTAGCACTTCTGTTATAATCACACACTTCTGTACAAAATTGCACACTCTGACACCCTTGCGCACTCTGACACCCACAGGCACTCTGACACCCACAGGCACACTCACAGGCACTCAAGAGGTACTCACAGACACACACACTAATAGGCACTCACAAATACACTCACAGGCACTCACAAACACAGGCACTCACACTCACAGGCACTCACAGTCACAGGCACTCACTGACACACACACTCACAGACACACACACTCACAGGCACAGGCACTCACACTCACAGTCACAGACACTCACAGGCACAGGCACTCACAGGCACAGACACTCACAGGCACTCACACTTACAGGCACTCACACTCACAGGCACAGATACTCACACTCAGAGGCACTCACACTCACAGGCACAGGCACTCACAGGCACTCACACTCACAGGCACAGGCACTCACACTCACAGGCACTCACACTCACAGGCACTCACATTCACAGGCACTCACAGGCACAGACACTCACAGGCACAGACACTCACAGGCACTCACACTCAAAGTCACTCACAGACACTCACACTCACAGGCACTCACAGACACTCACAGGCACTCACACTCACAAGCACTCACAGACACTCACAGGCACTCACATTAACACACACTTTTATTACTCCAACCATGCTGGCGGCAGTCCAGTGCATGGGCCGCCACGGTCTCCTCTTTAATATTACTTCCGGCTGCTTCACTCTGCCGCTCGCTCTGCTGCTGTGTCAGTTCAATGCAAGCCACCATCAGCCAATGAGAGGCCCGCAGGTGATCTCGCCGTATGACGTCACTTGCGGGCCTCTCATTGGCTGAGGGCTTGTATTGAGCTGGCAGAGCGAGCGGCAGAGACAGTGAAGCGGCCGGAAGTAATGTTATAGCGGAGACCAGCATGGTCAATTGTCCAAGGTGTCGGGGGCCACACAGGGAAGCCACAGGGGCCGCATGCGGCCCGTGGGCCGCGAGTTTGAGCCCCCTTTTTAAATCCTTCATCCATCAAAACTTTGTTCATTTTTGAGCTCCATGCTCTTGCCGACTGCTTAAGTCCATAGAGTGATTTTTTCATTCTACAAACAAGGTGCTCTTCACCCTTTTTAATATATTTCTCGGGTTGGCTCATGTACAACTATTCTTCAATATCACCATGTAGGAAGGTTGTTTTGATGTGAAAATATCCCACTGTCATCTTTTGAACTGAAGCTACGGACATTAAGGGCCACTTTACACACACAGATATCTGTGTCCAACTTCTGAACAGATCTCTGGTTGCAGTGAAATCATGGACACATTGTTACATTTATACACGGCTACAAAATGGAACAATGTGTCCATGATTTTACTGCAACCAGAGATCTGTTCAGAAGTTGGACACAGATATCTGTGTGTGTAAAGTGGCCTTAAAGTTCTGAATGTGGTTTGCTTCGCAACTGGAGAAAATGTAGCATCATAATCTTCACCATACTTTTGTGAGTACCCTTTTGTGACCAATCTTGCCTTAAACTAGTGAACTTTACCTTTTGAGTCAAGTTTGTTTTCGAAGACCCACTTACATCCGATAGCTCTTTTTCCTTGTGGTAGCTCCGTAAGCTCCCATGTCTGGAGTAGGTGAATGGACTCCATCTCTTCATTAGCAGCATTTATCCACTTCTGCTTCTCGTGGACAGGCAGTTTTTTGCATTTCTTGCCATGACAGTGGCTCTGGTTCAGGAAGTTTTCTGACCATATAACAAAGGCGTCTAGCTGAGATACCTTTGTTTGGTCTTTCTGACCTCCTGACAGGAGGCTAACTTGGTTCTTCTGTTTCTTCCTTGCTGGCTTCAGAGCTTATCCAGACTTCACTGTTTTCTTTTTCAGTGTCTGGGTTTGGTGATTGAGATTCTTGTTCTTGTTTCTTGGTTTGAATGACTGGTATAACTTCATGGAATTTGAGCGAAACAGAGTTCTCATCAATCACTACGTCTCTGCTGATTGTTACTGTGTTGGTCTCAAGGGTGCAGGATTCTGTATCCCTTCTGAGTTCTGCTATAGGCTACCAGGCCTACTTGCTTTGCATGTGATTCCCACTTGCAACGTTTGTCTTTGGGAACATACACAAACGTTTTGCTTCCAAATATCCTGAGGTGCTTCAGGTTAGGCTTCTCGCAGTTCCATAGCTCATATGGCATTTTATTTGTGGCTTTACCTGGCAGTCTGTTTTGAAGATAGCAAGCTGTCCTTTGTAGGTAGATTCACATCAAACAACATACTTCTTCCACTTTCACAGAGAGTGCGGTTCTCTCTGCAATGCCATTCTGTTCTGGGTTGTATGGAATGATAGTCTGGAACATGATTCCATTCTTTTTCAAAGTGGTTTGCATCTTACCACTTGTATATTCAGTCCCATTATCTGCACGCATGGCTTTTGGCATTCTTCCAAATTTGTTAAACACTACGGCAAGATATTCTCCAAAATTCTGTGGAACTTCATTTTTACTGTGAAGCAGGTAGGCAACTGTATATCTGGAGTAGTCATCAATAAATGTGAGGAAATATCTTTTCTTGCTTGGAATTTGAACACTCATTGGACCACAAACATCTGTGTGTATCAAATCAAGTGGCTTTGCAGATCTAGTGCTGCTTACTTTAGGAAAGGATTTTCTGGACATTTTCCCTTTAAGACAGCTAATGCACTTCATCATTTGACAACATTGCTTAATTTCAACAACATTTGCAAGTTGATCTAGCTTCCTTACTGCTTCTGGATCTCTGTGCCCAAGACGTCTGTGCCATACATGGATACAGTTCTCATGTAGATCTAGTCTACCACTGTACACTCTTTCTTTGCATTTTAACTGATAAAGTTCATTTTGGATTTTTCCTTCTGCAAGTGTATGACCCTTCTTTGATATAATGCAACTGTTGTCTTTAAAAGTAACTACATTCCCCTATTCAGTAAGCTCCTTTACAGACAGAAGATTGCTTTCAAGACTGGGAACATAGAGAACATCCTTTACTGGGATCTTTCTGCTTTGTGCTGACGAAACTGGACAGTGGAGGTAGCCGTCTCCTACTCCTTCTGAAGTCATATATTGACTATTAGCTAAGATGACCTTTTCTGACTTGCTTTCATCAAGGTCAGTGAAGAAGCACTTATGATTTGTCATATGGCTACTGGCACCACAGTCTATACACCATATATGCATTTCAGATGAGAATGTACTGGTATTAAATGCAGCTTCAACACATGCAGATTTTTCCTTTACAGCTGTTTTCACCTTTGGACTTCATTTTTCAATTTTGAGTGTGACAGAAATAATTTCTACAGTTGCTTTTTAAGATGACTCATTCTTGCTTTCCAAATTCTGTAGTTTTCTTTAAGGTGGCCGAGCTTTTTACAGACAAAATATTCATGAGTTTTCCTTAGATTGCTCTTATTTTTAGTATAGTCCTGTATCTTTAATGCTGTTTCTGCTTTGGATTCATTACTGTTTACATTGTGTGTTTTTTTCGCTTCAATTCATCTACAAGCTTGCCTGTGACATATTCTAGTGTGAGCTCATCATCTGGTCGTGCATCTAGTGCAGTGACAAGTGTGTCTTAACTTTCTGGAAGACCACTTAATAGTAGTGCAGCAACATGAAAGTCTTTAATTTCTTCTCCAATGCCCCTGAGACGTTCCACAACCCCTAGGGTGTTTCTTATATAGTCCTGCATATTCTGGTCATCACTTAGCTTAGAGTGGTACAGCTTTCTCATGAGATAAAGCTTATTGCTGAGATTTGATCTTTCATGCACTTTCTGTAATTCATCCCACATCTCTTTTGCAGTTGCACACTTGCATATATGCACAATCTGATCCTCATCTACACTGAGGAAGATAGTATTTTGTGCTTTCTGAGCCTTCTCTAGCCAATCATCTGGATATGGATGAGGTACTTGTTCCTGTGTATATTTCCACATACCTTCTCTTATGAGCAGCATCTTGACCTTGAATTTTTAGGATTGATAATTCTGATTGGTGAAACTTTGCACTGAGAACTTGCAGTGATCCCTGCTTGTGGACATCTTTTCTGTTGCTCTGTGCTGCTTTTGCTTTCAGCTTCTGTTGCAGTATTATTCTTTGTGTCACTCTGTGCTCTGCCAAAACTAGAAAAGGGAGAGAGAAGCGCAATAGGGTCTTATCATTAATAAAAGGGTGGACTAAATTTAGTCACTTACCTGGAGGGGTTGTGTAGCACACAACCAGCGTCAGGACAAAAGATAATAGCTACTGTAAGGATCCACACCACAACGGTCAACGTAGTTCAAAATTGCAGAGGGTGGATGGTGCATATGGACCTGCACTGCATAGACCAGAAAGATCAGGCGGTGTTCATCATTATAGTGTTTATTTCTGACGCGTTTCAGAGTTAGTCCCAACTCCTTTCTCAGGGAATGGTAGTGTCAACATTCCCCGAGGAAGGAGTTGGGACTAACTCCAAAACGCGTCGGTAATAAACACTATAATGATGAACACCGCCTGATCTTTCTGGTCTATGCAGCACAGGTCCGTATACACCGTCCATCTCTGCAATTTTGAACTACTCTGTGCTCTGTGTCACTCCTGGAGTTCTGTGTCCCGCTGGGCCCATAACCTGTTGGCAGCGGATCATTCAGGATACTCTCAAGCATGTTGACAACAGAACAGAGCTTTAACTAGCTATAAACAGGTACAGATATGATAGGCTTTGTGGAATCAGGAATATGCATATCTTAAGTGTCTCAGTGCAGCATCAGCAGGCTTCTTCTCCTCTTTTATTCACCCAGGGGTCTATGGGAACTCGGAACCCGAGCGTAGAGTTGAGGGAGATGTCACTGGTGGCCCGCCCAAACCCATAGCCCTGGTGGTCAACTGAAAATTGGGGGAATAATTGAAAGAGAATAAAAAGAATAAAAGATTGTCATGACGCCACCTGCAGATTCTGGTGATGTTCACCAGCGTCGCTGTCAGTCCACCGGGGAGATGGTGGTATTGCATCTTGGGTGGTATGACTCCCTGCAGGTGGAGCCGGGTCCCCGGGGCAGGATAGCACTGTTGTCGTGGTGCTGGATGTAGGCAGCGCAGCTGTTTGCATAGAAAGGAGACACTGAGGCCTTGTGACTCTTCACTGGTACTTTACTGGAACTGGTTCAGATGGCACTTTAGGTTACAGTTTACACAGTCTTTGAATGGGTAGCTGGCCGGGTAGTTACTGACGAAGGTAAAGTCTCTTTGAGGCTCCCGTAGTATATCTTTTGTCTATCATATGTCCTGCTGCCTTTACTTGCGCCTCCTTACTTTCCTTGCGCTGCCCTGCACAACCCACTTGTCTACCAGGCCCATTGGGTGCTATGAGGTACCCTTCTTCCCTCTGAGGGGGCTCGACCTGGTTTGGGTGATCCTGGTGAGGCTGCATGTTCTGGACGGGGATGTCGGGGTTGCTGAACTAACCCGCGACTGGCCGGTGTCGACAGCTCAGGGGTGAACTCGCCTGTACCGTTCCTCGGAGCCGACACTCCGTTGGTGGACTAGGATTCCCCTGGACTATGGAAGATCCGGCACGGGGTTTCCTCTTTCTTTTCCTGGGCCGCCCTTTTCCCTGGGAGACCCTTCTCTCTTGGGCTCCCTCCTTGCTTCGCTCCTCAATATGGACTGCATCCAACTATGTGTCTTGCCGCCTCACCTAACTCCGCCCACTGGGACTGGGTCTCTGTCCCAAGGATTTAACCCCATCATCCCTGGCTCTAGTGTGTAAATGCTTGGATGGGAGCCTCATGTCAACTTTACTCTCCCCTGCAACAGGAATACTGCATACTCTATTGTGGGTGCAGTACACCTACTGTGGCGCATTGATCAGTGGGGCGACACATTCCCCCTTGGTGAAACACACTTGTCCCTAAGTGTTTCTACCCTGACCTGGTATAGAGCCTTTTAATATTTTTAATAAACAATAACAGTTAACGTTTCTAATTACAAACAGTACGCATCATGTTTCTTCCCTTCATGGGAGGCACTTTTCTTATAACGTTGCAAACTTAACATCGCCTTAACGGCTCCGGTACACACACGATAAAGACCCAGCAGTAATTGTCCGTCACCAAGCAAGTGTCCTTTGTCACCGCTGAGCTGCTTTAGATTACATGAGAGTCTCTGGCCTAACTGTTTCAGTCCAGGCTCAAACAGGGAAAAAAGGGCAGAGTTCTCAATAATGTCCTGGAGTTTCTGAACAGGTTAAATTGTGCTGTTCAACAATATCGTTATAAAACTAAATACATATAACGGGTATTAACATGCTCTCTTATACTTAAATACGGGAAACACGGATGGCAAACCACCCGCGTGGTCCCGCATGACGCTCATATGTTACCCGGTCGCCATGGTACAAGTCCCAGTCCGGGTGGCCCCTGTGCAGGCGGGATTCAACCTCCCACCTTCCCACAAAGATCTCATCATAGAGGCCAGGCTCCCACACAAACCCCCACCCGAGGTGCAAATTGAATCTAGCCACTATACGTTCATGAATCTGCTCGGGGAACAACGGGGGTCACAGGTGGGCCTCGGTTCGGGATTGGCGACTGTCTATTTCGCTCTGCCACCACTCCTCGCAGTGGCGTTGTCGGTCTGCCTGGTCAGCTGGGCTGATCTGGGGATAGTTGTGTGGTAACGGGGAAACGGATCCTGGAGGATTCCGTGTAGCTTTGATGGTGGCGTGCACCCCTTGTGGTGCCTCACGCTAAAAGTCCCCGCCACTCCACCAGGCTGCTTTGGAACCGGTTGCTCCGGTCCCTTTGCTGCCGTCCTCTGGGTTGCTGTAGATTGGATCCTCCTCCTCGGAGCCGGTCTGGTCGTCGTCCCCGTTGATGGCCTCAACGATCACCTCCAGCTCTGGGTCAGGTTTTCCGGGGTCGTAAGCCTCTGTCGCTGTTCCCTCGGGGTCTGTAGGATCTGGCATCATGGCCTCAGGACTGTCTGCGGGCAGGTCCTCAGGGTTCTCCATCTGTACCCCTGCTTCTGCTCTGCTCTCAGGCTGCGAGACCCTGACTAGGTTCCGACTGGTCGAAAGGTGCTCCATCATTGCTCGATCTGTCACCTCGGCTTCCAGGGCTTGCCTCTCCATTGCCCTACGGGCCAGCTCCAGGGCCACGTCTGTACTCCACTTGTGGATGACGAACTCCACAGTCTCGGTTATGTTGATGCAGAGCTCTTGGAAGGTGGTTTCCCAAAAGGCCACATCTCCCTTGTTATTGAAGAGGGAGACCGCCCTTGGGTCCCCGCGTGCAGTTGGGCCTCCTCCTCCACCTTTCTCATCAGATCGGACAGTCGGGTTGCCGCCATTGCTATGGGTACCAGGACTGCTTCTCTGTCGGTCTGAGTTCCGGCCGCACCCTTGCTGCTTTTTTAAGGGCATAGCTTCTTGACCCCCTTGCTGTAGCCCGTTCCCTTGGTTAATTGATGGCCATTGGGGAGGGAAAACAGTTTTGCGCCTCTGGTTGGGCCCTCCCATGGTAAGGGCGCGAGGCACACCCCTGGGCAGCACATTATTCCTTCACATTTTCAGGCCGCTATTTTGGGGTTCCCAGTAAAATGGCGGAAAACAGTTTGTAAGGCGCACAGTACCCGGTTACATGGGCATGAGATCCTGTTCGTGACGCCAGAAGTTGATTCACCCAGGGGTCTATGGGAACCCGGAACCAGGGCGTAGAGTTGAGGGAGATGTTACTGGTGGCCCACCCGGACCCGTAGCCATGGTGGTCAACTGAAAATTGGGGGAATAATTGAAAAGGAATAAAAAGAATACGTTTCTCGTGATGCCACCTGCATATTCTGGTGATGTTCACCAGTACCGCTGTCAGTCTGCTGGGGACGGTGGTATTGCAGCTTGGGTGGTATGGCTCCCTGCAGGTGGAGCCGGGTCCCCGGGGCAGGATAGCACTGTTGTCATTTTGCTGGATGTAGGCAGTGCAGCAGTTTGTATAGAAAGGAGACACGGAGGCCTTGTGACTGTATACTGATACTTTACTGGAACTGGTTCAGATGGCACTTTAGGTTACAGCTTACACAGTCTTTGAACGGGTAGCTGGCCGGGTAGTCACTGAGGAAGGTAAAGTCTCTTTGAGGCTCCCGTAGTATATCTTCTTTTGTCTGTCCTATGTCCTGCTGCCTTTACTTGCGCCTCCTTACTTTCCTTGCACTGCCTTGCACAGCCCACTTGTCTACCAGGCCCGTTGGGTGCTATGAGGTACCCTTATTCAGCCATAAGGGGGCTCGACCTGGTTTAGGTGATCCTGATGGGGCTGCATGTTCTGGACGGGGATGTCGGATGTTGCTGAACTAACCCGCGACTGGCCAATGTCAACAGCTCAGGGGTGAACTCCGTTGGTGGACTAGGATTCCCCCGGACTATGGAAGATCCGGCACGGGTTTCCTCTTTCTTTTCCTGGGCCGCCCTTTTCTCTCTCAGGCGCCCTCCCTGGGAGACCCTTCTCTCTTGGGCTCCCTCCTTGCTTCGCAACTCAGTACGGACTACATCCAACTGTGTCTTCCCGCCTCACTTAACTCTGCCCACTGGGACTGGGTCTCTATCCTAAGTATTTAAACACATCATCCCTAGCTCTAGTGTAAAAATAGGTTATAAGGATGGATGGAGATATCGAGCTGCCAATCAAAACCAGATGTCAGTCCGAGTAGAAGATAGAGCCTTTATCCTACACGTTTCGTGTGGCACTCCACACTTCCTCAGGGAAAAGCTTACAGATAATACAGGCTATCGCCATTTTATAAAGGCAGGAAATTATGTGGAAACACTGTCATCAGTGATAGTAAACAGATAACGTCATCAATGTTGATAAACAAACCACCGTCATTGTTGGAATTAAACAGATCAGCATCAGCCTCATGAATTCATTAGAATGTATAAAGCTAGAATCTTACAAAGTTATTAAAAGTTAACCTGGCAATAATAATAACTTTGTAAGATTCTAGCTTATAAAATGGCGATAGCCTCTATTATCTGTAAGCTTTTCCCTGAGGAAGTGTGGCGTGCCACACGAAACGCGTAGGAAAAAAGGCTCTTTCTTCTACTCGGACTGACATCTGGTTTTGATTTTCGGCGCGATATCTCCATCCATCTTTATAACCTATTTTTACCTGATCCACGGGTGGTTCGCTGCAGCCTAGGCGTGTGTAGTGGTTGTGTGACCACACAAGGTGAGCTCACTTCCCAATATATCTGTATCTTTGTTTAATCGGTTAAAACCCTATGTGCGCTGTTTCTTTCCTCTAGTTTCTCCACGGTTCTTTCTGGCTCTAGTGTTTGAGTGCTGGGATGGGAGCCTCATGTCAACCTTACACTTTCCTGCAACAGGAATACTGCACACTCTATTGTGGGTGCAGTACCCCTACTGTGGCGCACTGACCAGTGGGGCGCCACATCTTATGCACAGACACAGGAAACTGGGTACAGTCACATAATCTTCCTGTGTGTTTGCCTCTGGGACTATATCACAAAAAATATATATAAAGCTTAACCTGGCACTCTACTTAAAAAAGCAAGAGAGGGTTGATCCTTTTGGTGTTTTTTTATTTGTGGAGTTTGTGAAAGTTCATCAATCATCAAACGTTTCGGCTCATGCAAGAGCCTTCATCAAGTGATTCTTGTATGCAGTAGTGGGAGTGTTACTCCACTTTTTAGCTCAATTAGATAGGTGTATGTTGCCCATGGAGGCCTCTGTTTGATAGGGAATGCAGTCCGAGATCCAAATTAGTGGATACACAGACGTGGCTCCTGCCACTAGCCCTCCAGCATGACTGCATGATGCACAAAACTTCAACACAAGGACAGGAGCCATAAAACTGCCTTTCTGCTATCCATGTGATGGACCTTGATGTATGGACCCCCATATGCTCAGCCAGACCACGTCTGTGTATCCACTAATTTGGATCTCGGACTGCATTCCCTATCAAACAGAGGCCTCCATGGGCAACATACACCTATCTAATTGAGCTAAAAAGTGGAGTAACACTCCCACTACTGCATACAAGAATCACTTGATGAAGGCTCTTGCATGAGCCGAAACGTTTGATGATTGATGAACTTTCACAAACTCCACAAATAAAAAAACACCAAAAGGATCAACCCTCTCTTGCTTTTTTAAGTAGAGTGCCAGGTTAAGCTTTATATATAGTTATTCCTCCTTCCCTGGGCACCTACGCTTGCGGTTTGAGCCAGACTTGTCCTATATATATATCACAAAAAAGACAGTATAAAAAACGTCCAAAATTACTCTGCTGTATAAATAAAAGTAAAAAGCAAGTGCAAAAAAAGTGTTAATGAAAGGGTAGTTCCAGAGCGGGAAATCCAGCAGCAGCACTGCAGCAGTAATGGTGCTGGAGATGAAGGGGGGAGAAGCGCCGACATGTGAGCGGTCGGCTACGGAGACTGAGGAGGGATGCACCCTCGCTGCCAGCTCCCAGACTAGCGTCTCTCACAATATGAGACCCTTGGACCAGCAGGCAAACAAGGTACCATTGGTGAGAGGGATGATACTGGCAGGGGGCAGAGACAGTCTGGAGGGGGGAGGAAGTGATGGAGCCAACAGTGTCATCACTGCTACCCTGGCTCCAAACTTGGCCACCTCAGATATACAAGCTCAGCATGCCCTAATCAGTTCACTCTCCACCAAGAATGACCTGGATCTCATGGTCTCTAGAGACCTCGCACGAAAAGGCCCTCTCTGCTTTGCGAGCTGACGTTGGCCAAATAGAAGTGCGCACCTCCTCCCTGGAAGAAAAGGTTGTCTCTCTCTCCTCACAGGTCTCTAACATGGGGCAACAGCTAGAGGAAACACAGTTACAAATGCAAACTATATGCCTATTACAGGATGACCAGGAAAACCGGGGCAGGCATAAAAATGTTCACCTGAAAGGCATACTAGAGTCTATCCCTGCGAACACCCTGTCCCAAAAAAGTCTTTGAAGTGTTTAACATGGTCTCTAAAAAAAGTTATACTCTTCCTATACTATAGACAGAATTCACCGGGTGTCACGCAGAGGCCAGATTGAAGAAGCCAGTCTGAGAGACGTTTTGTGCAGGCTCCATTATTACACAGAGAAGGAGGCAATTCTTCGTGCAGCCTGGTTGTGTGGTATTCTCTCTCTGGACAATGTGGAGGTCAAGCTTTTCCCTGACATCTCAGCTCGCACCCTGGCCATGAGGAGAATGCTCCATCCTTTACTCATGCAAATCAAAGATTTGGGGCCTCATTCAGATGGGGTCACCCATTACATCTGATTGTACGAAGAGCCGAGGATCTTTTCTACTTGAGAACACCAGATGAACTATCGGACCTCTGCAAGTTTTTGAATACCTCTCTCATTGCCATCCCAATTTGGCTGCAATGGGGCCTCTACCATCCCCCTACACGGAAGGAAAGAGGACGGAGACTCGCAGCAACACCAACAACGGAAAAGTGGTCGCCGTTAGAAGAGGGGGGAGGAGGATTGGCAGCAACGCACACCACCCTCCTGAACAGAGTCGCATGTCCTACTTTCTCTTTTGTTTCCAGCTGATCTTGGTGCAGGAAGTATCCTTTAAATAGACAGAGCGGCTGCTTCGGCAAGACTAATTTGTTTCTCACTTCAATTGTATTGACTTCTCAGTTAGCGTAGTGTTTTGGTTACATTTGGTGGGTAGTGGCGAGTTGGCTATACCCTTTTCCCTTGATACCCCTCGTTGCAGGTCTTATCTGGCCCGGTTGTTTGACCACCGTCCGGTTGGGTTGGCAATTGGGGGGTGGGACAATGGAAGTGACAAGGGTTGGCTGTGGTTTACTTATGTTCCATGTGTATTTTACATATGGCTCTCTCTCAGTTGATGATGTGCATCGGGGACCAACGCCGAGTAGCTTCCCAGGCTCCCCGTAAGAAGTGCTCTTCAGTGTCTCCTATTTGGTACCTAAGGAGACTGTAACTTTTCTATTGCAAAATTTGCTTTTGTATTGATTGTATCATTTTTTTTCTCTCTCTGCTCTTCTCAGCCTATTCTTCTTGACTTCTTTTGCTACTCTCTTCACTTCCCCCTCTTTTCCATTTCAGCTCATACTTCCCTTTTTCTCTCTTTTTTCCATCGCACTTTCCTCTCTCGGTTCCTACCCACCTCTACTGTATCCCCCCCCCCTCAGGCTCCCCAGGCTTGAGGCAGCAAAGGACATGTTCTTTCATACCAGGCTGCAGGGGAGGAAGGCTGCAGGGGAGCTATCCAGTCTTCCTCGGTTGTTGCAGAGGCTTTTAGGCAATACTATGCCTCACTCTACCAAGTGGATAACAATAAACTCCTCACACAGTCAGAGTCTTTCCTCCCAAAAATCGTAGACTATATCTCCTCGACAGGTATCCCCAAGTTAAAGTCGGTGGAGATTGCAGCCCTGAAGCGTCCCCTCACAGAGGCAGAGGTCCTAACGTCAATCGCTGCAACCAACAATGGTAAAACCCCTGGTCCGGATGGATTTTCAGCCTTATACTACAGAAAACTTAAAGTACTTCTGGTGCCAAATCTACTTTCCCTTTTTAACGACTTCAATAAATGCGAGCCTCCTCATGCAGACTTTCTGAGAGCTACTTTTACAGTCATACCGAAACCGGGCAAAGATACGTCTCAATATGGTAGGTACCGTCCCATCTCTCTTCTTAACGAGGACGTTAAGATCTTCACTAGAGTTCTTGCCTCGAGACCATCTCCGTTGCTTTCTAGTATTGTTCACCCGGACCAGGCGGGTTTTATGTCGGGTAGAGAGGCCCGAGTTAACACCACTAAACCTATAAACCTGATCCACCAAGCAGTAACTGGCTCGGTCTCTTCCATGTTGCTATTCACAGACGCTGAAAAGGCGTTGGCTTGTGTTACCTGGTGCTTCATGGGGGAGACTTTCCATTCCATAGGTCTCAGTGAAAATATGCTGCGCTGGATCATCTCTACTCTGCCCTCTACTCTGTGCTGACTGCCAGGGTCCGGCTGAATGGAGTGCTCTCTGATTCCTTCGCTATACATAATGGCACGCACCAGGGCTGACCTCTTTTATCACTAATTTTCATCCTTACTCTACACTGTGTGCAGAATTATTAGGCAAGTTGTATTGTAGAGGATTATTTTTATTATTGATCAAGAACTATGTTCTCAATCAACCCAAAAGACTCATAAATATCAAAGCTTAATATTTTTGGAAGTTGGAGTGCGATCTTTGTTAGATTTGGCTATCTTAAGAGAATATCTGTTTGTGCAGGTAACTATTACTGTGCAGAATTATTAGGCAACTTAATAAAAACTTGTGCAAAAACTACTAGAAAAAAGCAGTATCAAAAAAACTTACCATCTATGCCGAAAGCAGAATCAAAATGCACTCTCAGGATGCAGTCAGAGCCCAAATGTAAAGCAAGCCCAGCTGCAGGCTAATAAACCACCTCGACCAGCTATGTGTGGGAGGCGATTTGCCATGCATACACTGGGCCCGCTTAAAGCACCATTCACAAATGGTGTTTAAAGAGGGCCCAGTGTGTGCATGGCATAGATGGTAACTTAATAAAAACCAAATATATTCCCATCTCACTTGTTTATTTTCACCAGGTAAACTAATATAACTGCACAAAATTTAGAAAAAAACATTTCTGACATGCGAAAACAAAACCCCCAAAAATTAGTGACCATCCATAGAATCTGCCAGTTGCTTGATCTGTTTATGATCAACATTGCGTGCAGCAGCCACCACAGCTTCTCAGACACTGTTCCGAGAGGTGTACTGTTTTCACCCCCTTTAGATCTCACATTTTAGGAGGGACCACAGGTTCTCTATGGGGTTCAGATCAGGTGAACAAGGGGGCCATGTCATTATTTTTTCTTCTTTTAGACCTTTACTGGCCAGCCACGCTGTGGAATAGTTGGATGCATGTGATGGAGCATTGTCCCTGCATGAAACTCATGTTTTTCTTGAAGGATACCGACTTCTTCCTGTACTACTGTTTGAAGAAGTTGTCTTCCAGAAACTGGCAGTAGGTCCGGGAGTTGAGCTTTACTCCATCCTCAACCCAAAAAGGTCCCACAAGTTCATCTTTGATGATACCAGCCCATACCAGTAACCCACCTCCACCTTGCTGGAGTCTGAGTCTGAGTGGAGCTCTCTGCCCTTTACTGATCCAGCCTCTGGCCCATCCATCTGGCCCATCAAGAATCACTCTCATTTCATCAGTCCATAAAACCTTTAAAAAATCAGTCTTAAGATAATACTTGGCCCAGTCTTGACGTTTTATCTTATGTTTCTTGTTCTAAGGTGGCTATTTTTCAGCCTTCCTTACCTTGGCCATGTCCCTGAGTACAGCACACCTTGTACTTTTTGATACTCCAGTAACATTGCAGCTCTGAAATATGGCAAATCTGGTGGCAAATGGCATCTTCATGCTTGATTTTCCTCAAACCACGGGCAGTTATTTTGCGCCTTTTTTGCCCAAAACACTTCTTGCAACCCTGTTGGCTATTTGCCATAAAACGCTTGATTATTTGGTGATCACGCTTCAAAAGTTTGGCAATTTCAAGACTGCTGCATCCCTCTGCAAGACATCTCACAATTTTGGACTTTTCAGAGCCCGTCAAATCTCTCTTCTGACCCATTTTGCCTAAGGAAAGGAATTTGCCTAATAATTAAGCACACCTTATATAGGGTGTTGATGTTATTACACCACACCCCTCCTCATTACAGAGATGCACATCACCTGATTTACTTAATTGGTAGTTGGCTCTCAAGCCTATACAGCTTGGAGAAGGACAACATGTATAAAAAGTATCATGTGATCAAAATACTCACTTGCCTAATAATTCTGCACACAGTGTAGTCTGAAGCACAGCCTGCTTGCAGCCTGACTTGCCTTCTCTCTCTTCCTGACTGTAGTGTCTTTCCCTCCTCCTGTGCGGTCTCCGGGATACCTTCTCCTGATCACTGCGGCTCTGCCCTACTGTGTCTGGCTCCCTCTCTTGACTCACAGGGGACAAACCAAGTAGCCGAGGTCTCCATGGTGCAACGGGGTTTTCTGTGGTCCTATAGTGTCCCACAGGTGCGGATCCCCAATATCCGGTGTTTCTCCTGAGATGAACTCCCTCAAGTTCCTTGCTCCCTTTCAGTACTCTGCTCCTAGCCCTCAGTCCCACTTAGGCTGGTGGGATGCTGAAGGGCCACTCCGGGTCATTGGCTCGGGCCTGGACGCAGCACCGACCACCAGGATGTCCTTGCAGCTCTTCTAGCATCTGCACACACTCTGACTAACTCTTCCCCTGGCAGCAGTATTTATAGGGGATCTTGCCTAGGTCAGCAAGTGGAGCTCCCCCTACTGTGCCGGGGTGGAAGGTGTTGTATGTAGTAGGTACCTGCTGTGGAAACCCAGCTGTGCATTGGGGAAGCCTGGTGCTACCTGCGTGAGCAGGGCGCCACACAGGGCAATCAGGCGACGCTCCACCGGCGATTTCTCACCGTAGAATCGCCCAGTCACACGCCACTACGCACATGCGATGTGGTTTCCACATCGCCGAAATCGGGAATTGCCAGCCATCTCGCCGGCGACATGGCAGCATGTGACAGTACCTTGAAAGAAGGGAGGAGGAAGCAGAGAGTCATCTGCAACAGGAGCTTTGAGCAATCTAGTATATAAACCTGAGTGTATGTATGTATGTGTGTATATGTCATTAGCCACACCTACTCCACATAGCCATGCCTAATTCTAAGTCTGCATCTCTACATATTCCCATCTCCTCCACATAGCCCCACCTCCAGGACTATGTGGAAGGCCCATGTCATACCTATACAATGCTATGCTGCACTCAGTCCTGTCTATGAAGGTGCTAACTAAACACAATTCTATTTCAAATATAATAGTTGCACTCGACATAGACATATTTCAAATAGAGACAAAATGATAATGAAAAAGTAGAGATATTTAGTATTATGGAAATGGCCAAATCGATAATTCACCCAATTGCCACGTCGAGGCGATCTCTATTAACTGGGTCCTAACACTAATGTAACTGCCTCATGTCATTCTGGGCTTTTTTTTTAAAAAGACAAAACAAGTGTAGATAATTTTTAAAGAAGACTATTTACAAATTGGTTAGCTTTGTATTTAGTAAGCAAATGAACAGTAAAATTCAGAGCAAAGCTGTGCATACTGTGACTTTTCACCCTTGTACATGTAGGCAGATGTCAGTTTCAAATGTACGGATATAACAGAGAGCAAATGGGTTGCCATAGAAGCCAGGGGCCTACTAAAGTGCCATTGCCACACATAACCTCAAAATGAAATAAAATTTGATTAAAACATCATATGTTCCCAAAAATGATTTCACTGCAACCAGAGATCTGTTCAGAAGTTGGTCACTGAAGTTGGTCTGTGTAAAGCGGCCCTAAGTTATAATTTTCCGAAAATGGCAAAACAAATCTATAGTTTTTTACAAAAAAGTTTAATTTTTTTCAACCACTAAAATATTGTTAAAAAGCTATAAAACTTTGGTTTTGTAATTGTACGGACTTCAAGATGTTTCTAGGTGAACTTTAGTGCACGCTTTAAAAACAAAACTCAAAAATCAATGGGGGAGTTTCATTTATTCATCATTTTATCCTTTTTGCATACAGTATATGGTAAAGTGAACGGAGTCATGAAAAACTTCAATTCTTCCTGTGAAAAATACAAGCCTTCATTTCACAATTTCAGTGTAAAAAAAAGTTTTGGCTCTTGGAAAAGAAGGAAAAAGAACAAAGTGCAAAAGTGAAAATTGGCTCTGTCACAAAGGGATTAGTTAACATTTTTGGCCGAAGACACATTGAGAGAGCGACATGTGAGATATTTGCATGAGTCTTGCATGACTCCCACAAAAAAGGCTACATCTCCCTGTTAAGGTACTGTCACACGGGCAATATTGCTAGCAATTTGCTGGTTGCAGTGAAATCATGGACACATTGTTCTATATTGTACACAGCCACAAAATGGAACAATGTGTCCATAATTTCACTGCAACCAGCAAATTGCCTGTGAAACTGTAAGCAATATTGCCGCGTGTGATGGTACCTTTAAGGAGTGTGGACCTGCTTGTGTTTCTTATGGGGACGTCACACACATCAATGTCGCCAGCAATCTCATCGATGGCGATATTGAAAGGTGACCGCTGGTGAGCTGTCACACAGGCAGACTCACCAGTGATCAGTACCAGCAAGAACGCTGGTAACCATGTAAACAAGCGGGTAACTACCGTATATACTCGCGTATAAGCCGAGTTTTTCAGCCCAAAATTTGGGCTGAAAAGTCCCCCCTCGGCTTATACGCGAGTATATAAAAAAAAAATAAAAAAATACCGCAGCAGCCCCGGAGGTATACAGGCCCCCCATCAAGTTCCAGGGCCCCCCCCACCTTGCGCGCAGCCTGTAAAGGAAAATCATACTTACCAGTGTCCAGTCGCGCCGTCCGCAGCTGCCGACATGATGATCCCGGGCTCCATTCAGCGTCTTCCGCATTTCCTGTAGTCGCGGGCAATGACATCATTGCCCGCGCGCACAGGAAGTCGGAAGCCGGAAGACGCTGAATGGAGCCCGGGATCGTCATGTCGGCAGCTGCGGACGGCGCGACTGGACACTGGTAAGTATGATTTTCCTTTACAGGCTGCGTGCAAGGTGGGGGGGGCCCTGGAACTTGATGGGGGGCCTGTATACCTCCGGGGCTGCGGCTGTATACAGCCCTGGGGCTGCGGCTGTATACAGCCCTGGGGCTGCGGCTGTATACAGCCCTGGGGCTGCTGCTGCTGTATATACCTCTGGGGCTGTATATACCTCTGGGGCTGCATATACCTCTGGGGCTGCTGTATACTACCACTGGGGCTGCTGATGTATATACCACTGGGGCTGCTGCTGCTGTATATACCTCTGGGGCTGCATATGGGGCTGCATATGGGGCTGCATGTACCTCTGGGGCTGTATATACCTCTGGGGCTGCATATACCTCTGGGGCTGCTGTATACTACCACTGGGGCTGCTGATGTATATACCACTGGGGCTGCTGCTGCTGTATATACCTCTGGGGCTGCATCTGGGGCTGCATATGGGGCTGTATATGGGGCTGTATATGGGGCTGCATATACCTCTGGGGCTGCATATACCTCTGGGGCTGCATATACCTATGGGGCTGCATATACCTATGGGGCTGCATATACCTCTGGGGCTGCATATACCTCTGGGGCTGCATATACCTCTGGGGCTGCATATACCTCTGGGGCTGCATATGGGGCTGCATATACCTCTGGGGCTGCATATGGGGCTGCATATACCTCTGGGGCTGCATATACCTCTGGGGCTGCATATGGGGCTGCATATACCTCTGGAGCTGCATATACCTCTGAGGCTGTATATACCTCTGGGGCTGCTGTATACTACCACTGGGGCTGCTGCTGTATACTACCACTGGGGAGGCTGCTGTATACCTCACTGCTGGGGGTTGTATACCTGTGCTGGAGTCCACCCTCAGCTTATACGCGAGTCAATAAGTTTTCCCAGTTTTTGGGGGCAAAAGTAGGGGGGTCGGCTTATACACGGGTCGGCTTATACACGAGTATATACGGTAAGCGCCGTGCGGTGCTTAGTTATCCACTGTTTACCATGGATACCAGCTCCCAGCGCTTGCTGAGAGGCGCTGGGAGCTGGCTTCTCGCTCGTCTCCCAGTGTCACATGCAGCGATGCTACGTGTCCACTGGGCAACCATCGCCCAGTTTTAGAGCAGGTTCTAAAACATCGCGACCATCAACCAGTGATTTATCACTAGTTGATGCTCCCTGTCACTCATGTCAATATCGCTGCAACGTCATGTGCAGCAGCGATATTGCGCGCAATATTGACACGTGTCATGTCCCCATAAAGAGCTCCATGCTCCTCTCCAGAGAGTCGGCTGCTATTCTGGGAGACTCATGCGAGTATCTCACATGCGTCTTGTTTAATATGTCTCCATCTTAAGACACATTATTTGGAACAACAAGAATCTATAATACCTATCATAGCTATTATGGACTACAGTTGGAGGGGACTCATTCGGAAAACACAAGAAGGCAGAGCCAACTTCTATTCAATATCCACAGTGCATAAGACAAGGTGGAGATTAAAATCCTTGCATATTTTCCTGCAAAGTGTGAACTGGATTAACAAAAAATAAGAGTTAACAATAATTGCAAATATTTATTCAACTAATAAATCCATACCACACAACAGAAAGGGTACCGTTACACGTCGCAATATCGTTCCGATATTGCATACAATTTCACGGGAGAGCACACGTTTTTGGCACTTGTCCAAGATTGCATAGTAGATGTTACACAGGGATATATTGGCAGGCAATGCAACTAGGATGTTGTACGCAACTTTTGTGCGCTGGGTATGAGCAACCCAGCATCCGAGCATTTACATTGAAGTGAATAGGGGAAAGTTGCGTTCCACATCGTAGTTGCGCCGTCACACAGCACGATCATGCCACAGCGCATACCAATATCGTATGGTTGAAGTGCTTGCACAATCTTCTTGCAATATCGTACCTGCGATTTTTTCCGGTCGCATTGCTCTGTTACACCACTCAACGCACCAACGATATCAACTGCAACGACTGTACCACGTGACTTTTTGTCGATGTTGCATTGCGATATTGCGACGTGTAACGGTACCCAAAGGGGTTGCTCCTGCTCAGCATGTATGGATAGAGGACAGATTTGACTGGAATTAATTGATGGCCTATTTCATTGTTCAAGAATAAGAAACTTTTTAAAGGAGAAGAACACCTGAAATCATACTCATGTCAATGATCCTTGAGCATTCATTTCCTTCTAAATTTCCCCCCCTGAAAAACTGAAGTTACTTCTATTAGTTATTCCACCAGGTGCATTTCCTCTCCTAACGACACTTCTCAAATTGCGTGCTGGTAGAAAGGTAATTTGGTCTCACGCCATTAAAAAGTAATGGAACCCTTGATGATAAGAAATGGCACAGCTAGCTTGTTGGAAAACGTTTAATTAATAAAGTCGTAAAAATATTGTGAAGCCAGGCAGTTTGTGAGACATCATACACTATATAAACTGATAAAACATAAACCCCTTACCTGCTGGAATATTGTGCCCTATAAACTGTCACACTGTCAAAAGAAAATAAATCTATCAAACTGAACGTTTTACATATTTCAGCCAATATTAAATTTGGAAATTTTCAAGAATGTTTAACCTTTTGTGATTAAAATATTGATTTTAAATGATAGGAATGAGAAGAAAGGCTCCTTACATTTATTTTTTATAAAATGTATTGATATTCATTAATTTCTGAAGAGCATCATGCTGAGAAATCCTGGCAATAATCTACCAGTAGAAGTGACAGTCCGTATTGTATTCACAAAAGTTCTAAATACAATTAAAATATAATTCATATAACATTGGCTTCAATTCAACAAAGTTTTTACGCTAGAATTCTTATGTAAAGTATTTTGAAACCTTGCAGAATTGTGACTTTTTACATTTTCATACCAACTTTGGCCATCACTTGGGTGAGCCTGGGCAGAAAGTTGTGTATATTATGCCAGAACTCTGCCTGGAATAATATTTGTAGAGAGGCGCACACAGTCTCACACCACTTTCTTCTATCCTTTCAGTGTTGCTGCCTGTTTATGATTGGTCAGCATCATACAGGTGGAAGAAGTGCACGCTCCCAGTGGAATCTGACTAATAGCATCCACGTAGGTAGTTTTTTTCAATTCAGGGGGATGCAGGTTAAAAGTCAATGGGTCGAAAATTGATGTAAGTCCCCATATACACACTGCTTTTTTTGCTGCGTATTTTTACACACAAGCTCAAAAAATGCCAGGAGTGGAACAATCAAAACCGGGAGTGGCACACTCAGAGGAAAGGTCTAATGGTGGGTTTACACGCCGCGATATCGGCGTCCAACTCCGACCCAACTCCGACAAAAAGTCACGTGGGTCGCGAGTTGGAGCCGATATCGGGTGCGCGTTGTACTGTTTGACAGTACAACGCGATGCTGGAACGATGCCAAAACGATATCGGAGTTGAATAGCAAAGCTATTCAACTCGCCGATATCGCAAGGCCGTTGTACCAGCATCGCTGCGTGTGACAGCCCAACTCCGATGCCTACTCGCACCTCACCCATTAACTCCCATGTTAAATGGTCGTTACTGGGTTGGTGGGCGTAGACATCGGAGGGACATTGTTTCCCGATATTGCAGCGTGTAAACCGGCGATGCGATATCGGGAAAAGCGCTCCCGAAATGCGCGCTCCCGCGGCGTTGTATGCGATATCGTCCCGATATCGGGACGTGTAACCCCACCATTATGGAGGGTTTACACGTCAAGATATCGGCGTCCAACTCCGACCAAAAGTCACGTGGTTCGTGCGTTGGACCCGATATCGTTCGTGCGTTGTACGCTGTGAACGTCCAATACGATGCAGGAACGATGGCAAACCGATATCGGGGGTCGAATGAGCGTGCTATTCAACGTCCTGATATCGGATGCCGGTTGGAGCCGGATCCTGCTGTGTGACAGCCCAACTCCGATGTGCAGTACAACGTCACCCATTCACTCCCATGATAAATGGTCGTTGCTGGGTCGGGAGGCGTACACATCGTAGGGACGTTGTTTCCCAATATCGCAACGTGTAAACCGCCGATGCGATTCTGGAAAAACGGCACAAAAAGCGCGCTCCCGCGCCGTCGGATCCAATATCGGACCGACGTTGGAGCGTCTAAACCCTCCATAAAGGACACGTTACACACACAGATATCTGTGACCAACTTCTGAACAGATCTCTGGTTGCAGTGAAATCATGGACACATTGTTCCATTTTGTGGCTGTGTACAAATGGAGCAATGTGTCCATGATTTCACTGCAACCAGAGATCTCTTCAGAAGTTGGTCACAGATATCTGTGTGTGTAACGTGGCCTTAAGGCTGGCTTCAGACTTGCGGACCCTCCGCAGCGTCCTGCGGAGGAGATCCGCAAGCTGAACGCAGCCCCTATGTTTAGAATGAGAACGCACGATGCTGCACAGGTCTGCGCATGACCGTGCGCTCCCATTCACTGCAATATGTGATTTGTACGCAGGCTGCACACAGGATCTGAGGGCATAATAGCCCCCCGGTCCTGTGTGCTGATCCGGTCCGCGGCTGTCTGCCTCAAGCGGACGGCTACGGATCGGATCTCAAACGCAGTCTGAAGCCGGCTCTAGAGGATTATTTTTTATTATTGATCAACAACTATGTTCTCAATCAATCCAAAAGACTCACAAATATAAAAGCTTAATATTTTTGGAAGTTGGAGTGTTTTTTTTTTTAGATTAGACTATCTTAAAGTATCGTTACACTTGGGACGCACCAGCGATCCCGACAACGACTGACCTGGTAGGGATCGCTGGTGTGTCGCTACGTGATCGCTGGTGAGATGTCAAACAGTCAGATCTCACCAGCGATGCAGCAACGATACGGCGGTCGTTGGGAGCCTGTCACTCTCAGGCATAGTGTTGAGATCGTTGGTCGTTGTCCCTGGCAAGCACAGCGATGCACGCTGCCCAGCGGCAGTGCGGCAGACAAAAAATGGTCCAGAACGGTTTGTAACGATCAGCGATCTCACAGCAGGGGCCTGAACACTGATACATGTCACACAAAGCAAGATTGCTGTTGAGGTTGCTCTTGCGTCACAAAATTTGTGACTCAGCAGCGATTTCGCTAGCAATCTCGCTTAGTGTAACGGGGGCTTTAGGAGGATATCTGTTTGTGCAGGTAAGGCTGGCTTCACATTACGGCTGTGATTCAATCCGTGGCTGTCCGCTTGTGGCAGACAGACGCGGACCGGATCAGCACACAGAACTGGAGGGCTAATTTGCCCTCTGGTCCGGTGTGCAGCCGCACGCAGCTGCCGCCGCTGATAGGTCAGGACCGCCGATCGCAGGCAGCTAGTCGCGGTCCCGACCTATCAGCGGCGGCAGCTGCGTGCGGCTGCACACCGGACTGGACAGCAAATTAGCCCTCCAGTTCTGTGTGCTGAATCGGTCCGCAGCTGTCTGCCTCAAGCGAACAGCCATGGATCGCATCACAGCCGTAATATGAAGCCAGCCTAACTATTAGGGTACCTTTACACGTGGCTACATTTCTAGGGTGGCTACAGGTAACTTACTGGTTGCAGTGAAATCATGGAGACAAGGTTCTATCTTGTTGCTGTGTACAAATGGAATAATCTCTCCATGATTTCACTGCAACCAGTAAGTTACCTGTAGCCACCCTAGAAATGTAGCCGCGTGTAAAGGTACCCTTACTGTGCAGAATTATTAGGCAACTTAATAAAAACTAAATATATTCCCATCTCACTTGTTTATTTTCACCAGGTAAACTAATATAACTGCATAAAATTTAGAAAAAAAACATTTCTGACATGCAAAAACACAACACAAAAAAATGAGTGACCAATATAGCCACCTTTCTTTATGATGACACTCAACAGCCTTCCATCCATAGAATCTGTCAGTAGCTTGATATGTTTATGATCAACATTGCATGCAGCAGCCACCACAGCCTCCCAGACACTGTTCCGAGAGGTGTAGTCAGGGCCGCCATCAGGGGGTGACAGCCCTGACTGGAGTCAGCGGCCCCGAGCCCAGGGGGGCCCGGCCGTGACTCCAGGGGGTGTGGCCTATTTGAGCAGGCTCCTCCGGGCCCCGTCCCCCATGTCTTGCAGGCCCCCCCCATTAATCACCGCTACCGGGCCCTGGAGTTGCGGGGAGAAGCTGCGGTAGGGAGCGGTGGGCGCCGCCGTGTTCTTTGTGGCTGGCGCCCACTAACTGTACAGCCGGTCAGTAGAGGTTGAGACTTCTACACAATGGCCGCGGTCTCCATTTAGCCGCAGCCATATTGTGGAAGTCTCAACTTCCACCGACCGGCTGTACAGTCAGTGGGCGCCGGCCACAAAGAACATGGCGGCGCCCACCGCTAGCTGCCGCAGGCCCGCAGCTACTCCCCCGCAGGCAGCTCCAGTCCTGCAGATGTGCCCTCTGGGCTCCAGCACCCCTGCTCCGCATCCACAGCTCCCCCCAATAGTAAGTTATGGGGGTGTCCGGGGTAGGGATGGGGTAATGTACAGAATAGGGGGCCATATATAGGGGAGGAGGCTGTGGGGATAGAGACAGGGAGGCTGTGGGGAGACAGGGAGGCTGTGGGGAGACAGTGAGGCTGTAGGGGATAGAGACAGGGAGGCTGTGGGGAGACAGGGAGGCTGTGGGGGATAGAGACAGGGAGGCTGTGGGGGGACAGGGAGGCTGTGGGGACACAGGGAGGCTGTGGGGGATAGAGACAGGGAGGCTGTGGGGGATAGACAGGGAGACTGTGGGGGATAGACAGGGAGGCTGTGGGGGATAGAGACAGGGAGGCTGTGGGGAGACAGGGAGGCTGTGGGGAGACAGGGAGGCTGTGGGGGATAGAGACAGGGAGGCTGTGGGGGATAGAGACAGGGAGGCTGTGGGGGATAGAAACAGGGAGGCTGTGGGGGATGGAGACAGGGAGGCTGTGGGGAGACAGAGAGGCTGTGGGGAGACAGGGAGGCTGTGGGGGATAGAGACAGGAGGCTGTGGGGAGACAGAGAGGCTGTGGGGAGACAGGGAGGCTGTGGGGGATAGAGACAGGGAGCGTGTGGGGAGACAGGGAGACTGTGGGGAGACAGGGAGGCTGTCAGGATGGAGGGATGCAGTCAGGATGGAGGGAGGCTGTGTTGGTATGGAGGAAGGATGGAGAGAGGCTATCAGGATGGAATAGGCTATTGGGATAGAGGGAGGCTGTAAGGATGGAGGACCGCTGTTGGGATGGAGGAACGCTGTTGGGATGGAGGAAGTATGGAGGGAGGCTGTCAGGATGGAGGGACATTGTTGGGATGGAGGGAGGCTATCGCAATGGAGGAAGAATGGAGGGAGGCTGTCAGGATGGAGAAAGGATGAAGTGAGGCTGTTGGGATGGAGGAAGGATGGAAGAAGGCTGTCAGAATGGAGGAAGGATGAAGTGAGGCTGTCGGGATGGAGGAAGGATGAAGTGAGGCTGTCGGGATGGAGGAAGGATGGAAGGAGGCTGTCAGGATGGAGGAAGGATGGAGGGAGACTATCAGGATGGAGGGAGGCTGTCGGAATGGAGGGAAGCTGTTGGGATGTTGTCTATATGGCTGGCAGCCATCTCTATTGCGTATGGCAAGCAGTAGTCTCTATTGTGTATTCTCTATTGTGTATGGCCAGCAGCAGTTTCTATTGTGTATTCTCTATTGTATGTATAGCCAGCAGCAGTCTCCATTGTGTATACGGTCCGCAGCCATCTCTATTGTGTATACAGGTAGCAGCAGTCTCTATTCTGTATTCTCTATTGTATATACAGCTATTGTGTTTAGCGTTATAGAAAAGAAGTTGCAACACACAATCAGCGGTGTTTATTCACTCTTCGTGGGGAGGCGCTTCAACAGGCATATGGTGGACTATATGCCTGTTGAAGCGCCACTTGCGGTGTGAAACAGCCATCGCCTTTGAGAACCCTCATCCCCCCACCCGCACCATGTAAGACCACACGAAGAGGGAATAAACACCGTTGATCCTACGATGTTGCAACTTCATTTCTATAACGCTAACTGGAAGTGATGAACCGCTAACTGGAAGTGTGCACCGGGTTGTTTGAGCGCTTAGCAGGCTGAATGCCGGAGCGCTGGTGATCAGGAAGGGGGCACCCTGAAGCGATCTGCAAGCTGCAGCTCTCCAGAAACACCATGGACAGATTGGTGCTGGCACCAAGAATCATCAGAACCGTGACTGATACAGTTATTGTGTATTCAGCTCATAGCAGTCTCAAGTGTGTGTATGTGTAATATATAATAGAGAGAGTGTAAAAAAAGTAAAAGCAGCACAAAAAATAGAAAAAAGTGGACTTAATTGCCCAAAGCGTGGCCACGCATTCGGCAATAAAGTCCACTTTTTTCTATTTTTTTTGTGCTGTTTTTCTTTTTTTTTAATCTATTGTAAGGAACCATCTGGATTGCTGGTTGGGAAAGCTTTGCACATAAATTGAGGTAATATTTGGTGCTGTTCCAATTTTTCACTATATATGTAATGCATGTTTGGATGGAGGCGGATCTAGGGTGGAGGCAGAGCCTGGGTGGAGTCTGGGCGGAGTCTCAGGGGGGCCCCAAAATTTTGGCAGTCAGGGGCTCCTAGTGGCAGCCTGGGTGTATTTTCCCTCCCTGTAGATCTCACATTTTAGGAGGGACCACAGGTTCTCTATGGGGTTCAGATCAGGTGAACAGGGGGCAATGTCATTATTTTTTCCTCTTTTAAACCTTTACTGGCCAGCTACGCATGCATGCATGAGATGGAGCATTGTCCTGCATGAAAATCATGTTTTTCTTGAATGATACCGACTTTCTTCCTGTATCACTGCTTGAAGAAGTTGTCTTCCAGAAACTGTCAGTAGGTCTGGGAGTTAAGCTTCACTCTATCCTCAACCCGAAAAGGTCCCACAAGTTCATCTTTGGTATGGGTATGGACTGGTGTCATCAGAGTCGGAGTAGAGCTCTCTGCCCTTTACTGATCCAGCCTCTGGCCCATCCATCTGGCCCATCAAGAGTCACTCTCATTTCATCAGTCCATAAAACCTTTGAAAAATCTGTCTTAAGATATTTCTTGGCCTAGTCCTGACGTTTTATCCTATGTTTCTTGTTCAAAGGTGGTTGTTTATCAGCCTTCCTTACCTTGGCCATATCCGTGAGTATTGCACACCTTGTGCTTTTTGATACCCCAGTAATGTTTCAGGTCTGAAATATGGCAAAACTGGTGGCAAATGGCATCTTGGCAGCTTCACGATTGATTTTCCTCCATTCATGGGTAGTTATTTTGCGCCTTTTTTGCCCAACACGCTTCTTGCGACCCTGTTGGCTATTTGCCATGAAACGCTTGATTGTTTGGTGACCACGCTTCAAAAGTTTGGCAATTTCAAGACTGCTGCATCCCTCTGCAAGACATCTCACAATTTTGGACTTTTCAGAGCCCGTCAAATCTCTCTTCTGACCCATTTTGCCTAAGGAAAGGCATTTGTCTAATAGTTAAGCACACCTTATATAGGGTGTTGATGTCATTACACCACACCCCTCCTCATTACAGAGATGCACATCAACTGACTTACTTAATTGGTAGTTGGCTCTCAAGCCTATACAGCTTGGAGTAGGACAACATGTATAAAAAGTAGTGATGGGCGAATCCTAAATTACTCGGAATCGCTTGACTCTAGCGAGTCCGAGCACAGGACTCGCTACTCGTTGCGAGTCTAGCGAGTCCAATGTTAATGAATGGGGAAGCGAGTAATAGCGAGTAGTGTGAGATTTACAAATCGCAGATGTGTCTCGGAAGCTTCAGCCTGAAGCAATCCTAGTTTTGTCATTTATTTGCATTGGACTAGTTTACTTTGCAACTGTAATCGCTGGCTGGGAAACTCGCACAGATAAGAGTCCTGTCTTCTTTGTGTGCTGGCTCCAGGGTCCTAGAGCCTGCCTGCTGCCTGATGTAGCAGTGCTGAGATTGTTCTCAGTCTGCTCATTCCCTGTGTACAGACATGAATGTCTGTGCACAGAGATGATGTAGCAGAGCTGAGATTGTTCTCAGTCTGCTCATTCCCTGTGTACAGACATGAATGTCTGTGCACAGAGATGATGTAGCAGAGCTGAGATTGTTCTCAGTCTGCTTATTCCCTGTGCATAGACATCTATATTTATGCACAGGGGATGTAGCAGAGAGGACATCGCGTTTTGGACTGCGTCGGACGGAAGAGGATTTTTTTAATTAAAGATGGAGTCCCTAATGGCTTTTTTTTTTATTTCTAATAAAAACTTTTCCTTGTGTTGTGTTTTTTTTTAAAACAATTTAATAGAAATTCATGGCGGTCATGTCTAATATTGGCGTGACCGCCATAAATTTCGGGCTTAGGGCCAGCTGATAATACAAAGCTGGCCCTAACCTCTTTATTACCTAGCGTGCCATCGCTACCAGGGCCGCTGGAAGAGCGGGTTTCAGCGCCAGAGGATGGCGCTTCAATGAACGCGCATCTTCTGGGGCGGCTGCGGGCTGCAATTTGCAGCGGGGGGTGCCCAGAAAGCTTGGGCATCCCTGCGCTGCGGATTCCAGCCCCCAGCTGCTTAGCTGTACCTGGCTAGACATAGAAATTGCGCGGAGCCCCACGCATTTTCTGAGATTCTGACTCTGAGACTCTGACTCTGAGACTCTGACTCTGAGACTCTGACTCTGAGACTCTGACTCTGAAATTCATGAAATAATAAAAAAAAAAATGCGTGGGGCTCCGCGCAATTTCTATGTCTAGCCAGGTACAGCTAAGCAGCTGGGGGCTGGAATCCGCAGCGCAGGGATGCCCAAGCTTTCTGGGCACCCCCCGCTGCAAATTGCAGCCCGCAGCCGCCCCAGAAGATGGCGCGTTCATTGAAGCGCCATCCTCTGGCGCTGAACCCCGCTCTTCCAGCGGCCCTGGTAGCGGTGGCACGCTGGGTAATAAAAAGGTTAGGGCCAGCTTTGTATTATCAGCTGGCCCTAAGCCCGAAATTTATGGCGGTCACGCCAATATTAGACATGACCGCCATGAATTTCTATTAAATTGTTTTAAAAAAAACACAACACAAGGAAAATTTTTTATTAGAAATTAAAAAAAAAGCCATTAGGGACTCCATCTTTAATTAAAAAAATCCTCTTCCGTCCGACGCAGTCCAAAACGCGATGTCCTCTCTGCTACATCCCCTGTGCATAAATATAGATGTCTATGCACAGGGAATAAGCAGACTGAGAACAATCTCAGCTCTGCTACATCATCTCTATGCACAGACATTCATGTCTGTACACAGGGAATGAGCAGACTGAGAACAATCTCAGCTCTGCTACATCATCTCTGTGCACAGACATTCATGTCTGTACACAGGGAATGAGCAGACTGAGAACAATCTCAGCACTGCTACATCATCTCTGTGCACAGACATTCATGTCTGTACACAGGGAATGAGCAGACTGAGAACAATCTCAGCTCTGCTACATCATCTCTGTGCACAGACATTCATGTCTGTACACAGGGAATGAGCAGACTGAGAACAATCTCAGCACTGCTACATCATCTCTGTGCACAGACATTCATGTCTGTACACAGGGAATGAGCAGACTGAGAACAATCTCAGCACTGCTACATCAGGCAGCAGGCGGGCTCTAGGACCCTGGAGCAGCACAGAGAAGACAGCTGGACTCGGCTCGCAAAGAAACAGCAATTACTTTGCGAGTCTCCCTGCTATCACTGGCACAGTAGCCAGTGATTACTCGCAGGAGTCTAATGCAAACAATGGCAATCCTAGTTTTGTCAGCGTTTCTGACAAAACTAGGATTGATATTGATTTGCATTGGACTCGTGCGAGTAATCACTGGGAAACTCGCAGAGTACCGAGTCCTGCGAGTCCCTTACTACTCGCCGAGTAACGAGTCCTAGCGAGTAGATTCGCCCATCCCTAATAAAAAGTATCACGTGATCAAAATACTCATTTGCCTAATAATTCTGCACACAGTGTATTTATGAAATGAGTTAGCAGCCCAAATATAGTACAAAATTGTCTTTATTACTAGATGGTGGCCCAATTCTAATGCATCGGGTATTCTAGAATAGGTATGTAGTTAACATACTGTGACTGATAGAACTTGTTCAGTCAACGTGAGTGAACTACATATATACATATAGCAGCGCTATGGTATATGGTGGTACATTACAGCACATGTATAGCAGCACTATAGTATATGGCGGTACATTATGGTACATGTATAGCAGCACTATAGTATATGGCGGTACATTACAGCACATGTATAGCAGCACTATAGTATATGGTGATACAATACAGTACATGTACAGTAGCATTATGGTATATGGCGGTACATTACAGTACATGTATAGCAGCGCTATTGTATATGGCGGTACATTACAGTACATGTATAGCAGCACTATGTAATATGGCGGTACATTACAGCACATGTATAGCAGCACTACAGTATATGACAGTACATTACAGTACATGTATAGCAGCGCTATGGTATATGGCGGTACATTACAGCACATGTATAGCAGCAATATAGTATATGGCAGTACATTATAGTACATGTATAGCAGCGTTATGGTATATGGCGGTACATTACAGTACATGTATAGCAGCACTATAGTATATGGCGGTACATTACAGTACATATAAAGCAGCACTATAGTATATGGCGGTACATTAAAGTACATGTATAGCAGCGCTATGGTATATGGCGGTACATTACAGTACATGTACAGCAGCACTATAGTATATGGCGGTACATTACAGTACATGTATAGCAGCACTATGGTGTATGGCGGTACTTTCCAGTACATGTATAGCTGTACTATAGTATATGTCAGTACATTACAGTACATGTATAGCAGCGCTATGGTATATGGTGGTACATTACAGCACATGTATAGCAGCACTATAAAATATGGTGGTACATTACAGTACATGTATAGCAGCGCTATGGTATATGGCGGTACATTACAGTACATGTATAGCAGCACTATAGTATATGGCGGTACATTACAGTACATGTATAGCAGCGCTATGGTATATGGCGGTACATTACAGTACATGTACAGCAGCACTATAGTATATGGTGGTACATTACAGTACATGTATAGCAGCACTATGGTATATGCCGGTACATTACAGTACATGTATAGCTGTACTATAGTATATGACAGTACATTATAGTACATGTATAGCAGTGCTATGGTATATGGTGGCACATTACACCACATGTATAGCAGCGCTATAATATATGGCGGTGCATTACAGTACATGTATAGCAGCACTTTGGTATATGGCGGTACATTACAGTATATGTACAGCAGCACTATAGTATATGGCGATACATTACAGTACATGTATAGCAGCATTATGGTATATGGCGGTACTTTACAGTACATGTATAGCAGCGCTATTGTATATGACAGTACATTACAGTACATGTATAGTAGCACTATAGTATATGGCGGTACAATACAGCACATGTATAGCAGCACTATAGTATATGACAGTACATTACAGTACATGTATAGCAGCACTATGGTATATGGTGGTACAAAACAGCACATGTATAGCAGCACTATAGTATATGGCGGTACATTACTGTACATGTATAGCAGCACTATGGTACATGGCGGTACATTACAGTACATGTATAGCAGTACTACAGTAAATGACAGTACATTACAGTACATGTATAGCAGCGCTATGGTATATGGCGGTACATTATAGTACATGTATAGTAGCACTATAGTATATGGCGGTACATTACAGTACATGTATAGCAGCACTATGTAATATGGCGCTACATTACAGCACATGTATAGCAGCACTATAGTATATGGCAGTACATTACAGTACATGTATAGCAGCGCTATGATATATGGCGGTACATTACAGCACATGTATAGCAGCACTATAGTATATGGCGGTACATTATAGTACATGTATAGCAGCACTATGGTATATGGCGGTACACTACAGTACATGTATAGCAGCACTATAGTATATGGCGGTACATTACAGTACATGTATAGCAGGCGGTATGGTATATGGCAGTACATTACAGCACATGTATAGCAGCACTATAGTATATGGCAGTACATTACAGTACATGTATAGCAGCGCTATGGTATATGGCGGTGCATTACAGCACATGTATAGCAGCGCTATAGTATATGGCGGTACATTACAGTATGTGTATAGCAGTGTTATAGTATATGGCGGTACATTACAGTACATGTATAGCAGTGTTATAGTATATGGTGGTACATTACAGTACATGTATAGCAGCACTATAGTAAATGGCGATACTCCACTCCCCGCAGCCCCCCCGCTCCTCCACAGTAAAAGTTAAAATAAAAAAATCCTCGGTGATGATACTCACCTGTCCGCCGGCCCGCTCCACCTCCTTCTTTTAGGTCCTACAGGCCTTTAGGACCTGTCTTTGCCTGGGAAACTGGGGTGGTAGGATGGAGAGGGGGGGAAGCAGGATGGAGCCGACAGGTCATGAAGCTAGGGGGGCAGGATAGAGCCAGCAGGGGCAGGATGGAGCCGGGGGGCAGGATGGATGCGGGGGATGCAGGATGGAGGCGGGGAGGCAGGATGGAGCCAGGGGGGGCAGGATGGAACCAGGGGGGCAGGATGGTTGTGGGGGGGCAAGTTGGAGCCAGGGGGGGCAGGATGGAGCTCGGGGGCAGGATGGTTGCGGGGGGCAGGATGGAGCTGGGGGGGCAGGATGGATGCAGGGGGGCAGGATGGTTGCGAGGGGCAGGATGGAGCTGGGGGGGCAGGATGGAGCTGGGGGGCATGATGGAGCCGGGGGGGCAGGATGAATGCGGGGGGCAGGATGGATGCGGGGGAGCAGGATGGAGCCGGGGGGCACGATGGTTGCGGAGGGCAGGTTGGATGCGAGGAGCAGGATGGAGCCGGGGGGGCAGGATCCCCTTCGCCCCCGCTTCTTTTCTCACCTGTCTTCTGCAGCTGTCTACTGCGGTCATGTGACAGGGCGGGCTGTGTGATGTCACATCAGCCTGCCCTGTCACATGACCGATGTACACAGGGAGAAGACTGGTGAGAACGGGAGGAGGCAAGGTGCAGTGCGATGCGGGAGACGAGGTGGGTGAGGCAAGGTGCGGTGCGGGTGGCGAGGTGCGGGAGGCGAAGTGGGGTCAGCGAGGTGCGATGCAGGAGGCGAGGTGCGGGAGGCGAGGTGGGGAGGCAAGGTGTGGGAGGCGAGGTGTGGGAGGCACTGTGCGGGAGGCGAGGTGCGTGAGGCGGGTACCGGTGCCAGGGGTCGCTGCGCCGTACGCATGTAGCCTGGCGATACCATACATTTGAATGTGCGAGGCTTTTTGCATACGCGGCGCTCATTGGTTGCCGCTGCTAGCAGCAGCCAGTCAGCGCTGGCGTCAGACAGACACGATTAGGAGATTATATAGTAGATTTATTACAAATATATTTCATACATTTGGTTAAAATTAATGATAAGGTGCCATGTATTTTATCCCAGCAGCGACAAAAAGAAACCTCACAAACACAATTTATTAAAATTCACAAAATAGCAGCAATTGGATAGAAAAGAGAACTCCTCCGAGGTAGTGTATGCAAATTAAACATTCTCCCAGTTCCCTAGTTCAACAGATGATTAAAAGAGGTCATATAAAAATTCCTGTATCTAGTTAGGGATGAGTGAAATACTCTGTGTAACACTTGAAATCAAGTGATCACCTAGTTACCTGTGACCGTATGTGTATGTAAAGGGCTCGTTACACGCTTTAATGTCCGAGCGATCCGTCCAACCTTCCGACCTGGCTGCGATTGTTGGAACATCGTTTATTGATCGCTATTGAGGTGTCACACGTACAGATATAATGAACGACTCAGCAACGACTCTGCGACAAGCGAACGATATTAGCAGTCATTTGGATGCCTTTGTTCCTCAGTTCTGAATGGGCGAAGTCGTAAACGACATCTTTATCAAGGTATCACATACGCCGATACTGCAGGTTGAACGGACGACCAACGACTGATTTATGGACCTGTTCATAAACCTGCGATCAACAATCAGCCGACTTTTTGTTGGTCGTATCTACATGTCACGCGCAACGACGTCACTACACCGCCCCAGAAGCCGTGACATACCAACAATATCGTTATCGATATCGTAGCGTGTAACGGGCCCGTAACACCTATAAAGTGCAAAATCAAACCAAATAACTATGTGATACACCCATGTAAAAGAAAGGGTGTGACAATCTATATAAATAATCACGATGTGAAAAAAAGGATACTGGTCAGTGCATCTTGAGAAAAATCATCCTAATTATTAAGGTGCTAGATACCACCATATACAACAGGGCAAATCAAGAGTGGTGAAAAAAATCTATATCAGTTAACTGGTGCATACTACAGTGCTACACAAACAGGGCAAATGATGCGCCAAGGCTTTGGGGTACTTGGGTGTCAGGCGACATGGGTTAACGCTCCAGTTGTCACGGGGAGTGGTGGCTGCACCTGACCCCGTGTCCTGGTCCTATCTTCCAAAAAGGGGTTATATTTACATGGGACTATGTACAAAGTTTGTTTGTCGTGACGCCACCTGCAGTATCTGGTGAGATGCCTCCAGCGCCGCCACAGTCCACCAGAGGTAGATGGTATTGCAGCTAGTGTGGTAAAGTCCTCTGCAGGTAGGACTGGACCTCTGGGGCAGCGTTCCTGTAAGGAAATAAGTTCATGCAGAAGGAAATGCATGAGAGTCGAATTCACTTCTCTCCGGGTACTTCATTAACATCAACAGGTAACTATTTACATTTAAGCATTCTTGGTTTTCTTCCCATTGCTGGGAGGCACATTGCTTTAAATGTTACACATATACACACAACAATGCAGTCGTTAGTTACTAGACTTCACAGTCCTCGGGTCACCTGTCGGCAAAGTTCTTACTCTCCGATTGCACTTTCTGCATAAGAGACATTATTGACTTGGCCCAACGGGGACTGGTACTAACTACGCGGGCTGCTATTCACTCAGCACACATCATCAAAAAAGGAAAACGTTCAAATAAAAAGTCACTAAGTCTTCAGCGAAAGATATACTCAGGGAACGCTCATTATTCTTGGGTTGCAAAAGTAAAAAATAAAAGGAGAATGGTTGTTGGAAGGGGCTATTTACAGGGCAATGTCTCAATGCAGGAGTCTATTGCAAGTTCAATGTAAAGGTTCTGTGCGGGATATCCTGATGGTGAACAAGCCTAACGGGTCGGGGAATCGCTCGTAGGTAACCTGCTCACCTCTATAGAAATCTCGATTTGGGTTGTCCTTTCCGCAGGTGGGATTCCACGTTGCGTCTGGCAAAGAAAACGTCATAGATTAGTCCCGGTTCTCGCAAGAATCCCCAGCCATCCTCTTGGTACATGGAAACAACAGTTCCTAGGCGGCGTAACTCCATTGGAAGCGGGGGCCGTAATCTGGCCTCGTCCCAAAGTGACCTGGTTGCCTGTTCTCGCTGGAACCAGTCTTCCCGTCGTCTCTGTCTGGCCAGCTGATCTCTCTCATCCAACGCTGATTGAGACCGCTGGGGTGGTTGATACTGTGGAGGTGGTGAGTTGCCGGTTGGGACTCTAGGCACCACTCGGGTTTCTGCTGAGCTCAATATGGCGGGGGCTCCTCGCTGCTGCCGCTGCCACGCAGTCCACCACGCAGCTTCTGGTGTGCTCCATCCTGAGGCTCCCTCTGCGTCCTCCAATTCCTCATCCTTGGTATCGTCATACTCCTGTTCTACTACGGTGTTTGGTTCAGTTGGGGACGTCTGCACTGTCTTTAACCGGAGACAACTGCTTGTCTGGGACAGTGGTGAAGTCAGGGATTCGGTTTGGACTCCAGTGTCCCGGGTTTGGACGGGCGATGGTACGGGTGGTAGAGAGGCGTAGTATTCCTCAACTGCTTGTTCTGCTACTGCCGCCTCTCGCGCCTTGCGGTCTGCTCTCATGGAGGACAGTTCATAAGTCCACTCCGCGCTCCACTGCCGACACACCCACACCAGGGCTTCTTCCATCTCCTGGTGGAGCCATCCAAAGGCATCCCTCCAGTAGTTGGCATCCCCCTCCAAGGTCAAAAGGGACACCGCTGCCAGGTCTCCTTGCGTGGCTCGGGTTTGCTCCTCAAGCTTGTGCACAATGTCTCTACAATGGGGTGCCGCCATGCTGCCGGGTACAAAGGAGCCTTGTTCGGTATGCCCTTCTCTTCCGATTTGTCTTCTTATGAGCGGCCTCTCCCGGGGAACTTCCTGTGGGCCACCCCCCTGATTGATTGATAGCAATCGGGGCGGCCACACTTTTTGGCGCCTCCGTCTTGGCTCTCCTTCTTCTAGGGGCTGAGGCACACCCCCGGACCTGCACATGGCGTTTAGTACATGGCTACGGCGCCATCTTGGGTCCTCCTGCAGTTATGGCGGGAACCCATTTTTGGCACCAAGCAATGGCTCCAGTGCCCGGTAACTTTCTGCTCCTGGGAGCCCTTTGTCCTACTCCCTCTCTCCTTGGTCCCTCAGCTGAGTGACCCAGCAGGCCCCAAACTCAGAGGCAAAGATCCAAGGGCTCAAGCCCCAAGGGCCAAAGACCCTAAGGGCACAAGACCCGAGGTTCAAAGACCTCGAGGCAAAGGACCCTGGAGGCAAAGACCTCCTTGTTCCCTCTAGAGGTGGTATTATTCCCTCCCAGGTACTCTCCCACTGTGTAATCTAGAGGGGGAGTGTTGGTTCATGGGTTCCACCCACCATCCTTGAATTCTCTTGCAGCTGGAGTATCTGCACCTCTTTTACGGGTGCAGTACCCCTCTGTGACGCCTGCTTAGCTGGGCGCCACACAAATAATGCTCAGTGCTACACGAAAGGTGCAAAATAATGTATAGTGAGATAAAAAAGCTGTGTGAAGCTTGAAACAGTACAGTAATTTAAATAGATCACTGAACAGCAGGGAAACTAAGAAAACCAGTAATTACATGTCACTCACACCTTCCTGCATGTAATGTACAGGATTACCATACAATAAATCCAGAGGATTTAAAGTGAACAGTAGTGGTATAAAAGATCTCCAAAAGGAACTCAAGGTATATGTGTTACAGAGACCCTATGTGAAGAAGCTAAGGCGAAACGTGTAATGGTGGGTTTACACGTCCTGATATCGGCGTCCAACTCTGACCAAAAGTCACATGGTTCGTGCGTTGGACCCGATATAGTTCGTGCGTTGTATGGTGTAAATGACCAATACGATGCACGAACGATGTCAAACCGATATCGGGGATCTAATTAGTGGGCTATACAACGGGCCGATATTGGATGCAGGTTGGAGCCGGATCGTACTGTGTAAACACCCAACTCCGATGTGCAGTACAACGTCCCCTATTCACTCCCATGTTAAATGGTCGTTCCTGGATCGTCCGTACAAGGGGGGGCGTAGACATCGTAGAGACGTTGTATGCCGATATCGTGCTGTGTGACAGCTCCTATGCGATGTTGGAATTCTGCCCAGAAAAAGCGCGCTCCCGCGGTGTTGGATCCAATATCGGACAGACGTTGGAACGTGTAAACCCACCATAAGGATGAGCCACTCATCCCCCTCAGGACTGCTCTTTATTGACCCCTCAGCTATTGGACCTGTACAGGTGGTATTTAGATCTAGCCAACTGTCTCCCTCTTCTTTGTGACACATATACCTTGAGTTCCTTTTGGAGATCTTTTATACAACTACTGTTCACTTTAATTCCTCCGGATTTATTGTATGGTAATCCAGTTTATTACATGCAGAAAAGTGTGAGTGACATGTAATTACTGGATTTCTTAGTTTCCCTGCTGTTCAGTGATCTATTTAAATTAGGGTAGGGTCACATTGCAAACCTAAATTGCATTCACCGCATCCGGATCCGGATGCGGTGAACGCAATGGCGGTCACACACATTTTTTGTCAAAAATGTGTGCAGAATACCGCACTGCGGTCACCGGATGGCTCAGGATGTGTAATCCTGAGCCATCCGGTACCTGCATAGGTTGCGGTTCCCGGCTATTGACGGGACCCGCAACCGTAATAAAGAGTTAAATTGCTGACCTAAATGACTGTTAGAGGTCTGTAGGGGGGCTTAGACCCCCCTACAGACCGGCCGCCCACTTCTATAGTGTTCTTGTACAATGTCTCAATGGGCACGGGCTCTTCGGAGCCCGTGCATGTAAACCAAAGGTGCCCCCCCCCCGTATCACTATACAGGGGTGCGTACACCCCTGTATTACAATTATGCTTTAATTATGTGATATACACCCAGAAATGTCACAATCGTAATGTAAGAATATATTTACATTTTTTCGGAGGCTGAGTGAAGGCAATTCCATGGGCGGGGCTGTGTGCAGTAGCCTCCGCCCGCTCCTTCTTGATGCCCGCCCCCTCTGGCCGTAATCCAGTGTAGTGAGGGCGGGCGCGTCGTTAAAGGGGCGTGGCTAACCGCGGCACATAGTTAGCCACGCCCCTTTAACGATGTGCCCGCCCTCACAACACTGGATTACGGCCAGAGGGGGCGGGCATCAAGAAGGAGCGGGCGGAGGCTGCTGCACACAGCCCCGCCCATGGAATTGCCTTCACTCTGCCTACGAAAGCATGTAAGTATATACTTACAATGCGAATGTACACATTTATCCTGTACTACACATCAATACAGCATATTTGTAATAGAGGGGTCTATGCACCCCTGTATAGTGATACGGGGGGGGGGCACCTTTGGATGACATGCACGGGCTCCGAAGAGCCCGTGCCCGGGGAGAAATTGTTGCAGAACACTATAGAAGTGGGCGGCCGGTCTGTAGGGGGGTCTAAGCCCCCCTACAGACCTCAAAAAGTCATTTAGGTCACCAATTTAACTCTTTATTAAGTTTGCGGATCCCGTCAATAGCCGGGATCCGCAATCTATGCAGTTACCGGATGGCTCAGGATTACACATCCTGAGCCATCCGGTGACCGCAGTGCGGTCCCTGGAAACGCTGCGAAAACTGCTGCCTGCATGATTTTAAACGCAGGCAGCAGTGCCGGATCCGGCCACCGGATGGCTTGTGAAGCCATCCGGTGTTTTGCATAGGCTTCTATGAGGAGCGTTTCCTGGTCCGGTTTTGAGCTTTTTGAAAGCTCAAAACCGGATCAGGATTTTGTTACAAAAACGGAAATGTGACCCTAGCCGTACTGTGCTGTTTCAAGTTTCACCACAGCTTTATTATCTCACTATACATTATTTTGCACCTTTCGTGTAGCACTGAGCATTATTTGCACTGTTTGTGTAGCACTGTAGTATGTACCAATGATTTTTTTCACCACTTTTGATTTGTCCTCGAGATGATTGGATGATTTTTCTGACCAATATCCTTTTTTTTCACATTGTGATTATTTATATAGATTGTCACACCCCTTCCTTTACATGGGTGTATCAGACAGTTATTTGGTTTGATTTTGCACTTTATAGGTGTAAAGGTGGCTTTACACGCTTCAATCGCGATCCGATATCACAGTTCAATGGCGCGGGAGCGCGCAATTAGTGCACGTTCCTCCCGCATCGCATTGAATGTTTACACGCTGCGATATCGGAATACAACGTCCGTGCGATGTCTCCGCCTCCCAACCCAGGATCGCATACTTAACATGGGAGTGAATGGGTGACGTTTCAAATCGCATCGTAGTTGGGCGTTTACACAGCACGATCCGGCTTCAATCGCTATGCAATATCGGAGCATTGAATAGCACGCTCATTCAATCCCCGATATCGCATTGACATCGTGCCTGCATCGTACGTTCACACCATACAACACAGGAACGATCTCGGCTCCGACGATTGAACCACGTGACTTTTCATTGAAATCGTACTACGATATCGCGACGTGTAAACCCGCCATTAGGCTGGGGTCACACACACAGATATCTGGGCAGATATTGTTCACAGATCTCTGGTTGCAGTGAAATCATGGACAGATTGCTCCATTTGTACACAGCCACAAAATGGAACCATGTGTCCATGATTTCACTGCAACCAGAGATCTGTGAACAATATCTGCCCAGATATCTGTGTGTGTGACCCCAGCCTAAGGGTATGTGCGCACTGGCCGGGTTATAGTCGTTTTAGCAGCGGAAACCGGCGGTCGGTTTTCATTAGTTTTATGTAAATTTATGTTAATCCAAACCGGCGTTTGGATTAACATTAAAATCAATGTAAACCGACACCCGGTGTCCACACTCCGGCGGTTTACACAGGCTCATCTGTTGCTAAACCGCTGGTTTCCCAGCGGGTTAGCAAAGAATGAGCATGTTCTATAACCGCCGGTTCTTCAGCGGCTGCAAGCAGAATCATGTGCTGCTTCCAGCCGCTGCAGAACCGCCGCCGAGAACCCGCTGTGCAACCGCCCGGCTCCCGCCCGGCTCCCGCCGCACATACCCGCCAGGAAGCCGGTGGACGGCTCCGGAGCTTCCTGGCGGGTCCGCCCAGCTGCCGCCGACCAACCCGCCGGCAAGTGTGCACCTAGCCTAAGGCTTACACATACGGTCACAGGTAACTAGGTGATCACTGGATTTCAAGTGTTAGGGCCACTTTACACACACCAACTTATCTGTCCAACTTCTGAACAACTCACTGGTTGCAGTTAAATCATGCACACATTGTTACATTTTGTGGCTGTGTACAAATGGAGCAATGTGTCCATGATTTTACTGCAACCAGTAAGTTGTTCAGAAGTTGGACAGATAAGTTGGTGTGTGTAAAGTGGCCATTACACTAAGGCCGGCTTCACACTGCGTGTGTGATCCGATCCGTGGCAGACAACCGCGGACCGGATCAGCACACAGGACTGGGGGGCTAATATGCCCTCCGATCCTGTGTGCAGCGCACGCAGCTGCCGCCGCTGACAGGCCAGGACCGCGGCGCATGCGGTCCTCTCCTATCAGCAGCAGGAACTGCGTGCGCTGCACACAGGATCGGAGGGCATATTAGCCCCCCAGTCCTCTGTACAGATCCGGTCCGGGGCTGTTTTGCCTCAAGCGGACAGCTACGGATCAGATCACACACGCAGTGTGAGGCCAGCCTACGGCTGGCTTCACACAGCTGTTTTTCACTGATCAGTGTCCATCAGTGTTTGGGTGCCAAAACCAGGAGTGTCTCAAAAACTCAGAACAGGTGTCAATCTTTCAATTATAGTTTTTCTCTGCAAGTTCCTCTCCTGGTTCCTCTCCTGGTTTTGGCACCCAAACACTGATGGACACTGATCAATGAAAAACTGCAGTGTGAAGCCAGCCGTAGAGTATTTCACTCATCCCTAACTAGATACAGGAATTTTTATATGACCTCTTTTAATCATCTGTTGAACTAGGGAACTGATAGAATGTTTAATTTGCATACACTACCTCAGAGGAGTTCTCTTTTCTATATAATTGCTGCTATTTTGTGAATTTTAATAAATTGTGTTTGTGAGGTTTCTTTTTGTCACTGCAGGAATAAAATACATGGCATCTTATCAATAATTTTCACCAAATGTATGGAATATATATGTAATAAATAATAAAGATAATTTTGTACCTTTATTTGGGCTGATAACTCATTTCAAAAATAGGTATTTTTCTGACCCCTTGAGCTAGCTGCATTGAGAGTGTGGCCACAATGAGGTAAATAAATTAAGCATGCAGCCTACAGAACAACAGGGAAATATTGTGGATGAGGCAGGGACAGCATAGTGCAAGGACTCTGATGGCGCAACTACATCAACTATTTGGTCCATCCGTGCTTTGCCAGTGGACTCATCAGGTACCTGTATTAGGTGAGTAAATGATGTATTTATTTAAATTAATAGTTGTAGAGTGACTGTAGCGGCATAATGAATTATGGGATGCAGGGCCCTCCTACTGGTTTGAGGCTACTTCCAGAGGCCCTCATTCGGTGTGGGAGCTACTATGGAGAGCCCTTAAACAGTGTGGGGGCCATTATACAGTGGAGGGATCTCATAAAGTTGCCACCAAGGTAATGAATGCCTCCTCACCCCACCCCTGCTTACATTGTTTGAATAGTTGTCACGTACCCACTCATATATGACTTCAATTCTTAGGCCCACAGTGTGTTTTTGCTGCATTTTTTTGTAACGCATAGTTGCCTTGCTCATGCGCTTGGTTGTGCTCGGTGCCCCCATTACCTGCTATGGCCGGGCACAGTCGAGTGCATGCTCTGAAATCCTGGAAGCGCGAGTGTAAATGGGCAGATGTCACCGCGCATGTGCCTAGTCAGACGCACCCAGGAACATCACATTCCATGTTTCCAGGTGCGTCTGACTAAGCGCATGTGCGGTAATGTCAGCCCAGTCACACTCACACTCCAGGGATGTCGGCTCCTGTGCTCAGCTGCACTCGGCCATAGAAGGTAATGGGGGCACCGAGCGCAACCGAGCGCAAGAGCAGTGCATCCATGCGCCTATGCACTTGGCTGCAGCTGCTCCTAAATGCACCTGCATTGGCATTTGCAATAGCGCAGGGCAAGCAGGGTAGCCAAGCGCACAGGCACATTAGATGTGAAAAGGGCCTATGAGAATTCTGAAGTGCTGTGCCAGTGATGTTTTTTCCCCTTGCAGATTTGCAGCATTTTTTGGTCCAGAGAAAAAAATGAGGATGTCTATTCTAGGTGCGTATTAGCAATGTTTTTCTGACCTTCCTGCCATTAAAAATACTGAAAAACTTAAGACCAAAATCTGCACCAAATGCGCACAAAAACGTACCAAAAACGCATTGTGTATTTGGTGCCTTTTTCTAGCACAGGGTGCAGTTTTGCAGCATTTATGCCAACAAGCTGCTATTCCTAAGGCTATGTGCCAACGCTGAGTTTTTGATGTAGAAATTTTCTGCAGTAAAAATGCTGCCGAACTGCACCCAGTGCCAGAAAATGCACCAAATAGGCATTGCATTTTTTGGTACGTTTTTCTGACACAAGGTGCAGTTTAGCACATAACCTTAGTCACATGCTGAAAAGCTGCTCTTCCTAAGGCTGTATGCATCAATAAATTACAAGAACTCTCACCAGTAGATGAATACATCACCAGGACTATCATTAGTACATGAATAAATCCCCTGACTCATTATTGTTATCGTTCCTCTCTCAGTTCAATAATCATTATGTGACTCTTTCATGTATTAATTTGTCTGTAGTTTAACCACTAGTTAATCAGATTTTCACTTCATCTCACCGCCTTCACTTCTAATCCCTACACTACTTTGTCTGTGACACTAAACTTAAGACCCCGTCACACACTACGATATTGTTAGTACATCACGGCTTTTTTTTAATGTGTGGAGCAACAACGTTGTAACGACGTCGTTGCGTGTGACAAGTGTAACCGATCAACGATAAGTCAGCTGATCTTGATGGGAGGGTTTTGAACCGGACCTTAAACCAAGTGATGATCGTCCGTCCAACCTGCAGCATCGGTGTGTGTGGACACCTTGATAACGATGTTGTTAATGACCTCGCCTATTCAGAACTGAAGGACGTAGGTGATCAAACGACTGCAAGTGTCGTTTGCTTGTCGTTGAATCGTTGCTGCGTCATTAACAATATCTGTACGTGTGACATCTCACTAGCGATCATTGTACGTCGTTCAAGCGACCTAGGTTAAGCTCGGTGATCAGATCGCTCGGACGTTGACGTGTGTGACGGGGCCTTAAAACTTCCCTGTTTAAACAATTATAGAGTCCATTCTAAAGGCCCTGTCTCACACAACGAGATGGCTAACGAGATCGTTGTAACGTCACAGATTTCTTGGCCCCTGCTGTGAGATTGTTGATCGTTACACACTGCTCTGGGTCATTCCTGCGTCGCTGCGCGCCCGCTGGGAACGCTACATAGTTGTGTTTGACAGAGATAATGAGCAACGATCTCAATGCAACGCTATGGAGAGAAAATTCACAACGACCTCAGTATACTCTGGATCGTTGCTAAAGTTGTTTTTCACATCGCACCAGCGATTCCTGCACATCGTTATCGCTGATGCATCGTTATGTGAGACTGGGCCTTAACACTTAACTGCTTGTTCTATTGATGGGGATTTCCATTCTCATGATCTGCAGAGAGGTCATCTGGGGGCATCCCCTCCTCACTTTTTCTGCTTAGAAAATGGTTTTACCCCTCACATTTCTCTCTAAAGTTTTATTCAGTATTTTTTCCAGTTTTACATTCACAGTGGATCACTTTCTTCATCTCTCCTGATTAGTTGTCAGTTGTCAGTTATCAGACTGATATAAGACCATTCTCATAGTCATTTCTCAGGTACCACACAGTATTTATGATGTCTGACTTTGAGAAATGAACATGTCCTTAAATGAACACTGTACTCCTGAATAAGTTTTAATAAATGCATTACTGTTAATGTTCCACACAAATTAATCATCCCTTCTGCATCTACATGATTATCACAATTTTATTTTTTTACAAACATGTTTCTGACAATAACATTTTTTTCCTTGCATACACCTTTTTCTTCACTTCAGCCTAAAGGCCACGTTACACACACAGATATCTGTTCAGATATTGGTCACAGATCTCTGGTTGCAGTGAAATTATGGACACATTGCTCCATTTTATACACAGCCACAAAATGGAACCATGTGTCCATGATTTCACTGCAACCAGACATCTGTGACCAATATCTGAACAGATATCTGTGTGTGTAACGTGGCCTTTATATATATATATATATATAGGAAGAGATATATTGTCCACACCATCACGGGGGCATTTTTTCTTTTGGAGCCCTCTTTTGAATTTTGGAGTTGTTTAAATCTGTTTCCTGTTACTGTTTACAGTCCTTGTGCCCCCTTGATGAAGAAGTTAGAGTACTTAGAAATGCCGCACTGTTCGTCACATGCCGTGTATTGGAGTTTATTGATTCTACAACCAACAGTGCAGGATTTGTGCATCGCCCATTGCGTCAACAGAGCAGGGGCAGTAATATGGACCATATGGAAGCAGCAGTTCAGCATTGAAATATCAGCAGGATGAGGAGTTTAGGAGAATAGATTGGGATAACGCAGGAAATGTGAGAAGCCAGATGTGATTTTGTTAAAATATATATGATATATTTATATATAGACATATATATATATATTACACAAAAAAACAGAAAAAACTGCACAGCACTCAGAGACATAGTGTGAACTGGTGCCAGCAGGGACGCTGGATCAAACAACCAGAAAAAATTTATCTGCAGCACTCAGCTACTACCAATAATGCACACATGCTAACAAGTGGTATATGAGGAAAAAATTAAAAACTTACGTTTTTTTTAATAAAACTCAATATTCTTATTTTTTTATTTTCTGAGGTTCTTTGTACATACATTGGCCAATGTCTGTTTGCTCATCAACCACGATACGGTAACCTCAGGTCTGATGAGTCCTAAGCTGACATCCCTGTCCTCCTTGTCCTATCTGTCCCACTTCTAAGTGGGTGGACACTATCTCAACTCCAGACCACCGGTGGGCGATGAGGGTGCTCTCATGCAGCCATGGAGCCAGCAACTCCACATATTAGACAAAAAAACTGAAAAACTGCACAGCACTCAAAGGCATAGTGTGAACTGGTGCCAGCAGGGACACTGGATCAAACAACCATATATATATAGTTCCTGCTTTGCCTCCATTAATTTCACCTCCCAAAAGGTTTAATGTACAACAAAATGGTATTGATGCAGCTTGTCCATGAAAAATAATCCCTCGCACAGTATTGGTCAAGGAAAATGTACAGCTTATGGCTCTCAGAATTAGGTCAGACATAGACAGTATTTGTTTTTTAAAAAATGTATTTATTATAAAAAATTAATAAGGTGTGAAAAAAAACGACATTTCTTTGTGCAGCCCTGTGAACACCGTAATATTGAAATCTAACATAGCACAGTGGTAAAATTTGCTATTTTCAATATCTTTGCATTAAGAACTATGAAAGCTTAGTTAAAGAAAATGATATGTACCCCAAAATAATACTAATGAAAAATACATATTATCCCACCAAAAATATCCCTCACATGGAAACATCGAAAAAGAATAATAAAAAGATGAAAAAAAAAAATGCTTTAAAGGTCCAAAATAGATTCATCCTGAAGGGGTTAGGTTCTTGTTATATATGTTTGCTTGTTCATACATGATACAATCATTTATGGATGATAGGCAATATTCAAAAGTAAATGATAACTTGTCTCCATACTTACTGAAACTGCAATATCTGTATACAGTTATGTGCGGCTTACCTTCCTCCATGATCATATATGACTCCTTTGTTATCCCCCAATCATGACAATCCACATTGTGCATTTATCATTTCAATGTTCTCACTAAACTCCAAAAAGTTATTATCATCTGTTGATTAGCAGAAACATAACACAGTAGAAAACAAAAGAAATAAAAAAAAACCAGGCATGATACTTGAAAAAGTCGTCTTGCCTACCCCATATTTAATTATACACAGATGTAAATGGGCCATTTTTCCATAGCTAGTTATTACATTCCCTATTACAGTTTTCTGAAATTTCACCATCTCTTCAGCTTCCTGCCATATAATTGTTTGGTTGCATTATTGTCTATATGTTTTTTTTTTCTTTCTTGTTTTTTAATGTGAGTGCAGCAGGGTAAATCTTGGTTTTCAGCCAGCCCCCTGTTCTTCATCTGCTTAAGCTTTTATAGATGAAGATTGCTGTAATTATCAGAATACCTGCTTATTTCTAAAGTATTATCATGGCACCCAGCTGGCATTTACAACCAATTAACAAGCTTTGCCATTAGTTGCATAAGGGATATCGCAGAGTATAGCCATTGTGTGCTAATTTTCTGTTTTAGATAATCAGCTTGGCCATCCGAAATGCGAGAGGGTAGTAGAGGTAGAGGTTGACACCCTGCGGTAGGCCATAAGAAATTACTATGTTCTTCCTATAGACAAAGACATCCAGCTATTTTGTGATTGCATTTGCTCTTACAACTTACGTTCTAAAGTATTCCTTTTTTATGTTTAAGAAGACAGGCAGGAGAAAGAAGAAGACAAGGTGTGGAAGATGATTTTGGGTGTTGAAATGTTCCAGAGCCTCTTGTAGATGAAGAAAAAAAAATTAATTCATTTGTGACAAATCTCAGTTTGTGATGGCAGGCCGGCCATAATTTTACCAATTTCAGCTAATGTGTGAGTGCTTTTAAAGGGGGACGGGATGTGCCTGTGAAAATGGCACCTTGATAATTAATGCGGTCCATAGGCGTCCAAGAGAGAGTACACAGGAAATTGCACCCCCTGATGTGTTTTGTTAAAGTAAAGTCTACAATAACCAGCTTGGGATATTAATATCATGGCTAAGAGCGGCAAGGATTGAATTGAAAATGGGATTAGACATGCATCATTACTGTGCATGATAAAGGGACTAGATTCCATTCATTCTCAAAAACAACTTTATAGAAAATGTTATTTTTCAATCTCTTCCTTTACCTCTTGCTGATAAATTCCTGGACAATTATCGTAATACACTGTGGGACATACACTGCAAAAATAATGCACTCTTTGGTATTTTATATTTTATTGTCAAATTGTAAAGTAATAGATTATTTATATATTGTGTGTATGTTCTATTGAAATGATGAGCATTAGTGTACTATAGAGTCCATTGACTTGACTTAAAAGTTTGTGCCACTCTTTGGATGTGTGCATGTGCATATTCATCTTTTTAGGTGGTTTCTGATGTAAAACCTCCTACAGATGTGCTAAGAAAATGCTAAGACATTGAAAATATGCATTTCTATTTTAAAGCAACTTGCTGTGCATATGTTAAGGCTTTTGAGCGTCTTTTAACTACTCGAGCCTTCCAAATACGAGAATTGGTTACAAAAGGTAACCAGAGCATTCTTCAGGCATTTTCAGCATTGAAGATAATCTATAAGTTATAATAGATGTAAATGGGAAGGCTTAAAGCACCACTTTAGCGTTTATTGGTTTATAACTGCTGAAGTGGTGCTCTAAACCCAAGTTTCCTGTCCCCGATCTTATACTTACCCTCTGGCATTTTCACCTTTTTTCTGCGTCACTCAGGTTCCACATAGCAATCTTGTGACTTCATCTCCTCATAAATTACATCACAAGCTCCCAATGCAAATCTATGAGAGCCAGTAAAAGGCCGGAATGAGGTTCTCATAGGAATGTATTTAAGGGTACCTTTACACGCCACTAACGTGGCGAGAAATATTGACGGCGATATGTCGCCCTGGAACTATTGCCGTCAGATTGCCTCCAAGTTGCGGCGTGTAATTTGGGAATTTGGCGGCGATATGTCGCCTCGCCTCGGTCGCCTGATTTCAGAGCACTGCTAGGTGTATCCATAACTTACATAGTTTTAGACGATCCCTAAAAACACATCTTTTTAGGACGGCCTATCATGATCCCTAGTCAGAGTCATCTAGACATAGCCTATCGCCTCCACCAGTCTCCAGTGCATCACAAATAATGTTTAGTGTCCACTTATGCTGCTCCTTTCTGATCCCCATCTCCTTAAGTTGACTATGCCATCACTGTAAATAAGCACCTGTACTTTGTGTCACCCCCACCTCATTGTTAGATTGTAAGAGCTTATGAGCAGGGCTGTCATTATTTTGCTCTAATTATTGTATTATGCTTTGTATTGTTTTTGTATCTTGTATCGTATTTTCTGATAACTGTTTCTTATTATTGTTAAATATGATCTTCTGTATTGTAAAGCGCTGCGGAATATGTTGGCGCTATATAAGTAAAGATTATTATTATTATTGATAAATACTTTTTTGCTGCATTCCTATACCTGCTGGTAAAATAATTAACCAAACAGTCCTTTTAAGGGCTAATTACACTCTGTATACTAATACAACTATTATCTGTAATGTGGGGCCAGATTCACAAGTAGGGAAAACAGTCATATGCATTGACTGGGTTCATAGTGTTTGTAGACTTGCTGGTACAATAATCAACTAAACAGTCCTTTTAATGGCTAGTCACAATCTAGTCTAGAGTGGATTAGTACAGCTATTTACTGTTATTAGTGCAGGTGCAGGTGTCATTTTTGCAGTAGGATTAGCGTCTGATAGGCTGATAGTGTTAAAAATGATTGCCTTCCAGTTCTTCATACTGCCCAATACGACCCCAAGTCCCATCACAGCCAATTTACATTTTTTTACTCTCTAATAATACTGCCCTTACCTGCGTACTTAAAAAAAATCTGGTAAGGGAGGGGGAAGTGGCTAAGTCTCTGGTGGTGGTGGTGCACGCAGTGGACGTGGCCTGGTGACAGGGCAAAATGGGCCTGCTGCTGCTGCGAGAGAACCGGAAACCTTATTTCTACCTAGATTCCAGTCTCAATTTGCAGGGATGTGCGGGAACACACTATTGAAGCCAGAACAGTGTGAGCAGGTTGTGGGCTGGATGGCAGATAATACTTCCAATCTCTTTGCCAACACCACCTTGTCTTCACACGTTCCAGTCCAGTCATGCTGCAGGAGACAAGTGACGTTTCTTTATTGGTTTCTTCTGGCCTCTTACTCTGCAAGTTTAAATACCCCAGGGGAATATTCATTGTCCATTCTTGCACAAATTGTAACAAAATGTTTTCTGAAGCCCTGCTCACTGTCTCTACCAGAGTGTATTAGATACCCTCCTTCTAATTTTTTTGCCTGCCCTTGCATATTGTAGATCACTGGCATTGGCACGCTCGGCCTTACGGGGTCCTTCAACTCAGCTTTGCAACAGTTCCCATCACTTGCATAAAACGCGCCACAGAACTCTTCAGGCTACTTTACCTGCAGGAAACTGTGTCCATCTCAGATGCACAGCATGGTTTTAAAGATTATTTCTAAAGACACCCTAAATTAACTAGTCGCTTCTGAGTTAAGTTTTACTGACACTGGTTACACTTAGTCATGACTAGCTGTGATAAAGGTCTTTGCTTTCCATAGCTTATTGTTAGGCTATATGCCCACTGGACATTTGTGCTGCTTTTTTTGTGTTGCGCTTATGGTGCGTTTGTCAGCAAAAAAGCAGCTGTGTAAAAAAAAAAGCAGCATAAACATATTGCGATGGTGCTGCCATTGTGAACATTATAAACACAGCACAAATACAACACAAAGCCAGACATACACAGAGACAGACAAACACACTTCCTCTCACCCTCCCTGGTGATCCACAGCAAGCTACCAGTAATTTCTTTCTTCTGTGCATCAGCAGGACCTGTGGGTAGTTGGGTTTGGTACTTCCAGCACCTTGTACCATTTAACAACCTGAGACAAATGGGGCACAGGTACTGTAAGTCACCTCATGCAGCTCCTGTCGGTGCACAGGAGAAAGAAATCACCGGAGCACACCGTTTGACTCACCGGGGAGGGCGAGTATTGGAGCGTTCAAAGGAAAAAAGCATCACAAATGGACTGTGTGAATACCAATCCATTTGTGAAGCCTATTTGGGGTGGGGTGGGGTTAGAATGGACTCAATGGAGAAAATGCAACCCAAAATCGGGTATGTTAATTGACATGCTAGCTTTCGAACACATTCAATTTGTGCAGCAAATCAGTACCACTCACAAATGCACATGTGGGCACAGCATTTTTAAAATCAAATTGACTTGAATGCAAATGCTGCGGGTGGTCTGTTTTAGGTATTTGTGGTGCGTCATTTCTGCAGCACCAATGCACAGTGGGCACTTAGCCTTATAGAGGAACAATATTGAATTTGCCGCTTCTGAGCTAAATTTTACTGACACTGATTACACTTGCTCATCACAAGCCACTTACACTCAGGCACAACTAGCCATGAGAAAGACCCCTGCTTTCCATAGCTTATTCTAATAGAGGAACAATATAAGAATAAGAAGATGCTATTATATTAGATCTAGATACTATAGCTTTGTCCGGAAGCAGAGGCTGAAGTGCCTTGCAACATGTAGACCAATGAACCATAGTTTTACCTAGCCACTTGGAGTCCTCTTTAAACTGTTTGAGGCAAAAAGACAGTATTTTATCTTGATCTCTTATTTTTGGTGTGTATCACCTACAGATGTGCAGCAGCCTAATACATGTACATCAGTGGTTGTGTCTCACACAACCCACCCAGGTGAGGAGATAATTGTCTCATCCATGCCCCTATTGTAACCAGTTAAAACTTATTGCACTTTTTTCTACCTTAGTTTTTTTCTGTTCACTGAAACAATATTGAATTTGTCCCTTCTGAGATACCATTTACTCATATTGGTTACATTCAGTCACAACTACCCATGATAGAGGCTCTGCTTTCCATAGCTTATTACTAGAGAGGACCAAAATTGATTCTGTTGCTTCTGAGCTCTATTTTACTGACACAGGTTTCACGCCTGCCAGACAACACTAAATAGCCTGGAAAGTTACAGATTAGAGATCCAGCTCAATGCAAAAGATGTACCGGTATTATGTGTGCAACATAGCTGTGAAGCGGTGCCCAGAATAGTAGTCATAGATTAGGGCTGCACTTTCCTCATTCTGGCACGTTACAGTCCACGAAGAGTTCTGGGTGTGTGTGCTGCTGGGGTTACCTACCTTAAGTACCTTCAGGCCATAGTCAATGTCACACGCTTTGTCCATTCCATAGGCTTCCAGATAGGATCGACAGACATATTGCTAACAAAAAGGTGTTCTTTACTGAAGACATTTTCAAATTACATTAAATAAAAGGCACTTCTCATTGTCTTCTGAATGATATGGAGGTATGGTCTTAACCAAACTAGGAGTCCCACTCCTTTAATGTGGCTAGGGTCAGACTTGCGTCTGCCCCTGAACCTGCAGGATCTGGCAGAAAGTTAGTTTCTGGCCAGAGTAGCACGTATTGTTACAAGCTGGTGACGCTATGCGCCGCGATGCTATGTATCTCTATGGTGACCGGACGCTTACCGCAGCCGCCGGCTCTACAGAGATCTACAGGATATGCGCTTTTGCAGAACGCACAGGAAAACACTGCAAACAGCGTTTCCTGTGCGCTCTGCAAAAGCGCATATCCTGTGGAGCTGGCGGCTGCGGTAAGCGTCCGGTTACCATAGAGATCAATAGACAGGTGGCACATAGCATTACCTGTTGGTAACGCTATGCGCTGCTCTATGCTTTAAACCAACTTTCTGCCAGATCCTGCAGGCTCAGGGGCAGACGCAAGTCTGACCCTAGCCTATGGCTGTAAAAATGTTTACTGAGACCATCACCTGCATGTTTTCCAAGGTGTATTAGTGTGCCGCTTTTTAATTTTTGTCAGGCCATGCACAAAATGCATTGGCTTTATCAATCTAGGAGTCCCATTCCTTTAATAAGGATATAAAAATGTTTACTAAGGCTATCACTAGTGATAATGCGGCCACACATAGAGTCCCAAAAATTGCGCATTAGCTGAGCACAGAGGAAAACGTTGTCTGCAATGTTTTCCTGTGCACTCTGCTAAAGCGCACATCCTGGGGCTCTGTATGTCGCCGCATCCAAGGTAAACTACGGGTTACTATGGAGCAGCGTTGCTTTTCAGCACTTGCCGGTAAACCTATCCGCTACTGCAGACTCTGCTCAGCATTTAGGGCTCATGTTAAACGTGGGTCACCCTCCAAGTGTGACCCTAACCTAACCCGAATATTTTAGTATTCGCCCATCCCTATTACAAAATAAATGTACCTTTCCTAGAATACTTTTTTCTTTTTTGTGCTTAAAAGTATTTACAAGTGAATTGAGAATTTATACAAAGATGGATCAGTTCAGAAAGAGAAATAAGACTTCTGTAATAAAATATATTACAAAGCGTGTTATTGTTATGTGTACTATTGAATTATGAAATAAAATAAAGCTAAAACAATTGTTACTTTTTAAAATTGCATCCTCACATAAACAATAGAAAAATAAGTTGACAGAAAACCTTAGTTCTTAATAAATATCAGCAGACCATCCCACAGTTTAGGCTACTTTCAGACTAGAGTCTTTTTCTGTCCGGCGGTGATCCAGCAGAAAATACGTCCGACTGGATCCAAGTTTTTTTGTGAAACCAGATGCAACCGGATGATACTGAACCAGTATTCGAGTGTCCTATCAGTTGACATGATTTCCTTGGTGCCATGGTCAGCTGGCCGTGTCATCATTGTAATCATTTCAGCTGACCGCAGACAGATAGAGCTTACCAGTCTCCAGCTCTCCCACTGCTTGCTTCCTTAGCCACACATTATGCTTCATAAATATCCACTGCGCTGAACTGCAACAGCCAATCACAGATGCTCACTCTCTATGAGAGTGTCTGTGATTGGCTGTTGTACTCAGACTGCGTTCTCACAATCTGTACCGGTGTATGTGCTTGGTTGCTATACACATTAGCAATCAACCTGCCGTCATAGTGTGTAAAATTAATAAATAATGGAAAAAAATGCATAATGCTTCGCTGTTTTTTTCACTCTCAGCACAGATAAAGTGGACAGCTGTTGGCTGCCACCCTCAGCTTCCTAGTTTTACCTTGGCTGGCAGTGAAAAATACAAATGAGCCCTCTTTTTTTTAGTATTATTTTAATAAATATTTTTTTTTAAAAAATATGTGTGATTCGTCCTATTTTTCATTGTCAGCCAAGGTAAAACTAGTCAGCTTGGGGCTGGTATTCACATAGTGGTAAGGCCCATAGTTATTGGGTCCCCACACGCTACAGAATAGCAGCCCAGAGGCACCCCAGAAATTGGCACATTCATTACAAGAACCAATTTCTGGGGTTTTACCCGGCTTTTCCCGATGCCCTGGTGTGTTGGCATTGGGGTAATAGAAGGAGTTAATTTCAGCTTGTCATTACACCCTGGATTGGTAATGTCAGGTGTCTTCTGATACCAACCCATTACCAATCCGGTAAGTGAATAGTTAATAAACACACACACACACACAAACATGCACAATGAAATTTTTTTATTAGAAATAAAACACACTGACAACCCTCAATTACCCATTTATTAAATGCTAACAAAACAAAAGTGAACTCAGTTTACTAATTACCGTATATACTCGTGTATAAGCCGACCCGTGTATAAGCCGACCCCCCTACTTTTGCCCCCAAAACCTGGGAAAACCTATTGACTGGTGTATAAGCCGAGGGTGGACCCCAGCACAGGTATACAGTCCCCCCCAGTGGTATATAGCAGCCTCCCTAGTGGTAGTATACAGCAGCCACAGAGGTATATACAGCAGCCCCAGTAGTAGTATACAGCAGCCTCCACAGTGGTAGTATACAGCAGCCTCCCCAGTGGTAGTACACAGCAGTCTCCCCCTGTGGTAGTATACAGCAGTCTCCCCCAGTGGTAGTATACAGCAGTCTCCCCCTGTGGTAGTATACAGCAGTCTCCCCCTGTGGTAGTATACAGCAGTCTCCCCCTGTGGTAGTGTACAGCAGCCTCCCCCTGTGGTAGTATACAGCAGCCTCCCCCTGTGGTAGTATACAGCAGCCACAGAGGTATATACAGCAGCCCCTCCCCTATGGTAGTATACAGCAGCCCCCCCTGTGGGTATACAGCAGTGCCTCCCCCTGTGGTATATACAGCAGCCCCTCCCCTGTGGGTATACAGCAGCCCCCCCCTGTGGTATATACAGCAGCCCCTCCCCTGTGGTAGTATACAGCAGTGCCTCCCCCTGTGGTAGTATACAGCAGCCCCCCCTGTGGGTATACAGCAGCCCCCCCGTGGTAGTATACAGCAACCCCCCCATAGTATATACAGCAGCCCCTCCCCTGTGGTAGTATACAGCAGCCCCCCCGTGGTAGTATACAGCAGCTCCCCCTGTGGGTATATACAGCCCCCCCTGTTGCTGCCGCACACCTGTAAAAAGAAGATCTTTCATACTTATCCTCCTGCTGTCACCGCGCGCATCCTCCGCTCTCCTTCTTGCTTGCACCCGGGCCCTGGCGTCCATTCATATGACCGCGCACAAATAATGACGTCATTATTTGTCCGCGGTCACGTGGATGGACGCCGGGTGCAAGCAAGAAGGAGAGCGGAGGATGCGCGCGGTGACAGCAGGAGGATAAGTATGAAAGATCTTCTTTTTACAGGTGTGCGGCAGCAACGGGGGGGGGCTGTATATACCCACGGGGGGCTGCTGTATACTACCACGGGGGGGCTGGTGTATACTACCACAGGGGAGGGGCTGCTGTATATACTACGGGGGGGCTGCTGTATACGACCACGGGGGGGCTGCTGTATACTCACAGGGGGGGGCTGCTGTATACTACCACAGGGGGTTGGAGAGCACTGACAGTGCTATGTAATATGCACGGCTCCCCCTGCCGCTGATGGACAGGGGGATGCAGTGCATATTGCATTGCACTAATGAGCGGCCCCATGTGACCGGCCGCTCACTATACAGCCTCCCCCTGCCTCCTCCAGCCCCCGGACACCGGCCCCACACAGTCAGCCGTCACTGACTCGTGTATAAGCCGAGGGGGGCACTTTTCAGCACAATTTCTGTGCTGAAAAACTCGGCTTATACACGAGTGTATACGGTAGGTGATTTCTGGAGTTAATTAGTCAATCAGGATTGTATTTAGAGGTATCAGACTACAGGGGGTTGAATACAAATTCATAATTTTCAGATTTATATTTGGAAAATATTTTGAAAACGATGTATCATTTCCTTTACACTCCACTAATACATAGAATCATACAATGGTTGGAAGGGGCCTCCTGGGTCATCTGGTGCAGCCCCCTGCTTAAGGCAGGATTTACTAAATCATCGCAGACAGATGTCTGTCCAGCCTCAGTGTGAAGACTTCCATTGAAAGAGAACTCACCACCTCTCATGGCAGCCTGTTACAGTCATTGTTCAACCTCACTTTCAAAACAATTTTTTCTAATATTTAATTTGCCTCCTCTCATTCAGTTTCATCCCATTGATTCTAGTCTTTCCTTGTGCAAATTAAATAAAGTTGATCCCTCTATACTGTGTGACAGCCCTTGAGATATTTGTAGACAGCTATTAAGTCTACTCCCAATCTTGGTTTTTGCAAGCTAAACATTCTCAAATCCTGTAACTGTTCCTCATAGGAAATGGTTTGCAGACCGGTCACCATTCTGGTCGCTCTTCTCTGAACTTGCTACAGTTGGTTGATGTCTTTTTAAAAATGTGATGGCCAGAACTGGTCACAGTATCCAGACGAGGTTTGACCAAGGAGGAGTAGAGGGTGATAATGACTTCATGTGATCTAGAGTGTATGCTTCTGGTAATACATCCCAGAATTGTGTTTGTCTCACTTGCTGCTGCATCACACTGTTTACTCATGGTCAGTATGTTATCTACTAGTATACCCAGGTCATTTTTCACACATGTTGCTGCTTAGCCCTACTCCTCCCATTCTGATATACATATAATTTATTTTTATTTTTCCCAGATGTAAAGGCCCAGTCACACATAGCGACCGCTCCAGCGATCCCGACAGTGATAACAACCTGCCGGGATCGCTGGAGCGTCGTTACCTGATCGCTGGGGAGCTGTCATACAGGCAGATCTCCCCAGCGCGTGCTGCCTGGATACCCGCTGTTTATCATAGCTACCAGCGTTCTCCCTGCTTACAGGCACTGCTAAGCAGGGAGGACTCTGGTAACCATAGTAAACACTGGGTATCTAGGCAGCGCGTGCTGCCTAGATACCCGGTGTTTACCATGGTTACCAGCCAGTGAGGTCACTGATCGCTGGTTTTTCATGGTCACACACAGTGATGTGTGCTGACCAGTGGGAGCGCAATGATCAAAAAATGACTTTCAGCCAGGTTCTTGCAAATGACTAGCCCAAGGTATGGGGACTCGGGTATCTGGGCCCTCTGCTGCGGTAGGGATGTCACTGGTGGCCTGCCCAGACCTGTGGCCCTGGTGGTCAACTAAAAAGCGGTAGTTGAAATGGGAATAAAAGTTTATAAGTTTATCGTGACGCCACCTGCAGATTCTGGTGATGATCACCAGCGCCGCTTCAGACCTCTGGGGGCGAAGGTACAACAGCTTGGATGGTGCAGCTCCCTGCAGGTGGAGCTGGGTTCCCGGGGCAGGGATACACCTGTAGTGATGGAAGTGCTGATGATAGAGATAAACAAGTTGCAGTGCAGCGGGGAAATAATTATGCAGAGACTCTGTCACTCTACCCGGGTACTTTACTGGAACAATGCTGGTGGTGGTACAGTTCACAGAAGACAACCGTTGTTAGGTAAGGGTAGTAGGCCGGGTAGTCACAGTGGAATGCAGAGTATCTTGGAGTCTCCCGTGGTATGCTTTCCTTGCTCTAACCTGGGTTCCGTTGCAGCTGCCTGTCCTGGAACAGCCCGCTTAGTACCAGGCCCTATTGGGGTGCTTTCTGAGTGTCCCGGCTTCCCGCTCTCCTCTCTCCTGCACTGGAACTCAACCCCAGTGGGTTATCCTGGTGTGACTGGTTTCCTTGAGACAAGGTGTCGTGGCCGGTAGATGGATCCACGACGACCGGTGTTATGACTCAGGGGCTGAACTCCTTGTACCGCGTCTTCGGAACCGGCACTCCGGTGTATGGACCAGGGTTCCTGCCCGGAGTATGGACACTCCAATTCGGGGGGTTCCCTCCTTCAGTCTGGGCTGCCTGTTTTCTCTCTCTCTCCAGGCCCCCTCTCTCGGAGTCACCTTTACTCTCTCAGGGCTCCTGTACTCCTTTGTCCCTCGAGGCAAACTAGAAATCCTCGTTTTTTCTACCTCCCTCCTCCCCTAACTCCCCCCCTTAGGGTATGGACCCTTACCATCTGCCTAGGTGGGTATGTGGGAGTGCTGGGATTGGATCCTCCTACAAACCATGCATTCCACTGTGACAAGGGTAACCGCACACTCATTTATGGGTGCAGTACCTCTACTGTGACGCCTGACCAGTGGGGCGTCACACAAACATATTATTTAATAATTTGTTCAAAGAACTTTCCTGGTATACAAGACAGGCTCACAGGCCCATAGTTCCCTGGGTCCACATTTTTCCACTTTTTGAAGAGAGATAGCGGCAGGTCATCGAGGGTTACCCGACGACAGCATAGGTGGTAAGAGAGCACAGGAGGCCAGGCCAGGTTTTAATCCAGCCAGGCTTCACACCAAGTTCTTTGATGCTGCTTTTTCTAGTAGTTTTTGTATAATTTTGATAGGACTGATTAGCATGGGAATCCGTGACGTGGATCATCAGCTTAAGTGTCTTGGCCAACACATGAACCAATATCCCATCTATAAAAGTTTTTTTGTTCATCATACAGAGAACTTTTCTACCCTTTTTTATTCATTTCAAAATAGTTGGGCCCCTAGGTGGCGCCATTCATCTAGTGGTGCAGAAACATTGTACTGTGCAGCCCATGGCTCAGGCAGCAGAGCCTTTGGATAGCTTTCGGACATTCTGCACCATATATATCTGTGGGAATTGTGCCCTATGCAGGCCCTTAGTGTGCATGGCAAGTCGCCTCCCATACCTTGGTTGAGGTGATTTATCAGCCTGCACCTGGGCTTGCTACACAAGTGGGGTCTGACTGCGTCCTGCAAGTGCAGTATTGGTTTTTGTCTATGGCATTGATGGTAAGTTTTTTGATGCTGCTTTTTCTAGTAGCAGAGGTGAACCCTGCCTTCTTGTTGGAGGAAGTCGATGAGCTGAGTCGCCAGCTGGAGAAAGTCCACCTCGACACCATGGAAAGATGGCGGCAGACGCTCGTGGAAAAGGCAACCGCACGGTGGGCGGTGTCTCGATCCATTTCCCTGACCCGGGAGCTGGAGAAGGATTAGATGGAGCCCGATCCTGGACAAGTACGAGTTCGGGAGGTGGTTCATCCAGCGGGTGTCCTATTCTGCTTTACGACCCTGGCCCATTTGCAGGATTATGGGATAGTCTCTGGGAGCTACATAGTGAGCAGTCAGCCAAGTAAAGTCGAGGAATCAAGTTCATTCAGAAGGAGAGGCGAGAACACCATCAAACAGGACTGAAAGGACACGGACCCGGCAGCCTGCATCACCATGAGGGACCCGCTCTTCCTCTGGAGAGCTCAACCATCCTTGCTACTACTTCCATCATCCCCAGAGGTCCCGACAGCAGCAGTGGCTATACCGGCCGCATTCCACGGGTGGCGTCATGACAAAAACATTTATTTTTGCTTTTATTTAATTTTTATCCATTTTTCAAATTCCTCCTTTTAACTGCTCGCCTGATGAGGGGATCACGGACGCGGTCACGCAGCCCCAGACAATGACGAGAGGGCCCGATTCCCATGATCCCCGCCAGGGGAGAGTAATAAATTATTAGAAAAAAAACCAGAAAAAAATAAATCCCAATAAATGCTGACATAGTCCCAGCATATGGGGGGCAAGATCAGTGACTGCATCCCCCAAATGATGGGATAGCAGGTACTGTACAATTCAGGGCAGTGTGATAAGCCGTGACTTCCCAGAGATTGTCTCAGGTTACACAGCAGGTATCACGCAGTAGGGAATCCCTCTGTGTGACCTGAGATCAGTGCTCATAACACACGCTGCCTCGCGAGAGCTGTGATATGACTCGAGATGTAGCAGGTATATCTTACCAGGATGGTGAGACAGCAAGTGTGAGGAGTGGTGGTGTCACAAAGAGCAGTGCAGTTCAAACTTGTGAGTTAGTCCCTGTGTGAGCCTGCACTTCAACATTGTATTTTTTTTTCTTGCAAATTTTGTACAGAATTTGGTGCAGAAAAAAGAATTCTGCAAGGAAAATAAAGCAATGTGGGCACAGCACTTCTGAAATGTGACTCTTCTGGTCTCAGGATATACTGTACATGCAGATTTTGATGCCGAATCTCAAAATCTGCATCATAAAAAGTATCAAGCAATGCAACGTGCTTACAGGACGTAAGGGGCTTCAGGGAGAGCTGCAGTTGTGGTGAAAGGGATTGATGATTCCTCTCACCCCCTGGCTTCCTGCACAGAAATTTCTAGGGCAGGGGTGGCAAACTGCAGTCCTAAAGGGCTGAAATCGTTTTAAGGATTTCTTTAGCATTGAACATGTGGTAATTTCATCACCTGCAGAGGTGATGATTCCAATACCTTGTGCCATGCTAAGGAAATCGTAAAGAGCGTCACTGTAACAACTTTTAAAAAAGCCCATGTTGGTACATGGTTAATTGTTCACATTTATAATATACAGTGATAACTTAAAAATAGGCAATAGTTAGCACAGACTATATTAAATCTAAAAGATACATCTAATATATAAAGCTGAATGTGTGTGTGTATGTATGTGTGTATGTATGTCCGGGATTGGCATCTACACCGTCGCAACTACAGCCACAAAATTTTGCACAGTCACACGTCTGGACCCCGAGAGCGTCATAGGCTATGTTATGAGGTGAAATTTTAACTCCGCGCGTTCCAGTTCACCAAACAATTTTGCCCCTATCTACATAATGGGGAAAAAGTGAATGGAATAGTGTTGGAGGAAAATCGACAGCTGTCAGCTATAGCCACAAAATTTTGCACAATCACACGTCTGGACCCCGGAGGCGTCATAGGCTATGTTGTGAGGCGAAATTTTAACCCTGAGCGTTCCAGTTCACCAAACAATTTTGGCCCTATCTACATAAATGGGAAAAAGTGAAAGGAAATGTGTTGTAGGCAAATTGACAGCTACCAGATGTGAACAAGGGGGACTTAAAGAATGAGAGTGATGCCGCCAAAGAGTATATACCATACAGTTGCTAAGGTGGGGCCCCGACATAGGATATTCACCACACACGGGGATATGAACACACACACAAAATGCGCCTCACACTACCACGTGCTTGAACACATATACCACCCTCAGCACACATTTCACCACACATACACCAAACTAGCCACATAATCGCCCTAAAACACACACACGTCTGGTATTATCCTTCAACAATAAAAATCTGATTAATAAGCAGCAAAACTATAAGAGAAACAAATGTACCATATAGGAAATACGGCAGCTGTCAGTCACATGACCTGTCTATTATGTGTATGTCTGAGCTAATATATACTGTCAGGGGGGAGGGTTTCCTGTTGCCTGGGGATTTATCAGGTTGCCAATAGCAACCAATCACAGCTCTGTTTCTATTTTGCTACTGTTAATCTGAGCTCTGATTGGTTAATATAGACAACAAAGGACATTGTCAGTAAAGCCTCTGTGAGATAATAGGATGTCTGTGAGGTAATAGGATGTCAGTTAGGGTATGTTGGTGGAAAGGCTGATGTCAGTCACATTACCTCTATGTGAGAGGATATAGAAACTGCCAGTTACAGACTATTTTTACCACAATAATGCCTCATAAGAAAAGGAGTTCCTTGGCACGAATGTCAGCTGATGCAAAAAGAAAAGCTGCATTACGGGTGAGTGAAAAATGTGAAGACCAAGAAACAAGGCTGACACACATGAGAACAGCAGCTCAAGGGCCAATGAACTTTCTGAGGAGGGGGAAGCGAGGCTTGCAGACATGAAAACAAGAGCTGCTTCCTCAGGGGCCAATGAACTTTCTGAGGAGAGGGAAGCGAGGATCCACCAAAGCTGTGTCATGGAACAAGACTCTTGATTAAGAACCTGTTTCCACATGTAATTGAGGCAACCATTTTGACAGGAAGTGCCACAGGAGAAGATGTTTTCATTCCAACAATTCCTCTTATTCCATCTGATTTGCCTTTTGATTTTAAACACCTCCAGCTTCCTGTTCGACTGGCATTTGCTATGTCCATCAACAAGGCTCAGGGACAGTCTTTGAAAGTAGTTGGATTTGATTTACAATCTCCATGCTTTTCTCATGGTCAACTTTATGTGGCCTGTTCAAGAGTTGGAACAGCTAAAAATCTGTTCGTCTTCGCACCTGAAGGAAGAACTAAGAATGTCGTCTATCAAAAGGCTCTCGAATAAGGAGTAGAAGATTACTTCACATTACTTGGCCAATTTAGTTAGATCTGTGTGGAATATCTGTGGTGTTGAAATATATGTTGTGAAATGCTTCTATTAGCTTAGTTTTTGCCTTTTAATAATTACATTTCTATCGATTTGTTTTGTGGTTTTTGTGTGCTGAATACATTTTTGTTAACACATTCTATTTTGTTAACAGCAGTTATTAACCCGAGCAAACTTGGGCAATCCCAACAGGCCTTCAGGATCACTAGCCTCTGTGGGTTTCTTTGCAGCTGGCTGTCTAACAAGATTATCCCTGGCCTCCAGCCAATGCACTCCATGTTTGCTTTCTGCTGCCAGTCTTGGAATTTGTCAGTGGTGGCAGCTTGACTAATGCCGGCTGCAAACCACCCCTTGCTACTTTTTACCTTCATGAAGGTGACCACCTCCCCAACATACAGGGTGCGGAGTCCTGAAGGTAGTTGGTCTTCAGCAGGGTGGATTGGTTTACGGTCATCAGTCCCATCTTCGGCTAGGAACCCATACTCCCTCTACTGGAAGAATGTTGCTACTCGGCCTTGGGTGCATTGCTCAGACCCCTTTCATTGCTTAGACTCCTGAAACCTCTATTGGGCAATGGCATCAGAAAGTCTAATTTTTTCCAGAAATGAGATGGGCCAGAGTGGTTCACACCTATTAGGATAGTTGCTGGCAGGGGGTAGGGGTACCACTATGGAATTCTCCCAGTCAAAGGCATTTTGGCAGGGGTGTTACAAAAGGCAAGGAAACAGGGGCTTCTTCCAGTACTACCTCTTCCTCCTTGTCCTTATAGTCCTCCTCATAAATTGAAAATGAAGATTTTACTGTTTACCACAAACATTGTTTTAGTCTTACATTTTTGCAGTTTCACAAGGCTAACAGAAGAAAACAGACCATACAATTTGTTGAGCAATTTCTCCCATTATGCCGATACCCCATATGTCGTGGAAAGCTACTGTTTTGATGCACTCCATTTGCAAAGGCTCTAAGTGCCAAAACTGCTGAAACCCCCTCAAGTGACTATGTATGGGAAATTATACTCCTCTGGAACTTCATCTATGGGTGTAATGACGATCTGGAAAGCAGCCACAGAGTCAAATGCAATCAAAGTTCCAGAATTAAAAAGAATAAATAAGCCCTTTTAGTGACCAATACATTGTAGTGCTTGCACATTGTGTCCAGCTCATGGTTCTGGAGACACACAACCCATATTTTTAGCAGGTCCTCCTTTCTACAAACATATGGACATTAAAGCTAGGGTCACCTTTGCGTTGTGACCGTAGCATGACGGAACCGTTAAAAACGTTAAAATTTCCGCCGCAGCGCATAGCGTTAATGTTATGCGCTGCCAGGCAAACGAGCCCCATAGTAACCCGCTGTTTACCTTCGCAGCCAGCCATACACAATGCTACAGAAAGTGCACTTTACAACAGCAAACAGAAACCGCTGTCTGCAGCATTTTCCTGTGTGCTCAGCTAAAGCGCACTTCCTGGAACTTTGTGTGTGGCCGGCTGCTAAGGTAAACAGCAGGTTACTATGGGGCTCCATTGCCTGGCAGCGCATAGCATTAACTCTATGCACTACAGTGGAAATTTCTACGTTTTTAACGGTTCTGTCATGCTAAGGTCACAACGCAAATGTGACCCTAGCCTAACTGTGGTTTAGACACATTGCGGTGCTCAGAAAATTGGTGGGAATTTGAATTTGGGAGCGCAGAATCTGCTGGATTTCTTTGTTAAGTGGGAAGTTGTACCACTTTTCCAGAGGCTTTGTGGTACAAGTAACATGATAACCTCCTATATTAACATTACCAGATGACGGACTTGAGTGAGCACTGTCATTTTGTGGATTGAGTTGAATACTATTGTTGGTAATTTGGGCACATAACATTTTGGATCAGTTCACATTTATTCTGTGCTCTATGCTGACCACTTACATTTGGGTTTCCATCTATATCTCCAAAATATGGGAGTCAGGTGAACCAGCGGAGTTACTCCAGACTCAGTTTCTGTTCATTGGTGGCCTTTTCTTTAAAGGTTTTTTAAAGGTGCAAAAAACTGTTCCTTTCCTCACTTCTGTGCATTTCTAAAAAGATGCACAAAAAGGATGGGCACCCTGCCAGACCACAGGTAAGAAGGAGTTTCAAAGTGACTCCCTTTGCCTTGTTACAGTGATATTTCAGTTGGAATTTTGTCTGAATCATGATTTTAAAAGATTTCTATACAACCCCTGGTGTAAGTGTTCAGCTGTACAGCACAGAATAAATGTGAGATGAATATTACCACAATATTTAGGAGGCAGATTAAACAAATCAACAGCAGTTGAAGAATTGGCTTTACTACTATTTTTTATGCTGTTCACCTTGCGGTATAAGGCTAGGGTCACATTTGCGGCAGGGCACTGCGGATCCTGATCCAGTTTTGAGCAGTAAAAGTGCTCAAAACCGGATCAGAAACTGCAGCCCATAAGAGCCCATTATAGTAACCGGATTGCACTACATGCAATCCGGTTACCCCTTGCGGAATTGCAGCCTGCAGTAAAAATCATGCAGACTGCAGTTTTCCCAGCAGTTTGCAAACTGCAGCAGGCTTGCTATAATGGACTCCTACGGGAGCCCATGCGGCTGCCGCAAGGCACATGTTAATGCCTGTGGCAGCCGTATGCTTTGTTCATCCCTGCTGCCGCAGGGATGAACAAAGGGTTAAGTGTTAATAATAGATGTGGGCAACATGTCTCTAGGGGGTGCCCACCCCCCCTAGTGACATGTTATCCACCTAGGTGGGCATGTGAGGGGTAAATCTGGGCATTTATAGTATTGCCGGCTATTGTCGGCATTTTCAATTTTATGAATGAACTCGGCGGCTCCTTGCTGTGTAGTAGATACAGTAATGTATCCATGGTCCTGAAAACATTAACATTAGGTCTATGGCGGTGCACTACCCATAGACCTAATGTTAATGCTTTCAGGACCAAGGCTAGCGGCTCATACAGTACGTACATTATGTGCTGTATCTACTACACAGTGAGGGAACGCCGGGTTTATTCATAAAATTGAAAATGCCGACAATAGCCGGCAATACTATAAATGCCTAGATTAACAACTCACATGCCCACCTGAGTGGACAGCATGTCTCTAGGGGAGATGGCCACCCCCTAGAGACATGTTGCCCACATCTATTATTAGCATTAACCCTTTGTTCATCCCTGCAGCAGCAGGGATAAACAAAGTATCAGGCAACCAGATTGCACATTCAGAGAAATCCGGTTGCCGGATTCTGGCTTAGGGACACAAAATGTGTCAAACTTGAGTGTTATTGCAATTGCAATTACCGCATCCGGATGTGGATGTGGTAAACGCAATTGCACTTCCAAGTGTGACCCTAGCCTAAGTGATAGGGCGGCTATATTACTCAGGTCAGTACAGTCACAGCGACACCAGATTTCTATATTTTTTATGTTTGGTTGTTATCTCTGTCTAAAAAATGCTTTATTTTTACAAAATAAAGTTTTTGGCATATTGATTTTTTATTACCCTGCTGACATCATGTGAGGGCTTGCTGTTTGCGGGATGAATTGCAATTTTTATTGGTTTCATTTTGGGCCACATAATATTTTTTTAGCACTTTCTATTCTGCATTTTGTGAGGTAGAATCAAGAAGAAACAGCAATTAAGTATTTGTTTTTTTTTTATGCCATTCACCATGTCATAAAAGTGGTAAGACAGCTTTGTTCTTCTGGTCAGTATGATTACAGCAATACATTTTTATTGTTTTTCTATGTTTTGCCACTTTTACACCATAAAAACTATTTTATAAAAAAAAAATGTTTTTCCATTGTTGTGTTCTTTTTTATTTTGTCACTGATGGCGCTGATGGTGGCTTATTTTTTGCAGGAAGATGTCATTTTCAGCCACACTATTTTTATTTACATATAAGTTTTTGATCATATTTTATTCCACATTTTTGTCAGCTGTATGATAAAAACAGTTTTTGCAAAGTTTTTTTTTACGGTGATCACTGAAGAGGTTAAATAGTGTGACAGTTTTATAGATCGGGTTGTTCTGAACTTGGTGAAGTACTCACTCTCCTGCCTCCTAAATGCTATGGATTGTGGAATTTAGGGGCGTTAAACAGCCAGGGTGGCACAGGACCGCTTCCGGCGGTGATCATGCTCCTGTGCCCGCATGAACCCCAGATGTACATTTAGATCAATTTCCGGGAACCCCTTCCCGACCATGACATGAGTGAACGTTAAATGTCGTGAAAGGGTTGAAGTAACTTTTAAACTCTTTGCTCTCATTTATTTCATGTAATAAATGGCCTAATCTTTCAAAATTATTTATTTGACACAGTTAAGATCATTAGATGCCAAAACAAAACATTCAATACAAGAAAACTAATCTTTGGATTCAGAGATATATTGATTCTATACATATATATTAAATGTGATTACCTCATCCTAAAGAAAACCCAATTATTGTACAACTTCATAGTATGTGCACCAAATCCCCTTTACTATCCCACATTTAGGACAAGATGCATCCTTTTCCGCATACTTACTTTAATATGTCTTCCTGTTAATGAATCAAAGTGGCATGCGCCTCCATGTCAGATTGCCACAAATCTTAGTCCAGTCAGATTCATAAAGATTGGGGGTCATCCTGTCCAGTCATGCACCCATCCTGCTCCAGCTGCAACAATTTTGTCAGGTTTGGACAAAAATGGCATGTGGAAAAATAGCTTTTTTTTTCATAGCTTTTTACATCAGAAGCTTTGATGAATTGAGGCTTATGTCTACTATACCTGTTAAACTTAGTGCATATCCTATTCTCCTTCATTTTGTCTATATAAGAAGTATGGTAGTCTGTAGAAGAGAAATGTTTTTTTTATTCTCGAAGTTTATACTTGGTTGTTATATCCCGCTGCTTATACTTATATGTGAAATATACTTTTGAGCACTTTCAAGAAACAGGTTCCAAATACGACTGCTCAGTTACCTGAGCACCTTCTATAACAACTCCTCTATATGCTTTACAGCTAATAAATAATGAGACTTCCTGTAGTTTATATTGTGAGTAGTTTATCACTAAGGATTCTCAAAAGTAGAGTAATAAAGTAATTTAGGAAAATTACTAAATAGTTAAAGTAATATATAACTGGATAGTATACATGACGTTAATGATGTGGGTTCATCTAAAATTTCTATTGTTGCCTCATTTTGTCACAGATATTGAAAAGCTAAATGGGTTGTCAATGACTTCAACATTCATGGCCTATGCTCAGGATAGGTCATCAATGTCTGATCCATAGAGGGTGTAATAGCTAGCAACCCCACTGATCTGCTGTTCCCAGAACTGCTCAACTACTCAGTTGCGGAGCTGCACAGCCCCGCTCCTTGACCTGTACAGTGGCCATGGCTTGGTACTGCTCACTCACTTCCAATTAATTTGAATAGGGGCAGATGTGCAGTACTCGACTGTGGCCACTATTTCATCAAAGGAACTGTGCTGTGCCACACCAGAGAGGAGTACTTCTGGCCAACGATGGCACCAGGAATAGCTGATCGGCGAAGGTGCTAAGTGTTGCCCCACTCCAATCAGACATTGATGATCCTAAAAATAATCCATCAAAGTTAAGGCCTCGTCACACGCTACAATATCATTAACGATATAGTTGAAGCGTCATGGATTTTCAGTTCTAACGACGTCTTTCAGTGTGACATGTACATCCGATCAGCGATAATCGGGCAGTTCGTTGATGGGAGGATTGTGAACCGGAACTTAAACCAAATGATGAGCGTTCTATCAAACTGCAGCATCGGTGTGTGTGACACCTCGATAATGATGTCGTTAACGACCTCGCCTATTGAGAAGTGAAGGACGAAGGTGAGCTAACGACCGCGAGTATCGTTTGCTTGTCGCAGACTCGTTGCTGCATTGTTAACGATATCTATACTTGTGACATTTCACTAGCGATCACTGAACGTCGTTCAAGCGATCTAGGTAAAGTCGGATCGTTGATAGGATCGTTTGACCATTGAAGCGTGAGACAGGTGCCTTTAAATTCTCAGACAATTCCTTTAATTTTTTGCTGTTAAAGGAGATAAACAACTATAGTAATTCTGAACTGGACCACATATGGATTTTTAACAATATTATTTCTAAATATTCCAAAAAGCTAAGTCTTTAAATACTTCTAATTTTTAAAAAAATATATTTCATTGTACAGATATTGGCCAAATGGGTTATTTAATAAAGTCTTTATTTTAATTTATCACTATACTCTTTATCAAGGAACAGGTGGCTACTATCTTCAGAACTTCTCTAACCTTTCCATCGTTAATTTCTGTAGCCCATGGATCGCCTTACCTTCGGAAATTACACAAAATGTTATGAAAGTTAAAAAAAAATACATCTTGAAACTTTGCAATTTGGACTTCTTCCTGGCCATTTAAATATATTTAAAGCAATGATTTTGTATAATTTGTCTTTCTCTTGTGGAAACATACCGTGCTATTGTCAGTTTTAAAAAGGAGCAATTTTCAGACTTCAGAGATAAACGTATTAAGGTAGAATTGCGCCTGTCGGATACCTATAATTAAATAGAAAAGCAGCTGCACTTATGAATAATAAAAAAAAGATAATTTCTGCTATTTTTTAATACCTAGTTGTAAAACAAAATGAAACATTTATTATGGAGGATTCTTCGTATTTATATTGTTCTATCAAATTAAACAATGTACTGAATGAAATATAATTGTGTTAATTGCTTACAACACTTGTTTAAAAGAAAACAACTTACTGAAATAGCATCATAATAATATTAGAATTTCATTTATGTAGTTATATGACAAAATGAATCTTTGTTCAAAGTAATAAATTTGAATTGCTCCAATACTTTAAACAAGATGATAGCGATAGATAGATAGATAGATAGATAGATAGATAGATAGATACCATTGTATGATCAGCAACTGAGTGCACCATGTTTATCTTTTGGGCTCGACATAAATGAATGAGATAAACACCCCTTTTAAGTAAAAAAAAAAAAAAGAAATGTTTTTATTTATTTTGCACATAAAAAACACCAGTTTGGAATGATAAAAGGCAGAAAAACGAATTCTACTTGGCGTTTGAAGTGCTGCATTTTATTCATTTTTACATTATTAAGTAGTAGCTGTTATTTTGGTTAATAATAAAAAAATCAATAATACACATAAAAATAAGAAAATCTTTGCATAAATTGTATCAGAGAAATCTACTTTTTTCTTCTCCCGTTCTGTTTTTTAATGTTACATTCACACTGTGCGTTTTTAGTCTGTTTTTGCTCATCAGGTTTTGTAGCCAAAACCAGGAGTGGGTGATAAATACAAAAGTGGTGCTCATGTTTCCATTATACAGTATTTTTTGCATTATAAGACGCACTTTTGTTCCTCCAAATTTTGGGGGGAAGTGGGGTGCGTCTTAATCCAAATATACAGATTATGTACTGCAGGGCCCAGGGGAGGTGGGGCAGCTCTGGAGCCTGCCCAGGGGCTGGGGCGGGCTGGTGGAGGCTGCAGGAGGCAGTGGGAAATCTCCTTCTCCCGCTCATATAATATGCATAGCCGCTCTCCATCACTGTGGTGCTGAAACCGCACCGCAGTGATGGGCTCGGGGAGCGGTGCATATTATATGTGCCTGTGCCCCCCTGTGATGGCACATGCCCCCCTCCTGTTCTATATGGCCCCCATGCTGCTGCCCATCCTAAAATAAAAAAGCTTTATTTTCCTCCAGCGCTGATCCACGGGTGTCTCTCCGGTCTCCCTGCTGCCGCTGTGATTGGGCATGATGTCACTCTGCTGTGCTGATCCCATGACCGGCACCAAGAAGTAGGAAGTGGAGGAGCGCATCAGCACAGAGGAAAACACCGGGAAATCAGCGCTGGAGGAAGGTAAGTAAAGAGTTTGTTAATTTACTATGGGCAGCAGCATGGGGGCAATATTTAACACAGGGGGGCATGTGCCATACATAGGGGATGTGTGTCATGCATAGGGGACATGTGCTACACATAGGGGACTTGTGCCATGCATAGGGGACATGTGCCATGCATAGGGGACTTGCGCCATGCATAGGGGGCGTGCACCATGCTGTAGAGGACGTGCGCCATGCAGTAGGGGACATGCGCCATGCAGTAGGGGGCGCGCACCATGCAGTAGGGGACGTGCGCCATGCAGTAGGGGACATGCGCCATGCAGTAGGGGGCGCGCACCATGCAGTAGAGGGCTATATCCAATGTAAGGGGGCCATATTCATATTGAGGGGGCTAATTTTAGGGTGTGGGGCTATATCCCAGGATGAGGGACAATGTACCAGGATGAGGGGGCTATGAGGGACATATACCCTATATGATTTGTTAGATGGACACTGGCATTATAAGACGGATCCCATTAACATTAAAAATTAATTTTTTTGTCCATTCCTTCACCAAAATTGGGGGTGTGTCTTATAATCAGGTGCGTCTTATAAAGCGAAAAATACAGTACTTTTCCTCTGATTGTTCCACTCCTGGTTTTGGCTACAAAAACTGATGCGCAAAAACAGACCAAAAACGCACAGTGTGAATGGAGCCTAATTCTTAAATGATGGGCAAACTTTTAATTCTATGAAGACAGATTTTCTCTTTACTAATTTGATAGTTGGTGCTTTTAATATTATCTGGAGAGGGTGGTTAGAGGCAGACACAGACTTTCTGCTGAAAATTCTCCTGAAACAACAGTTACCATTCTCCATAGAATTCTTTGAGCACCAGCTGTCACCTAATTTCAATTTTTCAGTGTGAAAATATGTTTTCACTGAACACTGATTTTACTAGTGAATTCAGAATTTTGAGATTGAATTTCAGTTTAGGAGAAAGGAGCAGATTTCTCTAATAAGATATATTGCAAAGTTTCATAGTCCTGTAGAATGTAAGCCCGCAAGGGCAGGGTCCTCTCTCCCCTCTGTACCAATCTGTCACTGTTAGTTTGTTCGTTGTATTTTTAACTTGTTTGTATGTAAGCCTTTCTCAAGCACAGCACCATGGAATCAATGGTGCTCTATAAATAATAGTAATAATATTTCCTCATCTTGTATTGCTTTCCGGTAGAAAACTAAAACTACAGTTAATCTGTAAGTGAATCATCATACCAGTTCCTTGAGATTAGTACCCATGCAATTATCAACACTGATACATTATTTCCTTTTTTAACATTTTTATACCTTTACATTGACAGATAAATAAAATAAAAAATGGAGCAGCATTTTGTAAATTCAGCCATGCTTGTGAAGCTCAGGCTCCTGGTTTCACCATTGTTATGTATATACTCATCCAAAGCATCTCGTCTAGGGATAAGCAAGTAGTGAAATATTCGTAATCGCTTTAATTGTAATGAGTTGTTGTCAATACTCGCGTACTCGTCCGAATAGCGAGTCCAATGTTAGTCAATTAGTGATAGGCTCCGCCCACACACATCTCTATACATTTTGTGCTTCCGGCCACTGTGTCGCTATCAAGCGACCGCGCCTGAGCAAAACTGGTGATTACCCGGAAGCGCCACCATATTAGCACTCCCAAAGCTCCCGGCGGCGGCCTGCAGCCTCCTGTCCCCGCACCTCCCCTACACCACCTGCACGCCCCTGTAAGACACCCCCACATACCCCCGCAGTACAAGCTCGCATCCCCCCCCTCCAGTGCCCGCTTCCTCCTCACACTACACCACCACGCCCCCCCTTTACCGCCCGCACACCCCCCACCTACTTACCTCTTCAGATAGAACCTTTGGTGATGTCAGTGCTCCGCCTCCTCTACTCTACGCTGCTTCCCAGCTATGACATGGAGCTCTCACAGCTGGGAAGGAGAGAAGAGGAGGCAGACAGTCACAAGCCGACCTCAAACACATAGGGGGGAGCACAATTACTCAAGGGGACCAGACACACATAAAGGGGACTACAAACAATGAAGTGGCCCACAGAGATGAAGGGGGGACATATACACTAAACGGGGGCACCAGAAATAATACACGGGACCAGACAAACATAAGGGACACCATAAACACTCAAGTAGGAGCCTGAGAAACAAGGACGCACCACTAACACTGAAGGGAAACCACAAACACTCAATGAGTAGTAGAGACACTGAAGGGGAGCCAGAGAGAAGGAAGGAGCACCAGACACAAGAAAGGAAAGCAGAAAAGCACTAAAGCAGCCACCAGACTCACCCAAGGGGGACAGAGACACATAAAAGGAACCACAAACACTAAAGCCTTGCACACAGACCAAGGGGAAAAAAGGAGCACTGATTCTAAGAGGCACACACACATAACGAGGGACTAAAGAGATTGAAGTGGCCCACACACACCACAAACACTGCCAGACACACACAGGCTCACCACTATTACTCAAGGGAAGCCAACACATGGGGAACAAGACAGACGCAACAGAAGCCACAGACAGGCAGCAGAGAGAAAACAGTGGGGGCAGAGACACAGGCGAAAAAACAGACTGAACAGGGGGCAGAGACACAACACGCACCAGAGAGCCAAACACTGCACAGGGTGGTCAAAGGGAGCGCAGGGGGGGCCACAAATACCACAGCATGCCACTGACGACCTCCCGATGCGATAGCATCAGGCCTATTTTCTAGTCCAGCTATAAAATGAGTATTTCCGGGACTGGGTGGAAGGGTGGACTTTTTTGTGTTTTCACTGCATAAAACACCTTGCTGTGCCCGCCAGAGCGAGCCTAACATTAAATCTGCTCTCGCTGGGATGGCGGCTCCGTTTGTGTACTGAAGGAAGCTGTCAATTTATGTCAGATTGATAACGATCGACACGTCACTAAAGAGCACCAGCAATACTCACCGAGTAACGAGTATCGCGGATACTGTACTATCCGTATGAATAGTGAATAGTAACGATTACACTCGCTCAACACTAGTCTCATCACCTCTGCGAATAAAAAATTGGTCCGATTACATCCAGACAAGTGAAACCCTTTTGGTATTCCATATGTCATGCAAATGCATAGCAATATATCTGTCAAAAAATGGACGACATACGAATGATCTGTGTTTGGTCCATTTTTTTTCTCGCACCTATATTCTAGCTTTAGTGAGTCTCTGCCCTTTTATGCGGTCATAAATAACACAATGCAATTTTTCCTTAAGCTGAAGGCACACGGTGCGAGGGACTCGCACGAGTGCAATACGAGGGAAACTCGCTTTGCACTCGGACCAGTGTTGCCCTATCAGGCATGGCACACTGGTGCGAGTCCCCCGCACCTAACTCGAATTGCGAGTCAGAAGCGAGTGCAGTCGCAGCATGCTGCGACTGCATGTGATTCTAACGTGCATGCGGGCAATAGAAGTCTATGGGTGCGAGAAAATATCGCACCCATACACTGCACGGTGAGATACTCGCACCCGTGTTTAAATTTCCCCCGCTGTGCCGGTACAGTATCTCTGGGTTCAAACCAGAGGCACGGAGAGCAAGATATAGGCACACCTGTTGAAAACAAAGTATGTGTGTCTCTATAGAAAGAGAAGATCATTTGCTATATATATATATATATATATTTGCTAACAATTGTTTTCATTTGGTGATCTCTCCAACTGTATACATGTTGTCTCCTTCTTGAATTTAATTTTAATATGGGAGTCTATATGGGAGTATTTCAGTGGCATATAGAAGTTATTGACATAGAGTGTTTAGATGTGTATGACCTACTTAATTCTAAAGTCTAAACACTCTATGGCAGTAATTTCTATATGCCACTGAAATACTCCCACATAGACTCATTTTGCCCTAAGTGTCTGCTCCTTAAATATCACTTGCTTTGGCTCAGCAATCAGACTTTTCACCGCCTCCCACTCACTCTACGCATGCGCCGCAGCCATTTTGGGACTCCAATGAAGCCGCTACACCCTGGGCACATGCGCAATACAGCGCTCGCCCAGATGGATGACGCACTTCCGGTGACGTCATCACCGCCCGACGGTCCAGTTTTGCAGCGACTTTGATCAGGCAATGATGATTACCTCATTACCTCTGTACTATAAAAACTCTCCAGGACCTCACGTACCTCACACTTCCCTGAAGAAGTCACTTAAGTGACGGAACGCATGGGGTCCACTGGTGTTCTGCCTGCTTCTCTACCCCAACCCAACTGTCTGGTAACGTATATTGGCAGTCCAATGTGTTCACAGGACAGCATCTTAAAGCCCTTGGGTTATCTGACTGTCCCAGCAATTTTGCTTGTACAGGCTCTTTGTTACTGTCCCTTATCTAAAGGCTTGCTTGATAGCCCTTGATTCAAGACTAATAACATCCAACCTGACTGTTTGTGACCTATTGTTATTACTGTCCATTTATATGGCATTTGGAGTTGGTCAATTTAATTAGTCCAGCCAATCTTTTTGTGACTTGGCTCCATTACCATTCAGTTCCAGGTGGTTCAATACTGATAACCTCGTGAAGGGACTACATTGTTATTAAAATAATTTGGGTCAGTCTGAATTACATGTGTGTAATAGATTGTTATTGTTATGTACAATTTAACAGAATCTATATAACAGGAGTTGATGTTGTGTAACATCTGCAGGGGACACCTCTGAACTCTGGCTATTAGCCATTTTAATTGGTTTTAATTGTTGTTTTTGTTTGTGTGGTTTAATAAAATTTGATATTTGCTAAGAAAAAAAACAACAATTCTTGTCATTTGGTGATCGTTCCCACTGTATACATGTTGTCTCCTTCTTGAATTTAATGTCGTTCTCAGCTCCCTAGCTTATTTTTTGTTACGCAGATAGAGATCTTGGACAGCCAAGATCTTAATATACAGGGTGGGCCATTTATATGGATGCACGTAAATAAAATGGGTGGTGACCATGGTGGCCATTTTGATGTCGGCCATTATGGATCCAACTTTATTTTTTTCAGTGGGAGAAGAGATTTTAATTGACAATCCAACACAATGGGCAGCACTTCGAACACATTTTATAACTGGACATAAACTTGTAAATAACTCATGAAAGAATAAAGTTATGTTAAAACCAAGCACACCATTGTTTGTCTTATGAAATTCTCAATAAGTTTGATGTAGCTGTACGTTTGTATGTAGCTGCTGTACTATGCTGAACATCACGACAGAGTACAATGTGGTCCGCCAGGATGTTTAAAGGCTATGGGCGGACAGTTAGTAGTTAAAGATAAAATATGTATTGCCACCATCTGTAAGAACAAGCTTATATTTTAAAATACCAAGAAAACAAAGGTATGCTTTGCATAATGCAATATTGCTTCAATGGTGACATCCTAGGTGATATGTCCAACCTCCACAAGGAGAATAACCTACCGTATTTGCTGGCCATTTCTAATCGTGGGTACAATAAAATGTAGAAGCACAATTCAAGATTGTGTATTTTATACATTTTTATGCTTTCTTTTACAAAGTGAAACCTTTAGTGATGATTGAAACGACATTCTCAAATCTGATTAGAGGTAATAATTTATTCCGCTCTGATGTTTCACATTTTTTATTATTTTCCTATTTCTTTAGGAAATTATTGCTTAGAAAAGTGTTGGAAACCTAAATGATACGAACATTTTCTGTATTTTTAAATAAAACTACCGTATATACTCGTGTATAAGCCGACCCGTGTATAAGCCGACCCCCCTACTTTTGCCCCCAAAAGTTGGTAAAAGTTATTGACTCGCGTATAAGCCTAGGGTATGAAATGTAGCAGACCCCCATCCTATTATATAGCCCCCCGTCACTGGTATATAGCACCCCTCAGTAATGGTATACAGGCCCTTCAGCAGTGGTATTATACAGACCCCTCAGCAGTGGTATACAGGCCCCTCAGCAGTGGTATACAGGCCCCTGTGCAGTGGTATACAGGCCCCTGTGCAGTGTATACAGGCCCCTGTGCAGTGTATACAGGCCCCTGTGCAGTGTATATAGCCCTGTGCAGTGGTATACAGGCCCCTGTGCAGTGGTATACAGGCCCCTGTGCAGTGGTATACAGGCCCCTGTGCAGTGTATACAGGCCCCTGTGCAGTGTATACAGGCCCCTGTGCAGTGTATACAGGCCCCTGTGCAGTGTATATAGGCCCCTGTGCAGTGGTATACAGGCCCCTGTGCGGTGTATAAAGGCCCCCTCTGCAGTGTATACAGGCCCTCAGTGGTGGTATACAGGCCTCTGTGCGGTGTATACAGGCCCCCTATGCAGTGTATACAGGCTCTCAGTGGTGGTATACAGGCCCCTGAGCGGTGTATACAGGCTCCTCTGCAGGTATACTGGCCCCCAGCAGTAATACACAGCCCCCCCCCCTCCTTAGTATGTCTCCCCCAGGCTGCGGCACTTGTCAAAATAACAAACACTTTATACATCACCTATCTGGCACAGCCCCTCCGCTGCCGACTTCTTCTTCCTGCTTGTTCCGGCTTCTAGTGCTGTGACCGGGCACTGGAGATGACGTAATCGGCTGCGCCCGGTCACATGACACCGGCACAAGCAGGAAGAAGAAGCCAGGACCGGAGGAGCTGCGCTGGATAGGTGATGTATAAAGTGTTTGTTATTTTGACAAGTGCCGCAGCCTGGGGGAGACTTAATAAGGAGGGGGGGGCTGTGTATTACTACTGGGGGCCAGTGTATTGCAATATGCACGGCATCCCCCCGCCGCTGATGGACGGGGGGATGCCGTGCATATTCATTACACTAATGAGGTGGCCCCACGTGACCGCCCGCGGTCACTGCGGCCCCCTCCTGCCTCCTCCAGCCACCAGTCACAGCCCCCCCCCCACAGCATACCGAGTGACTCGCGTATAAGCCGAGGGGGGGACTTTTCAGGCCAATTTTTGGGCTGAAAAACTCAGCTTATACGCGAGTATAAACGGTAAATTGTATTCCTTGTTTTGGACTGGTACTCCTGATACGTGTTTGAATTCTCAGATGCCCGGGTTTTTGCTAAGTCCAGATATACTTTCTATATACTGTACATATGAGAGCTTTATTAGAACAGGGGCACATATATTCATTGCCTTCTTTACACTCCGCCCCACTATTATTTTTTGCAATCTTTGTGTCCTGTGTATGTAGAGATACAGTCAGAGAGTAATGTTTTCTCATTTTAAATGGGGCAATTATATTGTCTGACAGTTTTAACTTTGGCACAGAGAGGTTCACACTCAGTATTGTCTCCACACGTATCACACAAGTAATAATTAGCTATGATTTTGCAGCTTTCTTGCAGGAATGTTGTGGGTCGAAGCAGAACGTGAAGTGGGAATTCCTGGTCTGAAGTTATAATGATGATTACCAATGTTTATTAAAATCACAGGAGGTTTTAGAAGGAGGCTTTCTACTATTTTACTTTTAATTACAATTAACAACAGCATGGCGGCAGAGGGTCTGTCTGCTCTCTCCAAGCTTGAGATTAAGAAAATCATTGTATGTGATAACTGAATCATGTCTGAATTGTTGCTAAAAGATTTCCTGAGACTGCATATTTTTACTTTAGCTGAACATAAGTTTTTAGGAAATTATGAATGGGATAATATTGTTCATTATGGTGAAGAAAAAACAACTATGCACTGTCCATCTTTGTATTAGGCTAGGGTCACATTTGGGAGGCTGTTTTTTGGACGCGTGCAATAATGGAAGCAGTTTTTTTTCTCTTGCCATTTTAATTTTTCAGAGACATATAGACAATATTGGCATTCAGGATGACATGGTAAAACTCCGATGATAAATGCTTTAAAGTCTTGTAGGCAATCAAGTCCAGTCCTCGGAATAGGGAAATTACTGTTCATATATGCCCTCCCCCCCTTCGACTCAGGATCCAGGAGGGCTAGCATATGGTATATTATAGCATAAGTAGTTCTTCCCAAAAACATCCTGTATAAATGCGTATTATGCCCATACGTCTGTCTTTGTAGTCTGAACAGTAACTACTAAACTGGAAAGGAGACATACAGATGGGGAAAAAGAATCAGATAAAGAGGGGGAGAGAGAAAGGGGAGGAAAAAGAGGGAAAAGAGGGAAGGCTTGGGACCAGGGAGCCGGCCTGGCTAAATTCCTTCCTGGGCAGCGAAATAATCCCACGGGGCCCAAATTTGGTTAAAACGATCCACATTAGCGTTTAACAAGGCCATCAGATATTCCATCCTCCTAATATCTACTTTTCTGGAGACCAGGTTGTTAAATGAAGGGGGGTCTAATCTCCTCCAGAACAAAGCTATTAAGCACCTAGCTGCAGTTAGGATGTGAAGGAGGAATTTGGAGGCTGTCTTGCCTACTCTTCCCAAATGCGCATTGAAGAGGTATACCAGAGGATCCAGGTCCACATCAGCATAGATAACACTCCGGTTAAGACTCCGCACCGAAGCCCAGAAAGAGGTCAGTTTCGGGCATGTCCAAAATATATGGAGCAGTGAGCCTACATCTGAACTACACCGCCAACAGGTATCGGGGAGGAGGGGGTTCAACCCATGGAGGAAGATAGGGGTATGGTACCAAAACATCATCAACTTGTATTGATTTTCTTTGTACAATGACCAGATAAATGTCTTGGATGCTCTTTCCCATATAGATTGTCACGTCTGGGGAGGTATCTGCCTCCCCAGCATAGCTTCCCACTTGATCATATAGGGGAGACCCCCTCCGAGTTCCCGTCAGTGGAGGAAAGCAGCTGGTAAATCTCCGAAATAAGACCTCTAATGTCTGTGCCCCTGCTGCAGATTTTTTCAAATTCCATCGGGGCCGCCAGTCCTGAAGGGCCATAAAGAGATGCCGCGAAATCTTTGATTTGCAGGTATTGATAGAATTCTTTGTTGGACAAGGGATGGATAGTTTTCAATTTATAAAATGGTTGAATTCTCATGGTACTCCTGTCAATGATATCTGCGAACCTAAAAAGGCCCGCCGATAACCATGGCCGCACCATGGCCGATTCCATCCCACTGGGTAGTAGTGGGTGGTATATAAAGGATATCATTGGCGATGGTGAAGACGCACAAAAATATTGACCGGTAAATATCCATTGCACCTAGCAGCAGGCTGATAGCTCCTCTGAGAGACAACACAGGTGTCTGTATGCCGGTGCTCCGTCACCTACAACCCACAGATGGGAGCAGTTGTCGTCCTGCCATGCTGTCAGAGAGGTGACTGGTGGCATTTATAGACACAGGGTTACCATAGGGCTCTGCCACTGAGGTACATGTGAAGCATTGTGTCAGAGCAGCCTATAGGTCACGCCCAGCTATTAGATAAGGCAGGCCGCTCCGCACTGATTACATGCCTCACAAATGAAAGACACCCCCCAAAGGGCCCAGCCTCAAACTGCAGATAAACAAGATGCAACAAAACACTAAAGATGAAAATGTGAGGTGTCAGTTGATATTTTAGGCCAAAATACATAAGATCGTAACCCACCGTCAAGGGCCCTCAAGCTTATGAGTCCTAACCATATGTTTGCTGCCATATGTTTGTCTAACAATTTTAGAGTCACCGAAATAGGACATAAAATCACAAAAAACTCACCAAAATATTGACCGTTAAATATCCAGTGCACCTAGCAGCATGCTGATATCTCCTCTGAGAGGCAACACAAGTGTCGGAATACCGGTGCTCAGTCACCTACAACCCACAGATGGGGGCGGTTGTAGCACCAGCGTCCAGCCCGAAGAGGGCCCAGCCTCAAACTGCAGATAAAAAATCTTGTTCCCTCCTCTTTCTTCCCTTCTTTGCCTAGGATCACACTACCCTACCGTTTTTAGCAGATTTTATGAATGAAACCGGCGGCTCCTCACTGTGGAGGAGATACAGTATGTAATCTTCGTACTGTATCAGCCGCTATCCATGGTCCTTAAAGCTGTAAAATTAGGTCTATGGCGGTGCGCTGCCCATAGACCTAATGTTAAAGCTTTCAAGAACCTGGACAGCGGCTCATACAGTACATGGATTACATACTGCATCTCCTCCACAGCGGGGAGCCGCCGGGTTTCATTCTGAAAATTGTAAATGCCGACAATAGCCGGCAATACTGTAATTGCACATATTAAACCCAAACATGCCGACCTGTGTGGACAGCATGTCTCTAGGGAGGGTGGACACCCCCTAGAGACATGTTGCCCACATCTATTATTAACATTAACCCTTTGTCCATCCCTGCGGCAGCAGGGATGAACAAAGCATAAGGCTGCCACAAGCATTCACATGTGCCTTGCGGCAGCCACATGGACTCATTATTGCAATCCTGCTGCGGATTGAAAACCGCTCCGAAAACTGCAGCCTGCATGATTTTTACTACAGGCTGCAAATCCGGATACGTTAAACGGATTGCATGTAGTACAATCCGGTTTAAATAATGGGCTCCTATGGGCTGCGGTTCCTGATCCGGTTTTGAGCTTTTTAACAGCTCAAAACTGGATCAGGATCTGAATTTTGTTACGCAAATGTGACCCCAGGCTAAGTGAGCTTTATCCCCTTTATGACAATGAGTTGTCATGATAACAGCCAGTGTTCAGCTGATGACCTATGTGTCTGTGATGATGAACTTCCTGTGAACGCTGGCTGAGTGCCGGCATTCACAAGAGATGAACATTTGTACTGCATCAGCACAGCTCTGTACAGCACAAACAATCAGACAGTGGGATCTTTATGTCCCCGAAAGGGACTAGTAAATACAATAAAATATAAGAAAGTATGAGAAAACAAATTCAGAAAAAAACAAGTTTAGATCATACCCCTTTTGCCTCAGTGAAAATAAAACAATAAAAAAATGTTGTGGGGGCCGTGGGGTACTCAGAGCCGGGTCTATCTCTATGTTACAGTGGCACGACCCGATGTAACAGGTCAGACTAACCCCCCGACTTGAATATACCTGGGGTTAAAGTGGCCTAGCCCAGATTATGCCCCGGGTATATTCTGGCCTAGGGCCCCTAGGCCAGAATATACCCGGGGTATAATCTGGGCTAGGCCACTTTAACCCCGGGTATATTCTGGTTGGGGGGTTAGTCTGGCCTGTTACACCGGTCTGTGGCCACCCTGATGAGCAGTCAATTAATAAGGGGAAAGTTTTTGTTGCTTTTAGGGGATTACTGGACTTGGGACATGGGGATAATTGTCCTTGTGATGCCACTTGTGGGTTGCGGCTATTGATGGCCACCGCTGCAATACAGTTCCTCTGGGGTGGATGGCAATGCAGCTAAGTTGGAAAGCTATGAACAGGTAGGGCTAACCCCAGGGCAGCAGATGTTACTATGGCAAGTTGGTACTGATGTTACAGCGCAGGTCTGATGGCGCAGCAATAAAGTTCACAAACACAGCGGGATGCAGTCTCAAGATGTTTACTCACAGTTTCGTTGTTCCAGGTTACAACAATCGTCACCGTTGCAACAGCCCACTGAGTGCTGAGTTCTTGAAGGAGGGGATCCAGTTAACCCCCGGGTAGTTTGGAGGCACTTAACCAGTACCTCCTTCTACTGTCCTCTCTAAGTCATCTCTTTCTGCACTGGCTTCGCCCTCCTGCCCTGTACCTCACACACAGAGCCCCAAGCCAGTGGCCGCGGGCCTTTTTTAGGGCAACTTTTCTCTCAATCCCTTGGTTCCTACATGGCCAACTTTTTGGCAGGTGTATGCAGTTTCAGCTCTTGGAGATACCACAGCCTTCCGGTTGCTAGCTGAGCCTGGTCATTCTCCACTTGTCTGGGGCTGTTCCCCTTACACTGCGGCCTGGTCCCTCCACATTTCGGTCAATGTGGATGCGGGCACCCCTGGGTGGACTGTTTACTACAAGGGCCCCTGGGACCCCTTCTGTCTTTGGGAGCACCCTCTTTTTCTTGGCTCCACCATCAGGTCTTGTCTCTCCCAGTTCTTGGGATGTGCTCCCGCTAGCTCCAATACAAGCAGGTGGGTTTGAGGCCACAGAAGTTGCGGCTGCAGGACAGGCCTTAAGGGGAGCTCACAGAGCAGGCCAGTGAGCAGGAATAGGTGGTGGGTGGGCGTCACAGGCAGGCGGCAGGCAGGCACAAGTTGCCTGCACTGCCGCCATGCTTCATCTGATGGGAGTGATCATTAAGATCACTTAAATCAGTGCTGGAGGGGGCTATACTCTCCTCCTCCAGCACTCCATCCTATGGAAGGGGCTATGACAGCCTCTTCCATAGCTGGAGTGAAGATCGCAGGGGTTGGCTGTTCAACAGCCAATCACAGTGATTGTGGAGGCAGGGTGGGAAATTCACCCCCTGACATCAAGCTCTGTTGTTCTGTAATAAGCATCACAGAACACTTGGGCCCGATGGCGGTTACCGCAGCAACGGTGCCACAATCCCGCCATGACATCGTGGAACATCACAGGTTAAGAAGTCACCAACGTATATGATGTTCCACAACATCACTGGTTGGGAAGGGGTTAAGAGTACAACTCGTTCCACAAAAGATGCCCTCATATGTCTATATTGACAGAACAATAAAAACATTATAAGTCTTTCAAAAAGAGGAAGGAAAAATGATAACCGGAAAATCGCCCAGGGGTTAAAATCTACCTTTCGGAACCCAACATTGAAGTCTGAGTCTTCACAGGTCTTCCTCCTAAGTTATCCAAAATTCAGTGATAGTATGATCGCTGCCTTCTATGGTCCCAGCCACCCTCTCCTTATCAACCATTTCCTCCCTGCTAATAAGAATGACATCCAAAGTAGCAGATCCCCTATCTTTTGGAAGATAAAGTAGTTAGCAAGAGATGACAAGACTTTGCTTGACCTGTTATGTTTGACTGAGAGAGATTCCCAACAAATGTCTGGATAGTTGAAATCTCACATGATCACTATGTCATATTTTTTTGAGAACTTGGCCATCTGATGCATAAAGATTTCATCCATATCTTCAGCTTGCCCAGGACGCCTGTAGTAAACACAAGTTTGTCCTTTCTGTTATTTTCTCCTTGTATTCTTATCCAAACAGCTTCCACAGAACTCCAAGTCTCTGAAGCTTAAATCTCTGTGGAAATATACGTTTTTGTATCATATATTGTGACAGCTTCTCCCTGTTAAGTCTGTTTCTAGCAAATAAATTGTATCCTTTTAGCCTTATATGCCAATCATGTGTATCGTCCCACCAAGTTTCAGTGAAGCCAATGACATCATATTTATTAATTTATTTATTAGCTCTAATTCTCCTTGTTTGTTCCCCATGCTCTGTGCATTTCTATTGAAATAATTTAGTTTGTGATCGGCTTCTTGTTCTCCATTATTCAGATTTTTTTGTCTTTGTTCTTACTTTCCACTTCAAAGTTATCAATAGAATTTGTCAGCTGTATGGCTTTCCCCTGCCTTTTGCTTCCCTTTTCACATTGTTCTAGTTTAAAGCTCTAATGATGAGTGTAAATCACTAACAAAATTCTAGAGTCCATCATACAATATATATCATTAGCCGCATAGTCTCACTAAAAGTCAATATAACCAGATAAAGATAAACGGCAGTCTTTACACCATACTTTGTATATAAAGCAAGTAATTTTATTAATTACAGGAAAACCTCACACTCCATAAAAACCTTTCCCCTAAAAACACCCCGGACAGTGTGTATTCAGTTATACATATACAAGTTATAGGCAAAATACCATTATAGATACCGTCATCACTTAGTCTGCACAGGGGGAATTAATTCCATTCTCCATTACACCTACTGACACCCCAGGGTTGTCCAAAGGGACAGGGATACAGCAAAGTATATATTAACCGTTATATACCCTCACAAAGTGCAAATTTACTCAGGTAGAAAGTATCCATACCGCACCACACTGCCCAGCACCTCAACGTTTCACTCACCGCTTCGTCAGGAGGCGGTGAGCGGTGAGCGAAACGTTGAGGTGCTGGGCAGTATGGTGCGGTATGGATACTTTCTACCTGAGTAAATTTGCACTTTGTGAGGGTCTATAATGGTTACTATATACTATGCTGTATCCCTGTCCCTTTGGACAACTTTGGGGTGTCAGTAGGTGTAATGGAGAATGGAATTAATTCCCCCTGTGCAGACTAAGTGATGACGGTATCTATAATGGTATTTTGCCTATAACTTGTATATGTATAACTGAATACACACTGTCCGGGGTGTTTTTAGGGGAAAGGTTTTTATGGAGTGTGATGTTTTCCTGTAATTATTAAAAATACTTGCTTTATATACAAAGTATGGTGTAAAGACTGCCGTTTATCTTTATCTAATGATGAGTGTAGCATGGTGACTTCCAAATATGTGTTTTCAAGTCTTGGCAAGGTGCAGCCTGTGGAGACACATGATCAATAGGTGCTCTCGACAGCTGGCCCGGCCGCCTTTATAAAGACCACATGGACCAGGGTTCATCCCAATTGAACGCCAAACTCCTTAACCATGGGTGGAACACTACTCGGACAACACAGGGTGAGGGAATCACAATAGTAACACTTTATGGGATCCCTAAGGGTACCTTTACACGCGGCTACATTTCTAGGGTGGCTACAGGTAACTTACTGGTTGCAGTGAAATCATGGAGAGATTATTCCATTTGTACACAGCAACAAGATAGAACCTTGTCTCCATGATTTCACTGCAACCAGTAAGTTACCTGTGGCCACCCTAGAAATGTAGCCGCGTGTAAAGGTACCCTAACAGTTAATCATATAAAACATAACCAATCAAAACATATATTGAAACAGGCAACAGAGTCTTACTCTTCCGCTGGCTCGCCAGTGATTAGAATGTTAATGCCTCGGGACTTCCTGAGCCACTTACTCCAATCCAGCAGCACTCGACTTTAGGTTGGCACCCACCGAGAAAGGAGTAGTCACAAGCTTAAGACACTGACCTAGCAGAGCAATGTCTGCAGCCAGGTGACCGAATTGTCCCAACTTGGGTATCTTCCTCACATAGTGTCTGATATTTCAGCTGAATTCTAGAAGTCGATGCTAATCTTCTGCAGAATATAATCCAGTTTTAGTGCTCTTCCAATCTGACCTGCAGCTCCTATATTGATGTCATGCAGGGTATGAAACATGATGTTGTCCTGGCAGCTGGAATCGAAATTTGTAGGCTGAGGTTAATACCTTCTTAACGGGTCTACAGACCCTAGATTGGAGTCATTTAGCATATGAACTCCTGGTTAATGAAACCCCAAGCATTCATTTCAGGACATCTGAGACTTCAGGATTGGTGGAAAAAGACTGTGCTCTCATTGGCTGGATGTAAAGCCACATATAAAATATCCCTTTGAGTGTAAGTAGTCCAGAGCGGAGTCAAGGTGGAGAGGGGTGAGTGGGTCAGGTAATTAAATTAGTAGTACACATCCTCAGAACAATGGAACACTCGCATACTTAATTCTCTTTGAGTCATGACCATCTCTGACATAGGGGATGAGATAATTACATTAGCTTTACACAAACTTTGGCCAATGGGAGACTCTGGAGAGTCTGGCAGAAACAGTCACTGACTTATTATAAGTTAACAAACAAAAAACCAACATGTCTGGCTAAGTTAAGAAACTTTAAGCATACCATACATTGAACAAGTCCATGTCATCAGACAGACCATCTCCACCAAGTATTTCATTATCTAGGTAATTCACGCCAATCCAAATCCAAATCTTTGCTGATGGAACCATCAAAGGAGCCAGTTGTTCACCTGTAGAATCTTGATTCATCTCCTTGTTCCATGGCCATGGAGGATGGATGAGAAAACCACCGGCACCCCAGTTCTTTTACTTTCTTGCCTAAGGATAGGGTCACATCTGCGGTAGGGCTTGCAGATCCTGATCCGGTTTTGAGCATTGAAAATGCTAAAAACCGCATCCGCAGCCATAGGCTGCAATAGAAAAACCGGATTGCACTATTTGCAATCCGGTTACCGGATCCGGTTTTGGAGCCTGAGGAAAAAATCATGCAGGCTGCGTCTATCGCGCCGGTTCCAAAACCGGATCCGTTTTTTTTATAATGGGAGTCTATGGGAACCACATCCGGTACCGCAAGGTACATAAATGTACCTTGTGGTACCGGATCCGGATGCGGTTTTTAAAATTGCAAAAATATGAAGGGTTAATATGGTGTATTACAGTATCGCTGCTATTGTTGGCTTTTACTATTTTATGAATTAAAGCCGTCGGCTCCTCGCTGTGGAGGAGATACAGTACGTACTGTATCCGCCGCTATCCTTGGTCCTGAAAGCTTTAACATTAGTTCTATGGCGGTGCACTGCCCATAGAACTAATGTTAAAGCTTTCAGGACCCTGGATAGCGGTGGATACAGTACGCACATTACGTACTGTATCTCCTCCACAGCGAGGAGCCACCGGCTTTAATTCATAAAATAGTAAAAGCTGATAATAGCGGCGATACTGTAATACACCATATTAACCCTTCATATGCTGCCCCATATGGTCACCATGTCTCTAGGGAGGGTGGACATTCCCTGGAGACATGGTGCACACATATTATATTAACATTAACCCTTTGTTCATCCCCGCAGCCGCAGGGATGAACAAAGAATCCAGCAACCGGATTGCACATTATGAGCCATCCGGTTACCGGATGGGCTCCCATAGGAGCCCATTATAGCAGCCCCGCTGCATTTTTCAAACCACTCCGAAAAACGCTGCCTGCATGATTTTTCACGTAGGCAGCGAAACCAGAATGCGGTAACCGGATTGTAAATAGTGCAATCTGGTTTTTGTATTGCAGGCTATGGGCTGCGGATACGGTTTTGAGCATTTTTAATGCTCAAAACCGTATCTGGATGAAAATAAAAACGCTAATCTGACCCTAGCCTATGTTTCTGTGCGGTCACACACATCCATTACACAGTACATAGCAGAGACACATATATAATATTATGTCAGCACAGAAGATGTGGTACGATCAGACCATGTCCCTGTATGATCAGACACAGCCATTACACAGTACATAGAAGGGACACATACAGTATATAACAATATCTCAGCACAGGAATATTTTTTTTAAAACACATCCAATTGTGGAAATTATTATTCTTCCAAGATCTATTGATTAATATGAAATTTAGAATTACTTTTGTTTGTGGAAAAATCCCTGTAATAATTTTCAATGTAGTCATTCTCCTAGATTTTACATCTTTTCTTCCAACATGGACACAAGCTTGCATTTCTGGCAGGAGAAGTTTTGCTTTTCCACTGGTAAGTCTGTGAACGTGTAGCATGAAATGCTGCTCACCAAATGGCCCCTGGCCTCTTCCATGTTCTTAATGTTTAAAAGATGTCAAAGCGGTGAAGATTGTGCCAAAATATTCAAATGATCTTTGCAGGACTCCCCCTGGTTTTCTGATAGTGTGCTTTGGGCTGCAACAGCTAAAATCCAGTGTTCCTTGAGTTCGCAGGGACTCTTCAATTATCCTAGAATGCACTGGGAATATGTAAATTATCTTTGCAGGACTCCTCCCCTGGTTTAATATGATATAAAAAAAAATCACTGTCATGCCGGCTTTTATTGACGTCACGTTGACACAGCAGAGGCTTCTTTTCCACCCTGCTCTGTTGATGAGGCGTTACTGCAAGTATCTTAATGATTGACAGCCAGCACACACTTCCTATCATGCCCCCGTCGACCGAGCAGCCCAGAAGAAGTATAGCTGTTGTGTTGATGTGAAGCAGCTGAATCGCTGGCAAGAGAAGTTAATGATCGCTCTGTGCCTTTGCTGGGTAGAAGAGGTAGCTGGTTGCCTTAGCAACTACGGTATGTACCTATTAGTTCTTAGGACAATAGTTAATAAAAACAGTCCTGCTTAAAGGGACACTGTCAGGTCATTTTTTCAGTATGATACTAATATTGCCCTTGAATAGGGCCTGGGCAGACGTTTTAAAAACATGTAAAATCATTATTGTACCATTTGCAGTTTCCATGTTTTCAGCATTGTCAGACCCTGCAGGGAGCTCCTGCATTAGTCCTCTCCATTATAGCAAACAGGAATAGTCTAGCTGCTGTATAAACTGTCATATAAATATGCAGTCCCTCTCAGCAGCTCTCTCCTCCCTCCTCTCTTTGCTAACAGTGCAGTGTCAGGTTTCACTTACAGGAGGTCTGTTCTGTTGACATCACCATGGAGGGAGAAAGCTATTACAGATCTGCCTTATCTAGACTCCATTTGTTTCTCTAAGCAGGTATACCTGTTGTGACAGTTTCTGTGTTGTATGTGCTCTCTTGTGATGCTGCAAACACAGATCAGAGAGAGAGCCCCCTACCCACCCCCCAGTGATGTCCTGTGCAGTGATGTGAATATGTGACATGCATATTCATGCTTGGGGAGTGGACAGCAGAGAACTGAGTGGATCATTCACTGTGAGTGACAGATGGAATGAATCTCCTTATTTGAAGTTTACAGAAGATATGAGGGAAATATAAATAAAGAAATACATGAATAGAGAGAGTTTAGAGGGAAGAATTAGAAAATGATAGCAGTTACATAAGGATTTTGACCTGACAGTTTTCCTTTAAACCCATTGGAGCGCCTTATGTTTTTTCCTTTATTTACTTAGATATGAAATATAGATAATTACTTAATGAGTTCAGTTTTTAATATTAGGCAGGGAAAATTTCAAATAGGAATATAAATCTTTTCTTACAGACGTTTCAAAGTAAGTAGACCAGCCTCATAAGTTCTAAGAGGTCTATTTGGTAATATATGCAGTTTGGATTGTGAAATATAGTAACAGATTTGCTTTAAATATTAGAGGAAAAGAGAAAAGGGCTACAGACCGTGCTGTCAGATGAAACTGCTGAACAATTCACTTATGAGATCAATGTGAAATCTGCTCTGCACTGGGGGATGAAGGTTCAAATATTTTAAAGAGGACCTGTCACCAAAGCAGGCATGGTGATCTAATTACAGCACTGGATACAGCATGTCTGCAGCATGCAGGCAAGGGGTCACCCAGCACTTGAGCAGCCCTGTACCCCGAGATAATACAGTTAGAAAACTTACATGCTACAGCCACTAAGGAGGTGGCTAGGGGCTTCAGCGGTGGGCAGATTCACACCCCCTGCCTGTGTAATCTGCCCACCGCTGCCAATCATTCTCTCCCTGTCTGCAGCATTTAAACAGAGTTTTTTTTTTCTCCTGTGTAGCTCCGGCCCTCAGGGGGCGGGGCTAATGGACTTTCTGGGAGAGAGAGAAAAAAAACTCTGTTTAAATGCTGCAGACAGGGAGAGAATGATTGGCAGCGGTGGGCAGATTACACATGCAGGGGTGTGAATCTGCCCTTGGCTGCAGCCCCTAGCCACCTCCTTAGTGGCTGCAGCACGTAAGTTTTCTAAGTGTATTATCTCGGGGTACAGGGCTGCTCAAGCGCTGGAGGACCCCTTACCTGCATGCTGCAGACATGCTGTATCCAGTGCTGTAATTAGATCACCATGCCTGCTTTGGTGACAGGTCCTCTTTAATGGAACCTGATTGCAAAAATAATTTTCAGCCAAAAATATATACAAATAAGGAAATAAAATTAATGTGTAAATACAGTTGAAGAGTCAACTATATGACACTATCATCATGCAAATGTGTTAAGTTCTTTTTTCATGTCATGGAAAAAGTTAATAAATATCAATATAGTATGTAATATAAAATATGTAACGCGTGACACCATTACTCTGCATCATATTATTATAACGTTCTCTAGAGTAATATAATGCAATATACAAATTGTATCATTATTATATTTTGATATATTATACATAATGTATATAATATTATAAACTGTGATTTTTTTTTCCTTTTTATTTGATACTGAATTCTATAATGTTTGCTGCATCATAATACAGAAAAGGGTTGCTTTATTTGTAATATTAATACAGTTGATTGGATGGTTTCATTTCTTGACTGAGCTTTATTTTCAGCTTGATTAAACATTTCTGCAGGACAGTTAAAATCTATAGAAGGACTACAGCGACATCTAGTGTTATGTAATGAGAATGCATGCCACAAGACCAAACCTTCTTTTTACAGAAGCGCTTATGTCACTTATTGCAACTTATGGCTATGAGATGTCTACACTCACAAAAGCACGCAGAAAAAAATGATGCCTTTCAGGTATGGCACGAACAAAATGACCTTCATCATATTAACTTAGAATTGTTCCTGGCAGGCAGGATCACCAGACAGTAACTGACTCATTTTGGACATGTGATGGAGCATACTCATTATCAAAAAAGATGATTTTCGGATTAGTCAGTAGTAAAAGGAAACTGAGCAGACCAGTGGCCCTTGACTGGATATTATTAAGTATATTGCATATGTGCTAAGTGGTTTATGGAAGATACCTTTGTGGACCAAAGCTAAAACACGATGTAAAATGACTACATTTACCAGAGTAGAAGATGCAGTCTTTGACATTGAAATTGCAAAACTAAAAAGGAAAACTTGTGGAATTATAAAAGTCTTAATAATATGTAAATGAGGAAAAAATGGAAACAAAATTTTCAAAGCATCTTAATTTATTCATTATCAGCCAAGGGCACCAGGCAGGAGCGTAACGATCATGGTCGCAGGGGTCGCGACTGCATTCTGGCCTGGGGGTACAGTGGCCCACTGACCCCAGCACCTATATCAGCTGGATGTACGTGACACACATCCAGTTGACAAATGCTTTGGTGCAGAGAGACCCGTGGCTGACATCCGACATCCCTGTACGATGCATGACAGTGATGTCATTCATCTTTGCAGTATTCCGATGTCAACTGCCAGGTTGGCCACTGTGCACTGTTAGAGAGGACACCGGGTGGAATGGGAGCGAAGGGAAGGTGAGCAGAAGTTTTTTTTTTAATTATGTGTTAGAGATGGATGGGCCATATATACTAGTATGGGGATCATATGTACCAGGATGAGGACAATATATACCAGGCTGAGGAGTATATGTATCAGGATTATGACCATACATACCAGGCAAGGGAGTATATATACCAGAAGAAGAACCATATATACAGGGGCGGACCTACCTTGGTGCAGCTGGTGCAGCTGCACCAGGGCCCCGACCAGCTAGGAGGCCCCTCAAGCCTGCAGGGGGGCCCCTAGCCAACCCCCATAACCCTGTGCCAGTGTGCCAGAGGAGAGGGGGTTAACTGAGGGAAGCCTCCTGCTTCCCCTGGCTGAGCCCGCCCCTCCTCTCCTATGCTGCTGCCCCGGCTCCCAGGACCTTTGCGGCTCGCTCTATGCAGGTAGGAGCAGCATCGCCGTTTCCTGCTATCACACGCCGATGGCCGATAGCAAACCCCCCCAACCCCCGTCATCGCCGACAGCCGATAGCACGCCCCCCCACCACCCCGGTCCTCACTATCGGATGCTGCACCAGGGCCCCCTGGTTGCTAGGTCCGCCACTGCATATATACCAGGATGAGGACCATGTATGCCAGGCTAGGAAAATATACAAAATTCACCTTAATCCTTTGGCTCTGGGTATGCATATTCATGAGGCTACACGTGAAGTAATTATCCAATAGTAGAAAAAACTGTTCTAGCTCCTTTTAAAATCCAAGTTTTATTTTACATTTATTCACCATAAAAAAGACGTATCATTGTGCAGGTGTTGCAGGCGAAACATTTCGAACATCTCTGTTCTTTGTCACAGCCATATATAAACTGAAATTTTATTACAATGTATAGTTCACCCCAACCAATGACATTTCTGAACAGTAAGCACATGATATATTGATTAAAAACTACATATACACGGGTTAAAAGCTACATGATAAATTTACATACACATACACTGTGCAAAAACTGTGAATCAATTTATTACTTATGATGTTTAATGGTCTAGTAATACAACCCATGTACAATAAATGACAGTCAGTGCATTTTATTATATATACAACATTGCAGGTGTTAAAATTGACAAATTGTTTTTTACTATAAACTTCAGAACTATCATACTTATTAAAATCATGTTAATATCTGAAAACTTGAATATTCTACATTTTTCCCCACATTTATAACAACCTTGATGTATCAACCATGTATTGTTTTATATTTGATTATAAAAGCTAGGTGAGATTTTATTCAGACAGTTGTTAATGTTTTTTGCCCTACTCTAGCCGATAGCCTAAAGATGTCTGGGTTTCCTTAAAGACTCTACGGGCGGCTTCACACTGCGGTCAGGTCCGGTTTGCGGCTGTCAGGGATGAACGTGACAGCCCCGGACTGGATCAGCACACAGAACTGGAGGGCTAATTTGGTCTCCGGTCCGGTGTGCAGCCGCACGCAGCTGCCACCGCTGATAGATCAGATCCCTGTCTACCTCGCGAGACGCGGTCCTGACCTATTAGCGCCGGCAGCTGTGTGCGGCTGCACACCGGACCGGAGACCAAATTAGCCCTCCAGTTCTGTGTGCTGATCCAGTCCGGGGCTGTCAGGTTCATCCCTGACAGCCGCGGACCGGACTTGCCGCAGTGTGAAGCCGCCTTAAGGATGTATTGAATCAAACGTCAAATATTATGTGGAAAAAGAGGTATGTATGGTTATCTTGCGATGTCGTCTCTCTTTATTTTGCTGTACCTCAGAAAGAAATCTGAGAGATATCTCTGCAGGAATCCCTGCACTTTCACACTTGGCTGCAATCGATTGATTAATAATGGTTGTCAGAAGAATGTTCTGCCAAGCTCAATGTAATTGACACACAAAATATCAGTATCAAGATCCAGTGCTGGCAGCTCCCTAAGCAATTGTCAACAATAATATGAAAGATGTTGATTGATGGCACGAAAAGGCAAGGATGCTGAAGGCCAAGTATTATTTAAACAATGCAGGCTGCTCACAGTAACATAACCAACATGCAAACTGGCTCAATGTTGAAAACGGCTCATGTGACACTTTAGAGAAATGGCCATTGTCACACTGGCCATAGGGAGACAGCCAGCGCAGGACGACCGAGGGTAAATGGAGTCCCTGATGCTAGGGGCCAAAAAGGGAATAGTGACCCGTAGAAACACTGCGCTGACCCTGGCTCACTAACAACCTTATATAATCTCCACAATCTTATACATTTGAATCTAGCGCTTACTATTTCCACCCTGATTAACAAATTATTCCCAACCAAATTTCTTATAAAAATTGATTTTATATTTCCACATCTCAGATAAAAAAATTTGTTGTTCATAAAATTGCACAATAAAAAATTATGTTAAAATTCTGAACTTCAATCATAATTGATGTGTTTTCTTCTGTATTTTCTTTATTGGGTGCTGTAATCTGAAATAAAATTGATCTAATTTAATGTCTGTTTGGGTTTCTTTTATGGTAAAGTACTTTAATTCAATGGATCTGCGTCTCACCTATATAGGTACAGATAACAGGTATTCCCTATTCTTTGGGCTTGATTAATGGTCACCTGAAATGTGTGTATATAGTTGGCATTAGTCAGATGTTCAATTACTTACTATATACATTAGTTGTACCAATAATTGTAGTAATAGTACCCACCATTTGTGTTTATATAGGTGTTAATGGTTTCCCATGTTGATTGACAAGCCTTATTCGTACCTGTTGATAATAAGGATTAGGTTACTGATTTGGCTGTAGATGCTGTATATCGGTTAAACTGATGATTAGTAATGCTTACATTTCAATATAGGACTTCTGTAAATGATGTTTTCTCAGAGTGTCCTAAAGTGTTTCTGAAAATGAATCCTCCCCTTAGGGTACAGTCATTGCTTAAGTTCTATCAATGTATAAATATCATATGTTTAAATCAGAGAGGCACATACCTAATGTAGTATTAATAAACACCAATACTGATCGCTTGTGGCCGTTAAGATACTACGTACTACTCACTATTCTGTTGGTGGTAGTGGTCCTAGCAGACTTCAGTGCTGGCTGTACTCGCTATTACCGCAACGTCTGGGCGAGTGCGCTAACACCGCGGCCTCCGGTGTTGCGTCCTGCTTCCTGGTTGTGACGTCAGACTTGTGCGCGGTCAGCTGACACGGTCATGTGACTCTGACCGTCGGTGGGGTTTAGCGTCAGCAGTCACTGTGCTAGGCCTGTGCTGGGCGTGAATACTGTCTGTGGGCGGGCTCTATGCGTTTCGTAGGGTGACGCCCCACTTTATCAGGATGCCCGCCTCTCTGTGCAGTGATCTTATTTATACAGGATTCCTGCCACATTCTGCTATATGTGTCTCTTGATAATATGATAATACTAGATGGTGGCCCGATTCTAACGCATCAGGTATTCTAGAATATGTATGTAGTTGACATACTGTGACTGGCAGAACTTGTTCAGTTAACGTAAGTGAACTACCACATATATATATATATATATATATATAACAGAAAAAAAACTGCACAGCACTCACAGACTAATGTGAACTGGTGCTAGCAGGGACGCTGGTTAAATAACTAGAAAAAAGTACTCTGCATCACTCAGCTACTACCAATGATGTACATATGCTAACAAGCTATATTGGTGCACACATTGGCCAATGTCTGTTTGCTCATCGACTGCGACAAAGTGACTTCAGGTCCGATGAATCCTACGCTGATAGTTTTAAACTTTTTTCTCAAATATATATAGCTTGTTAGCATATGTACATCATTGGTAGTAGCTGAGTGCTGCAGAGTACTTTTTTCTAGTTATATATATATATATATATATAATATATATATATATATAGATATATATATAGATATAGATAGATAGATAGCAGCACTATGGTATAGGGTGGTACATTGCAGCACTTGTATAGCAGCAATATAGTATATGGCAGTACATAACAGCAAATGTATTGCAGCACTATAGTATATGGCGGTACATTATAGTACATGTATAGCAGCACTATAGTATATGGCTGTACATTATAGTACATGTATAACAGAACTATTGTATATGGCGGTACATTATAGTACATGTATAGCAGCACTATAGTATATGGTGGTACATTACAGCACATGTATAGCAGCACTATAGTATATAGCGTTACATTACAGCACATGTATAGCAGCACTATAGTATATGGCGGTACATTACAGCACATGTATAGCAGCTGTGAGACAGTGACCGGGATGATCTGTGATGGCCGGTATGTGTCTCCCAGGTTGTGCTCCCTCCACGTATGATGAGGCTAGTGAGCGGCCAGGAAAGGAGAGTGCAGAGGCTGTGTGCTGATACAAGATGGCCTAGCCCGAGGGCTTGATCTCGGTGAGACCTGGACTGGAGAGAATCCGTGATAAAGGACTGTGTGTCAATCGTATGTCTGTAGGAAGTGTGCCAGGCTGCATCCTAGAACCCAGAGGTTTGTGCATACTGTGGACTTGTGCATAATAAACCATGTGCTGTGAACTTTTGTGCATGGGTCTTTGCCTTCTTCCGTGCCATCCGACGTCGCTACCTCGTATATGGTGGAGAATGCGGGCATAGCAGCCCCGTGAGGTGTAGCAACCTGGCATACCCAGTGGCACATGTCCGTGATCCAACCAGCTAGGCTCCAGTATATTCCTGCTGCAACCATGGAGGACATTCTAAAGCAGCTGGCCCTGGCTAATTCCCAGCAACAGCAGACCAATGCACATCTGCTCCAGACAGTGGACCGTCAGCAACAGCAGCAGCTGCAGCATCAGGCCCAACAGGACACCAATCAGCTCCTGATGCGACAATTGGACCTCCTGACCACGGGGCTCCGGGACCGGCCAGCGGTTTCAGCCCCGGGACCAGGCGAGGAGTACAGCGTCAAGACAGCGGTAAGGCAAGCGTTGCAAAAGATGACCCCGGGGGATGATGTGGAAGCTTTCCTGTCTGTGTTTGAGTGGGTGGCCGAGAGGGAGAGACTGCTGACTGGCCAGTGGGCCGAAGAATTGGCGCCCTATCTGATTGGGGAGTCCCAAAAAGTGTGTCTGGACTTCTGTAACGAGGACGCCCTGGATAATGGAGCCCTGAAGGGTGAAATCCTTGCTCGGTTGGGGGTGAACACATACGTAAGAGCTCAGCGGGTAAATCAGTGTTTTTTTGAGGAAGCCAAGCCCGTACGCTCCCAGGCTTACGATTTATTGCACTTAGTAAAAAAATGGTTGCAGCCTGAGACCCTCAGTCCTGCGCAAATGGTGGAGAGGGTGGTCGTCGACCGCTTTGTGCGCACTCTTCCCGTCCCTATACAAAGGTGGGTGGGACAAGGTGACCTGAGTACCCTGGATCAATTAGTGTGCCTGGTGGAGTGACATGTGGCTATGCAGGACTTGATACGGGACACTGGGACTTTGCGAGCCACCCGGCGGCCAGCCTCCTCCAAACCCCCTGCTAAAGATCCCTCGCCAGAACCTGTGCAGGAGACCACCCCTATTCCGCAGGAGTCCTCTCCCACCGCTCCCGGGGTCCGAAAAGGCCTGTACCCTAAAAGACAACCTTTTAGGGGTGCTTCTTTCCCTATTAGATGTTGGCGCTGCCAGCGGGTTGGACATTTGGGAGCCCAATGTCCCCTCACCACAGAGCCCATGGACTGCGGATACCCTCGGCAGGGGTCAATGTATGCTCAGACGGTGTGTACAGCCAGCCTTATTTCTCCAGGGACTGATCTGCATTTATGTCAAGTACAGGTTAACGGATGTCAAGTGACCGGCTTGTTGGATTCAGGGAGCTTAGTGACCCTCGTGCGGACAGCCCTGATCACTGGGGTGAAGGACACCGGGCGTACCGTGGGGGTTGTGTGCATACATGGGGACCACCGGGACTACCCTACGGGGGTGGTCACCATCATGGCACCGTGAGGACAGATACAGCATGAAGTGGGACTGATGACTAACCTTCCCTATGACGTAATATTGGGGAAGGATCTGCCTTTTTTCTGGGCTCTATACAAAGGACCCTCCAAGACCCCTCAGGTCAAGGACGGTTCAGGGCCTGAGCCTGATGACCCCGAGTCCGGGACACCTGCAGTAGGGGTCGCCACAGCAGGGCCAGAGTGTGACCCCGATAGGTCGTCCTTAGAGGTGTTGGCAGGTGAGCTCGGAACAGACGAGCCAATCCCGGAGTTGGAGGCGTCTCCAGGTACTTTCGGGACGGCCCAACTCCAGGATCCTACGTTAGTACACGCCCGGAGTCGGGTGATCGAAATTGATGGAGTGGCACAGATGCCCAGGTAAGGTACCCCCATTTCGCCCTCAAACAGGATTTACTCTACTAAGTGGATAATATACGGGGGAACGTTGTGGAGCAGTTGTTGGTGCCCCAGCCGTATCGCCGGCGGGTCCTCGACTTGGCTCATAAACATCTCATAAATGGCCACCTAGGGGCTAAGAAAATGCAGGAGTGGCTTTTGCAACGGTTTTATTGGCCCAGGGTCCTCGGGGAGGTGAAAAAGTACTGCGAGACTTGCCCGGAGTGCCAACTCACCGCGGCCCTGGCTCACTTTCGCAGTCCTTTGGTCCCCTTGCCCATTATAGAAGTCCCTTTTGAGCGGATAGCCATGGATTTGGTGGGACCTCTCGTAAAGTCTGCCCAAGGACACCAACACATTCTAGTGATAGTCGATTACGCCACCCGTTACCCTGAGGTGATACCCCTCAGACACCCTACCAATAAGATTATTGCGCGAGAGTTGTTTGCCGTGTTCTGTCGGGTGGGGTTGCCCAAGGAGATCCTTACGGATTAGGGGACCCCATTCATGTCCAAAGTCACTAAGGAGCTGTGCAGACTGCTCCAGATTAAGCAGTTGCGTAAGTCGGTGTACCATCCTCAAACGGACGGGTTGGTGGAACGGTTCAATAAAACCTTAAAATCCATGTTAAAAAGGGTAGTCTCCAAAGATGGGAAGGACTGGGATATGTTGCTCCCTTATCTCATGTTTGCAGTCCGGGAGGTACCCCAATCGTCCACGGGGTTTTCGCCATTCGAACTGTTGTACGGGCGACATTCTTGGGGATTGTTGGACCTGGCCAAGGAAACATGGGAGCAGGAACCAACCCCCCATAAAAGCGTGATTGAACACATTTTGGGGATGCAAAATCGCATAGCAGCAGTCATGCCAATAGTGAGAGAGCATTTGCAGGACGCGCAGGCAGCTCAAAGTGCCAGGTACAATAGACAGGCAACGGTACGGTCCTTTAACCCAGGGGATCGAGTATTGGTGTTGGTCCCCACAGCAGAAAGCAAGTTTCTAGCGAAGTGGCAGGGGCCGTATGAAATTCGGGAAAAGGTCGGGGTTGTCAACTATAAAGTATTTCAGCCAGGAAGGAGGAAACCAGAGCAGATATACCATATCAACCTGCTAAAACCATGGAAGGAACGGGAAGGCCTGATGGCTGACCTTTTGTCATATCCCTCCTCTTCCGGGCACTCATCCCCGGGTCCGGTGACCCCCGGGGAGAATGAGCCGGAAGTAAGAATAGGAGACGGCCTCACCAAGCAACAGAGGCGAGAGGCCAGATGATTGGTTTAGCAGAACCCAGAGGTTTTCTCAGACTTGCCCGGTAGGACAGATCTTATACAGCATGATATTGTCACCGAGCCTTGCATAAAGGTACGTCTGAAGCCTTACAGGGTGCCGGAGGCTCGGAGACAAGCCATCTCGGAGGAGGTGAAAAAGATGCTCCACTTAGGGGTGATTGAAAAGTCTAAGTGTGAATGGGCCAGTCCCATTGTATTGATACCCAAGCCGGACGGCTCCTTACGATTCTGTAATGACTTTAGGAAGCTCAATGAGATATCCAAATTCGATCTCTATCCCATGCCCCGGGTGGATGAGCTGATCGACAGGCTTGGCCAGGCACGGTATTTCACCACGCTCGATCTGACCAAGGGGTACTGGCAGGTGCCACTGACTGAGTCAGCCAAGGAGAAAACCGCTTTTGCTACGCCTGAGGTTCTATTTCACTACGTCGTCTTGCCTTTTGGTTTACATGGCGCCCCGGCCACGTTCCAGAGGCTGATGGACCTGGTGCTGGAACCCATCAGGCATACACATCTGCGTACCTTGATGACATCATTATCTATATCACCGAGTGGCAGACCCACCTGGTTCAGGTACAGGCCGTGGTGGATGCGCTTCGTACAGCCGTGTTAACGGCCAATCTCAAGAAGTGTGCTTTGGGGCTCATGGAGGCCCACTACTTGGGGTATGTGATAGGCCAAGGAGTGATTAAGCTCCAAATTAACAAAAAAAAAAAAACTGATACTGAGCCAGATCACAATGTGAACAGGGCTGTAAACCGTGTTCACTCCACCAAGAATATATATCACAAAAAGAGTGCAAAAAACGTCCAAAAAATGTATCACTGCTTCAAGAGTAAAAAAGCAAGTGCAAAATAGTATCAACAGTAGGGTTCTTAGTTAGTACGTTTTTTGCAAAAAAGTACGGAAGCCGTTCTACCACTCCACGGTGACCCCTATCAGAAAGGTCCTAGACTAACGTATTTAAAATCTGATCTAGTGTGAACATACATACCTCATAGATGCAGGGTGCAGCAGGGCCAGATTCATTATGGGCACACAAGGTAAAAACAGCAATTTATGTGTTCAGGCTCAGTGAGAAGGGGTGGAGCACCTCTCAACTTGCAAGACAAGAAACTAATGAAAAAACTGATACTGAGCCAGATCACAATGTGAACAGGGCTGTAAACCGTGTTCACTCCACCAAGAATATATATCACAAAAAGAGTGCAAAAAACGTCCAAAAAATGTATCACTGCTTCAAGAGTAAAAAAGCAAGTGCAAAATAGTATCAACAGCAGGGTTCTTAGTTAGTACGTTTTGCAAAAAAGTACGAAGCCGTTCTGCACTCACGGTGACCCCTATCAGAACGGTCCTAGACTAACGTATTTAAAACCTGATCTAGTGTGAACATCTCATAGATGCAGGTGCAGCAGGCCAGATTCTTATGGGCACACAAGGTAAAAACAGCAATTTGTGTTCAGGCTCAGTGAGAAGGGGTGGAGCAGATTAAATACGTTAGTCTAGGACCGTTCTGATAGGGTCACCGTGGAGTGGTAGAACGCTTCCGTATTTTTTGCAAAAAACGTACTAACTAAGAACCCTGCTGTTGATACTATTTTGCACTGCTTTTTTACTCTTGAAGCAGTGATACATTTTTTGGACGTTTTTTGCACTCTTTTTGTGATCCAAATTAACAAAGTTGAGGCAATCCAGAAGTGGCCTCAACCCCTGACCACGAAGCAGGTCAGGGCTTTCCTAGGTATCGTGGGATACTACAGATGGTTCGTCCCCAATTTCGCGGGATTGTCGGCCCCCTTGACGGACCTTCTCAAGGGTAGGAAGTCCGTCATGGTGCGCTGGACACCACAGGCCGAGGACTCCTTCCGAGCTCTAAAGGGGGTCCTCTGTGGACAGCCCGTTCTCGTCAACCCCGATTTTCGGAAGAAGTTTATTGTGCAGACGAATGCCTCGGAGGTCGGGTTGGGGGCGGTGCTGTCCCAGGTGGTGTAGGGGAGGAACACCCCGTCACCTACTTGAGTAGGAAGCTCTCCCCTCCCGAGAAAAACTATAGCGTTGTGGAGAAGGAGTGTTTGGCCATCAAGTGGGCCTTGGAGTCCCAGCGCTATTACTTGTTGGGACGGCAGTTTCGGCTCATGATGGACCACTCCCCGCTTGTGTGGATGAGGTCCGCCAAGGAACGGAACGCCCGGGTCACCCGGTGGTTCCTTTCTCTGCAGAACTTTCGGTTTACTGTAGAACACTGGGCCGGGAGGTTGCAGGGCAACGCTGATGCCTTGTCTCGTAGCCCATGTTTAGTGACTGGAGTTCAAACCCGCACGCTTGAACTGAGGGTGGGGTTATGTGAGACAGTGACCGGGATGATCTGTGATGGCCAGTATGTGTCTCCCAGGTTGTGCTCCCTCCATGTATGATGAGGCTAGTGAGCGGCCAGGAAAGGAGAGTGCAGAGGCTGTGTGCTGATAAAACACGGCCTAGCCCAGAGGGCTTGATCTCGGTGAGACCTGGACTGGAGAGAACCCGTGATAAAGGACTGTGTGCCAATCGTATGTTTGTAGGAAGTGTGCCAGGCTGCATCCTAGAACCCGGAGGTTTGTGCATATTGTGGACTTGTGCATAATAAACCGTGTGCTGTGAACTTTTGTGCCTGGGTCTTTGCCTTCTTCCGTGCCATCCGACATCGCTACCTCACACAGCACTATGGTATATGGTGGTACATTATAGTACATGTATAGCAGCGCTATAGTATATGGCAGTACATTACAGCACATGTATAGCAGCACTATAGTATATGGCGGTACATTACAGCACATGTATAGCAGCACTATATAATATGGCGGTACATTACAGTACATGTATAGCAGCGCTATAGTATATGGTGGTACATTACAGCACATGTATAGCAGCACTATAGTATATGGTGGTACATTATAGTACATGTATAGCAGCTCTATAGTATATGGCGGTACATTACAACACATGTATAGCAGCGCTATGGTATATGGCGGTACATTACAGCACATGTATAGCAGCACTATGGTATATGGCGATACTCCGCTCCCTGCGGCCCCCCTTCTCCTCCTGGTTCCACCACAGTAAAAGTAAAAATAAAAAAATCCTCAGTGAGGATACTCACCTGTCCGCCGGCTTGCTCCACCTCCGTCTTCTAGGTCCTACCGGCCTTTAGGACCTGTCGTTGCCTGAGAAACTGATCAGCTGATCGGTCACATGACCACTAACTGCCGAGGCGGCAGAATGGAGTAGGGGGGCAGGATTGAGCAGGGAGGCAGGATGGAGCCGGTGGGGGGCAGGATGGAGCCGGCAGGCTGGGCAGGATGGAGCCGGCGGGGTGGGGGGGCAGGATGGAGCCGGTGGGGGGCAGGATGGAGTCGGCAGGGGGGGCAGGATGGAGCCGGGGGGGCAGGATGGAGCGATCAGGGCTGGATAGAGCCGATGGGGGGGCAAGATGGAGCCGGTGGGGCAGAATGGAGCCGGGGGGGCAAGATGGAGTCTGGAGGGGCAGGTTGGAGCCGGCAGGGGGGGCAGGATGGAGCCAGCGGGGTGGGGGGGCAGGATGGAGCCGGGGGGGCAGGATGGAGCGATCAGGGCTGGATGGAGCCGATGGGGGGGCAGGATGGAGTCGGCGGTGGCGGCAGGATGGAGCCGGGGGGAGAGCAGGATGGAGCGATCAGGGCAGGATTGAGCCGATGAGGGGGCAGGATGGAGCCAGCGGGGGGGCAGGATGGAGCAAGCGGATCAGGATGGTGGCGGGGGGGCAGGATGGAGTGCTCGGTAATCGGGAGCAATAGCAGGTAGTGTCCTGCTAGGACCTTGCATGATGTCAGAATAAAAAACTCCAATCAACTCTCATACACGTTTGGATTAATATAATATTACCGTTCACATCGATATAAGGTCCCAAACGTGTATTTGGACTAACAATATTTGGTGGTCGCATACCCACAACTACATCAACAACAAACTTTTGCGACACAACTCATGAATATTAATAAAAATTCAATTTTATTAAGGTACAGGATAAAGTGCAACAGTGCTTTACAACCACGGTTTAACAGGGTTAGTAGGATTGTACAGAATTCTATAGCAGAGGTCACATAATAGTTTATATATCTAGATATACACCAATATATACATATCTGTGAAATATGCCAACTAATATATGGTGACAATTAATCATACACTTTAACCCCTCAATAGTACCGTATATACTCGCGTATAAGCCGAGTTTTTCAGCCCAAAAATTGGGCTGAAAAGTCCCCCCTCGGCTTATACGCGAGTCATACGGCCCCCCTCAAAGTTTGGGCCCCCACCTCAGTTTCTGGGCCCCCCCGCATGCAGCGCTGCACATATACATTACGTGTCTAGCAGCTGTTACCCTCCGGTGGCAGATCGCGGCTCCCGGCTCCGGGCTCCATCTTCCTCTCTGTCTTCCTGGTTGTCATGTGACCGGCGCGATGACGTCATCGCGCCGGTCACAAAGCAGGAAGACAGCGAGGAAGATGGAGCCCGGAGCCGGGAGCCGCGATCTGCCACCGGAGGGTAACAGCTGCTAGACACGTAATGTATATGTGCAGCGCTGCATGCGGGGGGGCCCAGAAACTGAGGTGGGGGCGCCAAATTATGAGGGGGGCCCTGCTGGGGCCCTGTATACTACCACTGGGGCTATATACTACCACTGGGGCTATATACTACCACTGGGGCTGTATATATACTACCACTGGGGCTATATACTACCACTGGGGCTGTATACTACTACTGGGGCTATATACTACCATTGGGGCTATATACTACCACTGGGGCTGTATGTATACTACCACTGGGGCTATATACTACCACTGGGGCTGTATACTACCACTGGGGCTATATACTACCACTGGGGCTGTATACTACCACTGGGGCTGTATATATACTACCACTGGGGCTATATACTACCACTGGGGCTGTATACTACTACTGGGGCTATATACTACCACTGGGGCTATATACTACCACTGGGGCTATATACTACCACTGGGGCTGTATATATACTACCACTGGGGCTATATACTACCACTGGGGCTGTATATACTACTGGGGCTGCGTGTATACTACCACTGGGGCTGCTGCTGTATACTACCACTGGGGCTGCTGCTGTATACTACCACTGGGGCTGCTGCTGTATACTACCACTGGGGCTGCTGTATATACTTCTGGGGCTGCTGTATACTACCACTGGGGCTGCTGCTGTATATACCACTGGGGCTGCTGCTGTAACACTGCTGGGGCCTGTATATACCACTGGGGAGGCTGCTGTATACCACACTGCTGGGGGCTGTATACCTGTGCTGGGGTCCACCCTCGGCTTATACACGAGTCAATAAATTTTCCCAGGTTTTGGGGGCAAAAGTAGGGGGGTCGGCTTATACACGGGTCGGCTTATACACGAGTATATACGGTATACACACTTATACTACCAGCACTTTAACCCCTCACTTGGATGCCCCAAATATATTACCTGGGGAGTGAGTAGTTAATACCATTTAAAATAGGTAGGGTTATGAGGATGTAGAGGGGTGACTTATAATATTCCGGGATGGTGGTTTATTTATATTAGGAGTGTCCGGTAAAATCTAGGACTGAGCAAGTCACTATACTGTGTTACCTCTGTGTATGATTGATTGTCACCATATATTAGTTGGTATATGTCACAGATATGTATATATTGGTGTATATCTAGATATATAAACTATTATGTGACCTCTGCTATAGAATTCTGTACAGTCCTACTAACCCTGTTAAACCGTGGTTGTAAAGCACTGTTGCACTTTATCCTGCACCTTAATAAAATTGAATTTTTATTAATATTCATGAGTTGTGTCGCAAAAGTTTGTTGTTGATGATGATGTCAGAATGACATCGGCGCTGTGATTGGCCCGCTCGCGGTCATGTGATATGCGCGTCACGTATCACATGACCGCGAGCAGGCCAATTACAGCGCCGAACGCCGATGTCATTCTAACATCATGCAAGGTCCTAGCAGAACACTGCCTGCTACTGCTCCCGGTTACTGAACACTCGGCGGAGAGGTAAGTATAACAATCTTTATTATTTTTAATACATTTGTCTGTATTTTACATTTGAGATGAATCAAATCACTAAAGAAGTATCCCTAAGGAGCAGGGGGATGCGGGGGGGCTGTGGGGAGCTGGAGCACGGGCAGGGCAGAGAAGTGTGGTATGGAGCGCGGGCAGGGCAGAGGAGCGTGGTATGGAGCGCGGGCAGAGCAGAGGAGCGTGGTATGGAGTGCGGGCAGGGCAGAGGAGCGTGGTATGGAGCGCGGGCAGGGCAGAGGAGCGTGGTATGGAGCGCGGCAGGGCAGGGGAGCATGGTATGGAGCACAGGCAGGCCACCGTCGGGCCCCTGTATATAATTATTAATTGTGCTATGCTGTATGGTTTTATTTGAAAGCAAAAAATTCAGCATCTAAATTCAGCCCAATTGGGCTAATGTATGTAATGTGAAGATCCATTTTGTCTCTGCCCTAGACATTTTTTCCAGATGATTACCACCGCTCCAATTTTTTCTTATATATTGTATTGCCAAAAATGTTGTATCTTTAGTCTGAGATAGATGGACTTCCTTGTAATGTCTACTCAATGGATGTCCTTGATATCCTTTCTTTATATTCCTAATATGTTCGCCCATTCTCATGGCCAACGTCCTGCATGTTCTCGCTACATATGTTTTATTGCAAGGACAGATGATTATGTAAATTACACTCGTCGTGTGGCAAGACAATTGCTGTTTGATTGTAAATCAAAATTGGGCTGAATCAAGATGCTGAATTTTTTGCTTTCAAATCAAACCATACAGCATAGCACAATTAATAATTATATTAGAAAGATAAATCTTTATAAAGTTAAAATAAAGTTAAAATACTTGTGTGCTAGATTGGATATTTCAGTGAAATTATAAAAATGAACAGCCGGAAGAGAATTTATAATTTTATAGACAAAGATATATACCCTTCTTGAAGGATAGATGGCGCTATTACACTAGTATTATCTAGAACAGTGATGGCGAACCTATGGCACGCGTGCCAGGGAGGGCACGCAGAGCCGTTTTCCCTGGCACGCGGCGTCGCCTCTCACTGCAGCTATGAACTGCCGGCATGATGGCGCCGGCAGTTCAAAGCCGTGTCGGATCGGAGGATTCTCCTTCCTCCGCATCTCCGACACTCTCTCCAAGCTCCGCCACGCCGGCGTCACATGACCGCGGTCATGTGACGCTGGGACTGAAGACGCGAGGAGAAGAGGAGCGGTGAAGGCGGGAGTACTAGGTGAGTATGATTTTTTTTTTTTCAAGCCACAGTATAATGAGGGGGCAGTATGGAAACTAGAGGGACATGAGTGTGACAGGGGGCAGGATGGAGACAAGAGGCACTTGAGTGTGACAGGGGGCAGGATGGAGACAAGAGGGACATGAGTGTGACAAGGGGCAGGAAGGAGACAAGAGGGACATGAGTGTGACAGGGGGCAGGATGGAGACAAGAGGCACTTGAGTGTGACAGGGGGCAGGATGGAGACAAGAGGCACTTGAGTGTGACAGGGGGCAGGATGGAGACAAAAGGGACATGAGTGTGACAAGGGGCAGGAAGGAGACAAGAGGGACATGAGTGTGACAAGGGGCAGGAAGGAGACAAGAGGGACATGAGTGTGACAGGGGGCAGGATGGAGACAAGAGGCACTTGAGTGTGACAGGGGGCAGGATGGAGACAAGAGGGACATGAGTGTGACAGGGGGGAGGAAGGAGACAAGAGGGACATGAGTGTGACAGGGGGCAGGATGGAGACAAGAGGGACATGAGTGTGACAAGGGGCAGGAAGGAGACAAGAGGGACATGAGTGTGACAGGGGGCAGGATGGAGACAAGAGGCACTTGAGTGTGACAGGGGGCAGGATGGAGACAAGAGGCACTTGAGTGTGACAGGGGCAGGATGGAGACAAAAGGGACATGAGTGTGACAAGGGGCAGGAAGGAGACAAGAGGGACATGAGTGTGACAGTGGGCAGGATGGAGACAAGAGGCACTTGAGTGTGACAGGGGGCAGGATGGAGACAAGAGGGACATGAGTGTGACAGGGGGCAGGAAGGAGACAAGAGGGACATGAGTGTGACAGGGGGCAGGATGGAGACAAGAGGCACTTGAGTGTGACAGGGGGCAGGATGGAGACAATAGGTACTTGAGTGTGACAGGGGCAGGATGGAGACAAGAGGGACATGAGTGTGACAAGGGGCAGGAAGGAGACAAGAGGGACATGAGTGTGACAGGGGGCAGGATGGAGACAAGAGGGACATGAGTGTGACAGGGGGCAGGAAGGAGACAAGAGGAACATGAGTGTGACAGGGGGCAGGAAGGAGACAAGAGGCACTTGAGTGTAACAGGGGGCAGGATGGAGACAAGAGGGACATGAGTGTGACAGGGGGCAGGAAGGAGACAAGAGGGACATGAGGGTGACAGGGGGCAGGATGGAGACAAGAGGCACTTGAGTGTGACAGGGGGCAGGATGGAGACAAGAGGGACATGAGTGTGACAAGGGGCAGGATGGAGACAAGAGGGACATGAGTGTGACAAGGGGAAGGATGGAAACAAGGGGCAGGATGGTGGCAAGAGGGGCATGAGAGTGACAAGGGGCAGGAAGGAGACAAGGGGCAGGATGGTAACAAGGGGCAGGATGGTGGCAAGAGGGGCATGAGAGTGACAAGGGGCTGGATGGTGACAAGGGGCAGGATGGTGACAAGAGGGACATGAGTGACAAGGGGCAGGATGGTGACAAGGGGCAGGATGGTGACAAATAAGAGGGGCATGATGGTGACAAATTGTAAGCTATGGTATAATGGGGGGGCATGATGGTGACAAATAAGAGGGACATGATGGTGACAAGAGGGGCATGATGGTGACAAGAGGGGCATGAGGGTGACAAGGGGCAGGATGGTGATAAGAGGGGCATGAGAGTGACAAGGGGCAGGATGGTGACAAGAGGGGCATGAGAGTGACGAGGGGCATGAGGGTGACAAGGGGCAGGATGGTGACAAGAGGGACATGAGGGTGACAAGGGGCAGGATGGTGACAAGAGGGGCATGATGGTGACAAGAGGGCCAAGATGGTGACAAGAGGGGCATGATGGTGACATTAGGAGGGGGCATGATGGTTACATTATTACAAGAAGGGGGATGATGGTGGCTTTATTACAAGGAGGGGGCATATCACTGCAGGATAGGGCATTACTGCAGGATGGGGGCATTACTACATGATGGGGGCAGGATGGGGACATTACCACAAGGGGACAGGGATCGAGCATACTACAAGGGGATAAGGCTGGAGAAATTACTACAAGAAGGCGGTTAGAATAGGGACATTACTGCCAGGAGAGAGTCAGGATGGAGCAAATAACTACAAGGAGAGGGTCAGTATGGAGCACATAACTACATGGAGAGGGTCAGGATGGAGCACATAACTACAAGGAAAGGGGCAGGATGGAGCGCATATCTACAAGGGGAATGTTAGGATCGAGCACATTACTTCAAGGAGAGGGTCAGGATTGAGCACATTACTACCGTGTTTTCCCGAAAGTAAGACCCTGTCTTACATTTTTTGGGGGGCCAAAAGTGGCCCCCTGTCTTACTTTTGGGGGGGGGCCTTATATTGACAGCCCCAGCCACTGCAGCCTCCCATTCACACACACCCACCCATACACATACAAACACACATATACACACACATACAAACACACATACACACACACACACACACAACATACACACACACACACACACACACACACACACATACACATACATACACACATTGCTTCTTACCGGCTCCCTGCTGTCCTCGCTGTCCCCTGTTGCGTCCAGGCTCCTCCAGTGTCCTGCAGGTGCAGCCGCTTTGGAGCAGATGGGGTTAATCACAGCCTAACATGCTGTGTGCCCCTGCTCAACTCTACACAGCCCGGCTCGAGCTCTGATTGGCTCCCAGGAACCAGCGGGCGTGGCCAGATGATGTCCTGAGCTCTGATTGGCTCATCATCTGGCCGCGCCCGCTGGTTCCTGGGAGCCAATCAGAGCTCGAGCCGGGCTGTGTAGAGTTGAGCAGGGGCACGCAGCATGTTAGGCTGTGATTAACCCATCTGCTCCAAAGCGGCTGCACCTGCAGGACACTGGAGGAGCCTGGACACAACAGGGGACAGGTACCGGCCTTATATTCCCAGCGCCCCCCCCAGGCGGCCTTACTTTCGGGGGGGGGGCCTTATATTAGCAGACCCCCCCCGTTCCCCTACCCTGTCTTACTTTCGGGGGGGTCTTACTTTCGGGAAAACACGGTATAAGAGAGGGTCAGGATGGAGCACATTACTACAAGGAGAGGGTCAGGATGGAGCACATTACTACAAGGAGAGGGTCAGGATGGAGCACATTACTACAAGGAGAGGGTCAGGATGGAGCACATTACTGCAAGGAGAGGGTCAGGATGGAGCACATAACTACAAGGAGAGGGTCAGGATGGAGCACCTAACTACAAGGAGAGGGTCAGGATGGAGCACATAACTACAAGGAGAGGGTCAGGATGGAGCACCTAACTACAAGGAGAGGGTCAGGATGGAGCACATAGCTACAAGGAGAGGGTCAGGATGGAGATACTACTACAAGATAGGGACCAGGATTTCAGTATGAAATTTGCTTGCTCTGTCTAATATTCTGCGTTTTTCCATACAGATCAATCCACCTGCTGTTTCTATAAAGGGCAGTGGCAGCGACTCAGTTTCAATGTGCAGTACACATGAGCTGTCTGACCACTGCTGAAGAGAAGAGAAGACTGCAAAGGTAAGTTTAAAATCAATTAATTGTTAAAATAATTGAATTGATCATCAGTGTTTCGGGACTACATGCCCTGTACAGGGAAGAGAGTTAGCATCTGCTGGCTCTCCCCCCTGTGCAGCGCTTCTGATAGATAATCACTGCTGTAATTTAGGTTAAATTACAGTGTTGGCACTTCGCCATAAATAATTTTGTTTTGGGTTGCAGTTTGGGCACTCGGCCTCAGAAAGGTTCGCCATCACTGTTCTAGAAAGTTCTTACAAAAAATAAAAATTACAAATAATTAAACCCTGAGATATGTGTATGTACCATATTATAGTAGGAAACAATATGGAAATGGTTTGGACTTAATATTATCATATTATCAAGAGACACATATAGCAGAATGTGGCAGGAATCCTGTATAAATAAGATCACTGCACAGAGAGGCGGGCATCCTGATAAAGTGGGGCGTCACCCTACGAAACGCATAGAGCCCGCCCACAGACAGTATTCACGCCCAGCACAGGCCTAGCACAGTGACTGCTGATGCTGATGCTAAACTCCACCGACGGTCAGAGTCACATGACCGTGTCAGCTGACGGCGCACAAGTCTGACGTCACAACCAGGAAGCAGGACGCAACACCGGAGGCCGCGGTGTTAGCGCACTCGCCCAGACGTTGCGGTAATAGCGAGTACAGCCAGCACTGAAGTCTGCTAGGACCCACTACCACCAACGAATAGTGAGTAGTACGTAGTAGCTTAACGCCACAAGTGATCAGTATTGGTGTTTATTAATACTACATTAGGTATGTGCCTCTCTGATTTAAACATATGATATTATACATTGTAGAACTTAAAGCAATGACTGTACCCCAAGGGGAGGATTAATTTCCAGAACACTTAGGACACTCTGAGAAAACATCACTTACAGAAGTCCTATATTGAAATGTAAGCATTTAACCAGTTTAACCAATATACAGCATCTAACAGGCAAATCAGTACCTAATCCTTATTATCAACAGGTACGAATAAGGCTTGTCAATCAACATGGGAAACCATTAACACCTATATAAACACAAATAGGTGGGTACTATTACTACAATTATTGGTACAACTAATGTATATAGTAAGTAATTGAATATCTGACTAATTGCCAACTATATACACATCTCAGGTGACCATTAATCAAGTTCACAAAGAATAGGGAATACCTGTTATCTGTACCTATATAGGTGAGAAGCAGATCCATTTGAATTAAAGTACTTTACCATAAAAGAAACCCAAACAGACATTAATATTAGGCGGCCGTCACACGGTTCAATATCGCTAGCGATATTGTTAGCGATCACGTGCACGCGCGATCGCTAACAATATCGCTCACATCGTTGGTGAGCTGTCACACAGGCAGACTCACCAGCGATGTGGAGCAGCGAGATCGCTGGTAAATATGGTACACATCGGGTTACAAGGCGCCGCGCGGCCTTAGTAACCCGACGTTTACCATAGTTACCATCTCCCAGCATAGGCTCTGCCGCTGGGAGATGGATCATCGTGGTGTCACACAGCACGATGCTGCAGATTGATCAAGCGATTATCGCTTGATATGAGCTCCTGCTCACAAATCTGCGATCAAGCAATCAAGTGATTTTACATTGTAAAATTGCTTGATTACACGCAGCGACGCACAAGTGATATCGCTTAAGCGATCAAAAAGCAGATCACTTAAGCGATATCGTGCAGGAAATTGAAGCGTGTGACGGCCGCCTTAGATCAATTTTATTCCAGATTACAGCAACACCAATAAAGAAAAACAGAAGAAAACACATCAATTTATGATTGAAGTCAGAATTTTCAACATACCGTAATTTTTATTATTGTGCATTTTTATGAACAACAAAAATTTTTCTATCTTAGATGTGGAAAATAAAATCATTTTTATAAGAAATTGGTTGGGAATAATTTGTAAGGCGGCCGTCACACGTATCTATATCGTGAGCGATATTGTAAGCGATCACGTGCACGCGCGATCGCTAACAATATCGTTCACATCGCTGGTGAGATGTCACACAAACAGACTCACCAGCGATGTGGGCCAGCGAGATCGCTGGTAACTATGGTACACATCGGGTTACTAGGCGCCGCGCGACGCTTAGTAACCCGACGTTTACCATAGATACCATCTCCCAGCATAGGCTCTGCCGCTGGGAGATCGTTCATCGTGGTGTCACACACCACGATGAGGCAGATTGATCAAGCGTTTATTGCTTGATATGAGCTCCTGCTCACCAATCTGCGATGTAACGATCAAGCGATTTTACATTGTAAAATCGCTTGATTGCACCAGCGATGCACAAACGATATCGCTTAAGCGATCAAATAAGCAGATCACATTAAACGTAAAGTTCGCAATATTGAACCGTGTGACTGCTGCCTTAATCAGGTGGAAATAGTAAAGCGTCTGTCAATTTTTATTTAGTTCATATACACATTTTCCATTAGGAAAGAGACTAGTAAGTCACGTGGGATTTTCTCTGATCCTTAGCAGCTACTAACCAATAAGAAGCATTAGCTCCAGTGTAAAGATAAATAATCAATCTCCACAACTGTTGCCGAGCAGGATACCTCTTACCTGGCTGTCCCTCTACAAAGCTTACTTAGGCTGGTTTCACACTGCGGTTTTTCACTGATCAGGTTCGATCAGGTTTAAGTGCCAAAACCAGGAGAGGAACCAGGAGAGGAACTTGCAGAGAAAAACTATAATTGAAAGACTGACACCTGTTCTAGGTTTTGGAGTCACTCCTGGTTTTGAAACACAAAACCTGATCGAACCTGACCTGATCTGACCGCAGTGTGAAACCAGCCTTAGGGATCAGAAGGGTGAACACTGGTCTACCCAGCTAACAACTAAAGGAAATAAAGGAGACAAACAAGAGGGATAGGTAGGAACACTTAGCTGAACAAAGAGAAAGACAGCAAACTACACCAATAATCCACAATGCACTGCAAAGCCAGGAAGCAACACCACCTCCAAACATGCTATCACCAGCAATGCATCACTGAAAGGAAAAACAAGGTGCATGTAGGGTTTAACTGTGGTGAGACACTTGAGATATATAAGAAAAATGCTCACCTGAGGCAATTGTGAAGAGTCACAACCATTGAAATTACAACATAGTATCTTGTGATATCCAAGATTCACAGTGTGCAGTAGTCTACCCAAGTAGTAGACCAGATATATACTGAGTATTTATGTGGGCTTATATACTGCGCTACCATTCAGACCAGTCAAAAAAGGCACTGACAGGATTTAAACCTTTTTGTGTGATTTATTTTCAAGGCGTTTCAGGGTCTTCATGCCCCTTCATCAGGAGTTCACAGAGATATCATTCAAGCAATGTGCCAGACAGGATATATATGGACCGGCAAATTGTACAATTAATTAGTCACATTCAAAAGTAAGCAGTTTCAAAAGGAAGGCGTGAGGATGACGTGATATCACCTGACAATGACTACATCCGTGCATTAAAAAAGCACACTTTTTTGTTTGCATTCCATACTACATAAAATGTACCTACATACACACATGGTCAAAATTGTTGGTACCCCTCGTTTAATGAAAGTAAAACCCACAATGGTAACAGAAATAACTTGAATCTGACAAAAGTAATAATAAATAAAAATCTATGAAAATGAACAAATGAATGTCAGACATTGCTTTTCAACCCTGCTTCCACAGAATTAAAAACAAAATTAAACTCATGGAATAGGCCTGGACAGAAATGATGGTACCCCTGAAAATAATGTGACAAAAGGGACATGTTAAATCAAGGTGTGTCCACTAATTAACATCACAGGTGTCTACAATCTTGAAATCAATCAACAGGTCTGTATATAGGGCTACAGATACTCACTGTGCTATTTGGTGGCAAGATGTGTACCACACTCAACATGGACCAGAGGAAGCGAAGGAAACAGTTGTCTCAGGACATTAGAAGAAAATTATAGACAAGCATGTTAAAGGTAAAGGTTATAAGACCATCTCCTAGCAGCTTGATGCTCCTGTGACTACAGTTGCACATATTTTTCTGAAACGTAAGATCCATGGGACTGTAGCCAACCTCCTTGGACGTGGCCGTAATAGGAAAATTGATGACAAATCAAAGAGACAGATAATACGAATGGTAACAAAAGAGCCAAGGAAAAACGTCTAAAGAGATTAAAGGAGAAATTGAAGCTCAAGGAACATCAGTGTCAGATTGCACCATCCGTCATTGTTTGAGCCAAAGTGGACTTCATGGGAGACGACAAGGAGGACACTATTGTTGAAAACAAAAAATCCAGACTGGAATTTGCCAAACTACATGTTGACAAGCCACAAAGCTTCTGGGAGAATATCCTATAGACAGATGAGACAAAAATTTTGGCAAGGCACACCATCTCTATGTTCACAGACAGAAAAATGAAGCATATCAGGAAAAGAACACTGTCCCTACTGTGAAACATGGAGGAGGCTCTGTTATATTCTGGGGCTGCTTTGCTGCATCTCACACAGGGTGTCTTGAATCTGTACAGGGTACAATGAAATCTCAAGACTATCAAGGAATTCTAGAAAGAAATGTGCTGCCCACTGTCAGAAAGCTTGGTCTCAGTTGCAGGTCATGAGTCTTGCAACAGGAGAATGACCCAAAACACACAGCTAAAAACACCTAAGAATGGCTAAGAGGAAAACATTGGACTATTCTGAAGTGGCCTTCTATGAGCCTTGACCTAAATCCTCTTGAGCATCTTTGAAAAAAGCTGAAACTCTGGAAGGTGCCACGATCACCAAGAGGTCTACTGTGTTTGCAAGCCATATAAAGCAGCCTTGGGGGCCGCATGCGGCCCATGTGTTTGAGACCCCTGATGTAGCCTAATATCCGGGTCTGCAGATCCTTTCCAACCTCCAGCACCCGCCACAATCATACCTGAAACTGACGTACCAGAAACTGCCATAAACTGCCATAGCAGAAACCAACAATCCAAGAACCAAAGACTGTAGATGGATGCCTCCCCATCTCTGTCCCAAAACCAGGCACTAACCTGATTAACCTGATCCACCGACTGAGAAACAAACTGTGACATTACTTCTCCACAACCAGCTAAAAATTGACATACAACAAGATAAAAACTGCACAGCACTCAAAGACAAATGTGAACTGGTGCTAGCAAAGACGCAGGGTTATATAATGTGAAAAAATCCTTGCAGCACACAGCTACTACCAATGATCTACAAATGCTACAAGCTATATGTGTTTGAGGAAAAAGTTTAAAAACTTACGTAATGTCTGCTTGCTCATCAACTGCGACAAAGTGACTTCAGGTCTGATGAGTCCTACTCTGATATCCCTATCCTCCTTGTCCACCCCCCACTTCTCAGTGGGCAGACTCCATCTAGACCAGGGGTCTCAAACTCGGCTTGGTTGGTGGGCCGCACATAGAAAATTTTTTTTTATTGGGGCCGCATTGCTTGTAGGACTAAGGGTACCGTCACACTAGGTGACATCGCCGGAGATATCGCAGGCGACACACGGGAGCGCGCACATTTTTGGCACCCCGTCAGCGTCGTGTGTTTAGACGCGGCGATACCTTCGGCGATGCTTTGGCGATGTTTCAGGCAATGTCGCTGTTGGGGTGTCTAGAAACCCCAGCAGGGATCCTGTAACATGGGAGCCTATGGCTCCCATCGCCTGTAACATCGCTATTCGCGATGTTACACAGGGCGATGCTTACACATCGCCTGAGAGTGGTTGCCTGGTTTCACAGCAGTGCAAAATCGCCACTTTACACGGGCGATGTCACCTGGTGTGACGGTACCCTGACATTTTTAGTAATACCAGATATTTTGGTCAATGTAGTAACGTCCAAATCCTGATCCCCTTCTTGTAGTAATGCCCGCATCTTGGTCCCTTTCTTGTTGTAATGTCCCCATACTGGTCACCATCCTGGTCGCCCTCTTGTACTAATATCCCCAACCTGATCCCCTTCTGTAGTAATGTCCCCCGTGCTGGTCCCTTTTTGTAATGATGACCCCCTTACTGATCCCCTTTTGTAGTGATGTCACCATCCTGTCCCCCATGCTGGTCCCCTTTTGTAGTGATGTCCCCATCCTGGCCCCCATAGTGTAGTAATGTCCCCCATGCTGGACCCCTTTTTTAGTGATATCCCCAACCTGGTCTGCCGTCTTTTTACACACTCAGACATATTCACTCACAATCACACCCACTCACACATTAACTCACCCACACTCACATTAACTCACACTCTCACACTCACTCATGTGGAACAAAAGGGGGGAAAGCACAACCCATGAGAGGTACCTGGTGGTCTAGTGGGGGCGTCAATAACAGATATGGGGGGTTCGCATCTCACCTTTTGGAGGTTCTGCAACCCTGCACAACCTCGGCGTATCGCAGTGGATGGCTCCGGACTCCAGCATTCGGGTTTCCTCCACGAGCAGCTCCTTCTTCCGGTCAGGTGACTCGAGCAGCCGATCACCTGCCCCTGTGACGTTCTCGGCTACGTCACCGCAGGTCCTTTGGATTCTGTTAGCGGTGACTTTGGCTCACAGCTGCTCCTGCTGCAACCCTAGGATGGGGATATGATATTTGTACAGAAGTGTGTGATTATAACAGAAGCGCAAGAGCACAGGAGGCACACGTTTAATTACCTTTAATATACCACAACGTGTTTCCACGGCGGCCCGCCGTCTTCATCAGGTAAATCCACCTGATGAAGAATGCGGACCACCAAGGACTTTTGTTATAATCACACACTTCTGTACAAAATCACGCACTCTGACACCCTCACGCATTCACACTCACAGGCACCCCACAGGCTCTCTGACACCCACAGGCACTCTGACACCCACAGGCACTCAAGAGGCACTCTCAAGACAGGCACTCACACACACAGGCACTCACACACACAGGCACTCACACACACAGGCACTCACGAACACAAGCAGTCACGAACACAGACACTCGAGCTCGCAGACACTCATAGGCGCTCACAGGCACTCACGCTCACAGGCACAAAACACACAGGCACTCACACACACAGGCACTCACACTCACAGGCACTCACACACACACAGGCACTCACGAACACAAGCAGTCACGAACACACGCAGTCACGAACACAGACACTCGCGCTCACAGACACTCACAGGCGCTCACAGGCACTCACGCTCACAGGCACTCACACACACAGGCACTCACACACACAGGCACTCACACACAAAGGCACTCACGCTCACAGGCACTCACAGGCGCTCACAGGCACTCACACACACAGGCACTCACGCTCACAGGCACTCACGCTCACAGGCACTCACAGGCGCTCACAGGCACTCACGCTCACAGGCACTCATGCTCACAGGCACTCGCGCTCACAGGCACTCGCGCTCACAGGCACTCACGCTCACAGGCACTCACAGGCACTCACGCTCACAGGCACTCACGCTCACAGGCACTCACAGGCACTCACGCTCACAGGCACTCACAGGCACAGACACTCACAGGCACTCACCACTCACAGGCACTCACATCACACAGCACACGCTCACAGGCACTCACGCTCACAGGACTCACCTCACAGAACACTCACGACATCACAGGCACTCACGTCACACAGCACTCACGCTCACAGGCACTCACAGGCACAGACACTCACAGGCACTCACACTCACATAGGCACTCACATGCGCACTCAGCTCACAGGCTACCAGCCTCACAGGCACTCACACACAGGCACTCACGAACACAGCAGTCAGCTCACAGCACTCGCGCTCAACAGCACTCACAGCACTCACAGGCACTCACGCTCACAGGCACTCACAGCTCACAGGCACTCACAGGCACTCACAGCTCACAGGCACTCACAGCACAACACTCACAGGCACTCACAGGCACTCACAGGCACTCACACTCACAGGCACAGCGCTCACAGGCACTCACGCTCACAGGCACACACTCACAGGCACTCACCTCACAAGGCACTCACCACGCCTCACAGGCACTCACGCTCACAGGCACTCAGCTCACAGGCACTCACGCGCTACACAGGCACACTCACAGCACTCACACTCACAGCACTCACAGACACTCACAGCATCAAGCACACACTCACAGGCACTCACGCTCACAGGCACTCACGACTCACAGGCACTCACAGGCACTCACACTCACAGGCACTCACATCACAGCACAACACTCACAGGCACATGCACACTCACAGGCACTCACACTCACAGGCACTCACCTCACAGGCCCAACCACAGCACTCACAGGCACTCACCTCACAGGCCACACCCACAGGCACTCACCCACAGGCACTCACACGACAGACATCACAGGCACTCAACACTCACAGCATACCTCACACACCACGCTCACAGGCACTCACCTCACAGGCACTCACACACACAGGCACTCACAGACACAGCATCACACACAGCACACTCGCGACTCACAGCACTACCTCACAGGCCCTCACAGGCACTCACAGCTCACAGGCACTCAACAGGCTCACAGGCACTCACACTCACAGGCAACTCAGCACATCACACTAGGCACTCACCTCAAGGCACACTCACAGGCACACAGCCTCACAGGCACTCACGCTCACAGCACACTCACAGCACTCAACACTAGCACTCAGCCTCACAGCACTCACAGGCACTCACCTCACAGCACAGCTCACGCATCACACACTCACAGGCACTCACCTACGGCACAATCTCACAGGCACTCACAGCCTCACAGGCACTCACGCTCACAGGCACTCACGCTCAAGGCACTCACACACAGCACACTCACAGGCACTCACATCACAGGCACTCACGCTCACAGGCACTCACGCTCACAGGCACTCACAGCTCAGGCATCACTCACAGGCACTCACCTACAGGACACTCACAGGCACTCACGCTCACAGGCACTCACCTCACAGGCACTCACAGCCTCACAGACACTCACACTCACGACTCACAGCACACTCACAGGCACTCACGCTCACAGGCACTCATCACGCTCACAGGCACTCACAGGCACTAGACACTCACAGGCACTCACACTCACAGCATATGCCTCACTAGCACTCACGCTCACAGGCACTCACCTCACAGGCACTCACACAAGCACTCACTCACAGGCATCACGATCACAGCACTCACACTGCCACAGACACTCACAGGCACTCACAGCACTCACAGCTCACAGGCACTCACACTCACAGGCACTCAGCTCACAGCACTCACGCTCACAGGCACTCAGCTCACAGGCCTACAGGCACTCACAGCTCACAGGCACTACGCTCACAGGCACTCACGCTCACAGGCACGGTCTCACAGGCACTCACCTCACAGGCACTCACACACAGCACCACTCACAGACACTCACGCTCACAGGCACTCACAGGCAGCTCACGGCACTCATGCTCACAGGCACTCACCTCACAGGCACTCACACCACATCACAGCACTCACGACTCACAGGCACTCACAGGCACTCACGCTCACAGGCACTCACGCTCACAGGCACTACACAGGCACTCACGCTCTCACAGGCACTCACAGGCACTCACAGCTCACAGGCACTACACTCACAGGCACTCACACTCACAGGCACTCACACTCACAGCACTCACGCACTCACACAGGCTACTCACAGGCCTCACAGCACTCACAGTCACTGGCACCCACACAGGCACTCCACACACAGGCACTCACCGACACTCACAGGCACTCACACTCACAGGCATCTCACAGCACACTCACAGACACTCACACGCACACCTCACAGCTCACAGGCACTCACAGCACTCACGCTCACAGGCACTCACGCTCACAGCACTCACGCTCACAGGCACTCACACTCACAGGCACTCAGCACTCACAGGCATCACGCTCTCACAGGCACTCACGCTCACAGCACTCACAGGCACTCACGCTCACAGGCACTCACAGCACTCACGCTCACAGCACTCACAGGCCACAGACTCAACTCACAGGCACTCACACTCACAGCACTCCGACACTCACAGGCACACGCTCACAGGACACTCACGCTCACAGACAACCACTCACAGCACTCACGACAACAGGCATCACACACAGCACTCACGCTCACAGACACTCACAGCGCTCACAGCACTCACGCTCACAGGCACTCACCTCACAGGCACTCATGCACGGCACACCTCACAGGCACTCACCCACAGGCACTCACAGCACTCACCTCACAGCACTCAGCTCACGGCACTCACGTCACAGCCACTCACAGGCACTCGCACTCACCCACAGACTCAGCTCGACTACAGGCACTCACGCTCACAGGCACTCACAGGCACTCACGCTCACAGCATCACAGCACTCACTCACAGGCAAGCCACCAGGCATCACCCAGGCAGCTCACCACTCACAGGCCCCAGGCTACAGCATCACCCAGCACTCACACTCAACAGGCACTCACACAGCATCACTACAGGCACTCACCTCACAGCACTCACCCAGCACACTCACAGCACACTCACACTCACAGCACCACTCACAGGACACTCACAGACACTCACCCACAGGCACTCACAGCATCACGCTCACAGGCACCTCACGCCACAGGCACTCACAGGCACTCACGACACTCACAGCAGCACTCACACTCACAGGCCATAGCAGCTCACAGGCACTCACACACACTCACACAGGCACTCCCCGCTCACAGGCACTCACCACTACACAGGCACTCACAGCACTCACGCTCACACCACAGGCACTCACAGGCACTCACGCTCACAGGCACTCACTCCAGCCCAACGCACACTCACAGGCACCAACACTCACCACACACACTCACAGGCACTCACACTCACAGGCACTCACAGCACTCACCTCAGGCACTCACAGGCACTCACGCTCACAGGCACTCACAGGCACTCACGCTCACAGGCACAGACACTCACAGCACTCACACTCACAGCACTCACACTCACAGGCACTCACACTCACAGGCACAGGCACTCACAGGCACAGGCTCTCACAGGCACTCACACTCACAGGCACTCACACACACAGGCACTCACACGCACACTCACAGGCACTCACACTCACAGGCACTCACACGCACACTCACAGACACTCACACGCACAGGCACTCACAGGCACAGGCACTCACAGGCACAGGCACTCACACTCACAGGCACTCACACGCACACTCACAGACACTCACACTTACAGGCACTCACACTCACAGGCACAGGCACTCACACTTACAGGCACTCACACTCACAGGCACTCACAGGCACAGGCACTCACACTCACAGGCACTCACACTCACAGGCACTCACACGCACAGGCACTACACACGCACACTCACAGGCACTCACACTAGCACACACTTTTATTGCACTAACCATGCTGGGCCAGTGCATGGGGACCCTGGGGCTTCCCTGTGCGGCCCCCAGCACTTTGGACCAAGAACCATGCTGGCGGCGGTCCAGTGCATGGTGCAGCCGCTTTCTCCTCTATAACATTACTTGCGGCCGCTTCACTGTCTCTGCCGCTCGCTCTGCAAGTTCAATGCGAGTCACCGTCAGCCAATGAGAGGTCTGCAGGTGACGTCAGCGGCCTCTCATTGGCTGAGGGCTTGTATTCAGCTTACAGAGCGGCAGAGCGAGCGGCAGAGACAGTGAAGCGGCCGCAAGTAATGTTATAGCGGAGAAAGCCAGCATGGTTCTTGGTCCAAAGTGCTGGGGGCCGCACAGGGAAGCTCCAGGGGCCGCATGCGGCCCGCGGGCCGCGAGTTTGAGACCCCTGATCTAGACCCTTGATCACCTGTAGGTTAATGAGGGTGCACATTGCAATGTGAGGTGATCGAGGGTCTAGATGGAGTCTGCCCACTGAGAAGTGGGGGGTGGACAAGGAGGATAGGGATATCAGAGTAGGACTCATCAGACGTGAAGTCACTTTGTCGCAGTTGATGAGCAAGCAGACATTGGCCAATGTATGTACCAAGAACTTCAGAAATAAAAAATTTGAATTTTTGAGTTTTTTGAAAAAAACGTAAGTTTTTAAACTTTTTCCTCAAACACATATAGCTTGTAGCATTTGTACATCATTGGTAGTAGCTGTGTGCTGCAAGAATTTTTTCATATTATATAATCCTGCAGCTTTGCTAGCACCAGTTCACATTTGTCTTTGAGTGCGGTGCAGTTTTTTTTCTTGTTGTTTATCATATGGAGTTACAGGCTCCTTGCTGCAATGTGCACCCTCATTACCTACAGGTGATCGAGGGTCTAGATGGAGTCTGCCCAATGAGAAGTGGGGAAGCGGACAAGGAGGATAGGGATATCAGAGTAGGACTCATCAGACCTGAAGTCACTTTGTCGCAGTTGATGAGCAAGCAGACATTGGCCAATGTATGTACCAAGAACTTCAGAAATAAAAAATTTGAATTTTTGAGTTTTTTGAAAAAAACGTAAGTTTTTAAACTTTTTCCTCAAACACATATGGCTTATAGCACTTGTACATCATTGGTAGTAGCTGTGTGCTGCAAGAATTTTTTCACATTAAAAATTGACATAGTAATTTCCCCAAAACCATGAGCACTAATTAAATTTCCAGAATTAACCACAGTCGGCATATGCTCCTCTACCCTGCAAACATTTGAAATATCAGGAGAAACATAGGATGAAGACAAACATAGAAGGGTTTCACCAGGCTGACTCTGGGCGGATGCTGGAACAGCTGTGACGCTGGAACGTAAACACTGAACTTCTTCCACAACATCATCACAGGCCTCTTTATTGACATCAAGTTCTTCGGATACTATCTGACTGGGACAATCCACTGCAGGTCAGTGGGTCTGTGCACATACCAGCCTTTCCACCAGCTGAGAATCACTGCTGACAGCTGACTTTTTGTTTTGCTGACCCCTGATATTCTGATAAAGAAGTTCCATCATGGGTGCTGCCACATTTGGAAGTGGTGAAGCCATTAGCTCTCTCTGTACCCTCACTGACGGAAGAGATGCCTGCAGATCATCTCTTGTCCTTGCAGAAGGGGACAGAGCCAACAGTTCCCCCTCATCAATCCATGCCTGGCCCCTAAAGACCACGCCTGTGGCACATTTAGAGGCACATCTTGTCGCAGAGTTGCGTCATCATCAGGCACTGGGAAGATGACCACAGTGTCATCAGAGGGCTCTGGGAAGATGGCCTTAAGTTCCACTCCCTTCCTGCACTTGTGCTGCAGCCTTGTCTTCTGAGAATGGAATGCTTCACCTGATCCCTCGCAGATGCTGAAGAATCTCTAGGAGTGCCATCTGAATCAAGTCATTAGTAGATTAGAGCACAGGATAAATGTGATTCAAAATTGTATGTAAAATGTGCCCAATAAACACTTCACTTCAATCCATACAAAAAGTCCCCACTCAGGTCCATCATCAATTTTTTAAACGCCAGTATGTTGCTAGTCTTATGGTACCTTTACACGCCGCGACGGCAGGCTGGATACATCCCGCTACAGGCTACAAATGTAGCTTGTAGCGCCAATGTAGCCCGTCGTAGCGGCGTCTGAAGACGTGACGCTACAGCCGGCAACAGATACATCTGTTTCCTAGCTCTGCTCGAAAACTGATGGCTACATCGCCGATGGTAGCGAGCTGTATCGGCGTGTAAAGAAGCAACGGAAGGGAACTCGGGACAGCCTGCGATGTAGCTAAGGCGTGACCCTGGCTCCGTGTTACCGCGCCCCATGTGCGATCATTGGTGGAAGATGGTGCGTTGCGATTGGTAGTCGCTGCATAGGGAGGCATATTTAAGGAGCTGACCAGTCACACTACACAATTGCTCGAGCGTCAAGTATTAATCAGCCTCCTGCGATGCCTGCCCAATCATGGTATTATTGCTTTGTCCTATCATCGTACGGACGTCTCGTAATCCACGATTGTGGCACGCCTATGTGCTGTCCCTGCTGCACCACGTACGCCCATAGTAGCTGGTTGTAGCGGTGTGTAAATGAGCTACAGCTGGCTACTTGAGACACCCGGCGATGTAGCTAGCTATAGATGTAGCGTGGCGTAGCGCATCTTGTCGCGGCGTGTAAAGGTGATGCGTTGAGCGTTTGTAGCCGTTTGAGCGTGCTCGTGCACGTGAAGTAGCGGGATGTATCCAGCCTGCCGTCGCGGCGTGTAAAGGTACCTCTTTACACGCCGCCACAAGGTTCGCTACGCCACGCTACATCTATAGCTAGCTACATCGCCGGGTGTCTCAAGTAGCCAGCTGTAGCTCATTTACACACCGCTATAACCAGCTACTATGGGCGGACCTGGTGCAGCAGGGACAGCACATAGGCGTGCCACAATTGTGGATTACGAGCCGTCCGTACGCTGATAGGACGAAGCAATAAACATCCTGATTGGGCAGGCAACGCAGGAGGCTGAGTAATACAGCACGCTCGAGCGATTGTGTAGTGTGACTGGTCAGCTCCTTTAAATATGCCTCCCTATGCAGCGACTACCAATCGTCATGCAGCAGCTTCCACCAATGATCGCACATGGGGCGCGGTAACAAGGAGCCAGGGTCACGCCTTAGCTACATTGCAGGCTGTCCCGAGTTCCCTTCCGTTGCCTCTTTACACGCCGATACAGCTCGCTACCATCGGCGTTGTAGCCATCAGTTTTTGAGCAGAGCTAGGAAACAGATGTATCTGTTGCCGGCTGTAGCTACAAGCTACATTTGTAGCCTGTAGCGGGATGTATCCAGCCTGCCGTCGCGGCGTGTAAAGGTACCTTTAGAGATAGGCTGGTGTAATCAGGCACTGTCAGACGCCTTTTGAGAAAGTTTATCCAGGAAGATTAAGGATGAACTGGCATGCCGTGATATTCCCACCACTATGAATAAATTTATCTCCTTGTCTATGACGTGCCCCGTGGGGGCCATACGGTACTCAGAGCCGGGTCCCTCTGGCGAAGTCGTCGGTGGATGGGATGTCACGGTGGCGTGACCTGGTACGTGGCCCTGGAGTTGTCAATAAAAAAAAAAGGGACAAGAGGTTGGGGAAGGGTTCAAGCACTAGGAGATTTATAAGGATTTAGGGGCAGTTGTCGTGACGCCACCCGTGGTGTTCGGCCATGGCTGGCCGACGCTGCGGTCATGGACTTCTGGGGATGATGGAATGGCAGTAGTGATGGTTTTGTTCCCCACGGGTGGAACGGGTCCCCAGGGCATCCAGTGTAGAGGGGTTGGTGATGGAGGGCAAGTGGGACTGATCTGGCTGCAGGGAGGAATCGGAGCATTTTACTGGCTGGCCCCTGCGGCCTGCGCAGCTTATCAGTCTACTGCTCCTCAGGTGGGGAAATGAACAGTCTCACACACAGTTCTGAGTTCCAAACCCGGTTTATTTAGCTTTCCCTCTGCTAGCACCACAGGGTACAGTTCGGGTTCTGTTACAGTCCGGATGGTCCTCAGCAATCGGGACAGCTTGTCCAAGACACCCCCTTTTTGTTCCTTCCTTCTCAGGTTGCTCTCTCTCAGCGCTGCCTGTTCGCCTAACTCCTGCTAGTGCCTCCGTACACAGTGCCCCAATCCAGCAGCCACAGGTTCTGTCTGGTGACCGGCCATGTCCCCTGGCCCTAGTACAGCTATCTTCTCGGCGGATGTGTCAGGTGTTGGCCACAGCTCCTTTAGATCTCATGGCCTCCGGTTCTGTAGTTGGAGCGTAGAGTCTCCTCAGCACCATCAGGGCTGGTCCCTTGGTTCTCAGCCTGCCCTTCCGCTTCAATTCAGATCTGGGTGCATGGGTGGATTGCTCACTTCCTCTCTGCAGTTCCTCTGCCTCTCTGCAGTCTGCTGTTCCTGGACCCGGGATGAGCCCCATCTCGCTCAAGTCCTCCAGGTCCTTCTACTTTCACTGCTCCCACATTCTGACCACCACTTGCTGTTGCCCTTCCTTTGTAATTCCTCTCCTACTTCCTGACTGCTCTCTTCCTAACTTCCCACCTTCCACCTCTCTCCCCACCGTCCCACTGACTACCTGGGCCTTCCCACTATCGGGTCCACCTGCCGTCCCCGGGACCGGATGTGTTGGGTGCTTTTGTGGGTGTCCGGACTTACCATCCCTTTTACTGAGAACAGGAATACCATACCCGTGGATTTGATGCAGTACCCCTCTGTGGCGACCAGACTGCAGAGGCGCCACAACTACCCATGTCGACCGTAGGTTCCAGGAATGATCAATGTAGGTGACACATGAGAGGGGAAGTATACATCTGGCTCCGTCCCTCTTGAGGCGACTGGTGTCCCAATTTACAGATGCAGCTCCTGCTCCTGAAGCTATGTATGTGGACCACATTAAGATCACCCTGCAATGTTGAGAATACCATCGAGCCAAGGGTCTGTGTTTCTATTGCGGAACACTTGATCCATGCATATCCCATGAGGCTGGGACTTCCTTGCTTGGCATGTGTAGGAGGAGCTAATCTAGGTGAGAAAAAATCCTCTCCCTCATTGACTGTGCCAGTATCCATATCGTATGGAGGTACTTGGTTCTCTGTGACAGCCCACCTAGTTTTCAGATCTGCTGGGAATTTCATTGAACGAGTTGTGGTAGACCACTATTAGGGTGAGTGCCCACAGGACGTTTTTGCTGCGTTTTCAGTGCGTTTTCTGCATGCAGTTTACCATTGGTTTTATGGTAGTTTATGCTAATTTGTTCCTGCGGTTTTGATTCCCAGCAAAACCAATGTGTTTCACAGAAACTCTGTGCCCACACATTAGCTTTGCAAGTGTCAAGAACTGTCAAATACCTGGTTTTTTTGGTGTGGATGGGAGAGAATTGACATCAACAACCCTGTGTGTGTGACTGTTATTGCTGCCCCTGATCCTACTCCCTCTATAGACTGTTTCACAACTCCCATCATCCACTACTGCCCCGGGGATCCCGCTCTACCTACAGGGAGCGAAACCACCTTGCTGCATCACCATCACAATGGAGGTCTGTTCCGCAGCCCCGTAACCTTACCGGAGCCGTAGGTGGCGTCACGCAACACTATTATTATTAACTGTTCCCCTTTTCAGTGACTACCAGGGCCACGGAACCGGGCAACAGTCCTGTGACATCCCCAATAGAACAACGCCCGGAACTATGTATCCAACGGCCCTGAGGCGGGTCATGAGCATTTTGGTGGTGGTCAGGCTTGTAGTGGCCAGGTCCCTGCTTATTTTGGCATGGCACAGGTTGCAAATGACCATTCTTTTATCATCCACATTTTCTTTAACAAAAGCTCCACCCTGGGAAACATCAATATGATAAATGAAGATAGGAAGGCACCACTTAAAAATAGATAAACAGTGAGTTCTGTGCAATGCACAAAATGGGTATAAGAGGACTAGGGAGAAAAAATGCTGCATAAAGTAGCACAGGAACTCATGATAGAAACAAAAGGCCCAAAATAGGCTTTGTATGAGAAATTACAAAAGTTTATTAGCACAAAAGAATCCACAATAAAACCATTAAAAACAGTGGAAATCACACAATAGGATAAGTGGGGGCACATCCCAAATTCCCCAAGTAATGAAAGTAATACTCATGAACATAAAAACAGGTACATGCAATGAAGCAAGAGCAGAGTCTATAATACTACTGGTCAAAAGTATTTACAAAGATAACTATTGTGGCGCCCCTGCGTCCAGGAGGCCACAAAGGGAACTGCAGCCAGGCAGGTAGGACATTGTTGCACAACAACACCCTCACAGCCCACACAACCCACGTGGCAGAGAAGGTTACATCCAGCCCTGAGATTAGAAACTATATGAGATCGGAGGGGTGGTGGATTCAGAGGAGTGGGTAGGGCACACCAGAGGTCAGGTGACTGACAGTATATAGTGAGGGGGAGGAGTGAAGGAAGTGAGTAGGCCGAGGTAGGCTGAGCTGTAAAGACAGAAAGACTGAAGGACAATCACACTTCTGTGAGTGCAAGGCTAGGAGCGCAGAATCCGTACTGAGCCAGTGCGAGCCAGAGGGAAGAGAAAGCCCGTCCGATGCTGATGCCACCAGGAGTGTGACAGGACAGAGAGGGACAGTGGAACCCGTGCCCTAGACAGCAGCTGAAGCCACTGACTGCAGGTGGAGAAGCCCTCCTAGAATACTAGAAGGAACAGAAAGAAGGAGCCTGGTAGAGCCTCGTGCTGAGGACTGCTGGAAGCTGGGCTAAAGTAGAGTGTCGGCTCTAGAGGGGACCGTAGTTCACCCGGCATCCCCAGACAACACGACGAGGGGTCTGAGTTCCAGATTGAGATCCCTAACCCTAAAGGACAGGCAGCTAAGTGACGCACTAGGACTCACAGAAGCCCGAGTCACCGCCATACTGTCCGGTGTCGCACAACACAGAGAAAGAGAACGTAACAGCCCGAGAAAGGGACACTAAAGACTGTGTGAGGGGTCACAGGGAGAGAGAGGCCTGGCTGCAGAAGAGAAGGGAACCCGGAAAGGGAGAATGCAACCGCGTGTTGAGAACTGTGCTTAACTTTTAAAGACCTGCAATTGACTTGTAAACTACTTGGAAAGAACAAAGAGTAAAGCTTTGGAAAACCCTGAATTGCCTCTCTTGTCTGCCTCTATCTGCACCCCGTTCTCCCTCATACAGATCCAGCCTGTCAGCACCAGCCAGGAGGAGAGATTCCTGCAGTGCCTGCAAGTAAGTGTGTTACACCTGCACCAGGGACTTAACCCTTACTGCCCCGGGGGATACAGTTCTTCCCACTGGAACTATACCATCTCCGCTGCCACTCCATCACCCCCGGAGGTTCTGCAGCAGCGGCGGCCCCATCACTGGCCACACCAAGTGGGTGGCGTCACCCGTGACAAATCCCCTTGTAAATATTCCTCATCTTATTGTGTGGGCCCGGGACACGGTCCGGACCAAGCCACCTGTGACTTCCCCAGTACCGTCCGGTCCGGTACCGAGTACCCCCGTCCCGTGGGGGCTCCACACTATCACAGGTGTATACAAGGATAATTAAAACATATGTTACCATGTTAAGAGAAATAAAGCCTGTACACTAGGCTAGCACATATTAGATAATATATGCGATACATAAATATGGAAGATTAAATAATAACTTCCCACCACGAACCATACCCAAAAACTCATCAAAAAGATTATTAAAGCATAATACTTGTACACAGACCCAGGTGGCAGTGTAGGTGTAACTATCCTCCAAAATGCACCGGACTGGAAATGACGAGATCGCGCGTCATTCCCGGAAGACTGACCCGGAATTCAAAGGCAGGCAACGTGAAAAAGATTTACATTATCACGTCAGACAGGGCGTGAAAAGAAAGGAGCGATGAGACACAAGGAAATAAAAGTGACTGCCCACACGACGAGGAAAGTCCCCAGGATGATGAAACATGTAAGTTATTAACTTTGTTTATTAAACTTTTATAATAGCCATTTAGGTCAGACATGGATAGTTAGGCACGTAGTAGCAAGCTGCAGGGACAAGTAGTGATAGGTTAGAAGCTCAAAACTACCTGACTCGTTCCCTTTAAACCCTGCCTATATGCCTGCTCTAATCTAAGCTCTCCCTCCAAGAAATGCTTTCAGAGGAGAGTATGTTGAGCATTGCGTCACCGGCTCTTTTATAAGACCTGATGTTGCAATGTGGCTGTCTAATCACAGAATGCCAATAGTCAACATGGCTACAGCATTACTGTGTGCGGCAGGCAATCCCTGCATATTGAATGGCTTTCTGACAGCTGTGAAACATCCATGATGCTCGATCGAGTGTTCAGCAAATCCAAGCGACCCGAAGCTTGATCAAGTATCGAGCAGCGGTGAGCACACTTGCTCATCAGTAGTGTAAAAAAAAAACTACTTTTATAGAGGTGTTGTATATTACAATACAGCTCAGATTAGCTTAAAAATAGGATTTCAGAGTCTAACAACCTCTTTAAGTCCCTGTGCCAACAACGACATATTTGTACAGCATATTGTAATAATATGCAGCAAATGCACATGGTATATTGGCCAGCCAGTCAATGTGACTTTGGCTGTGTTGACATCTGCGTATTTTGCTCAGTGAAATAGCTGCAGATTTTACGGATCTTTTGATCGTAAAAAATATGCACAATATCAATAAATTTACACCTCCTACATTGCATTTTGGCACACCCTTCTGGGTTTTGCCCAAGTCACACATCATATGGGCACGGGGCATGTGACCAACGTGGTGAGTGACACGGCTGAAACCCGGAAGTGCCAGTGCAACATCCGTAATGACCTGGGGTACTTGATCATCCGGGTCGGTCAGATGGATGTCACGGTAGCAATCCCGGTGGTCGTGGCCCTGACCGAGCATGTGAAGGGGATATTATTTACAGGGAAATTAAAGTTTTTATTGTGGTGTCTAGTCAGGGATGACCAGCGCTGCTCTATAGGTCCCCAGGGGATAGATGTTGTGGCAGCTTGGATGAAACACTCCCCACAGGCGGAGCATGCCACCAGGGTTTGGTATTAGAGTCAGTGTGGATGATTGTGTGGTAGTTCAGGAAGGCGCAAAAGAAGAGAACAGACACAGGGGATGCAGTTCTTACCAGGTTCTTTACTTGTAACTTCATTCAGTGCATACCCAGCCTAGTACTGTTCTTCTTCCAGATTGCAGCTTGGCCGGCTCTCAGATAATTCAGGAACACTCTGGTGACACACCTTTTTGTAAGCCTTTCTTGCTGCCATTTTTGTGCTGATTTTCTCTCTTTCCCCTGTGCTGCGCCTTTGTGCTACTAGTTCAAGGCAGGCAACTGCGGATCCTGTCGAGTGATGGTGACTCACCGTAGCAGGGTTCTCAGGTCTCAGGCGCTGGCTGCGGTCACGGAGTCTGTAAGGGCCCGGTGGTCAATGCACGGTTGAATAAGGGATAAAGTTTATCTTGTGACGCCACCTGTGGGTGTCCGGTGATGGCACCAGCGCTGCTTGGACCTCCAGGGGATGTGCGACAGCTAGATGGAACCGCTCCCCACAGGATGAGCAATAGTCCCCGGGGTCACGAGCTGCACTGATGTAATACGGCAGCTCAGTTATGTTGGTAGATGATTGAATTAGCAATAGTTCAGAAAGAATGCTCAGACACAATGCTCCTCTGCACGGGTCTTTACTTCGGTTATGCACGGTACACGGGATAACAGTCACTCTCAGGTAATGGACCGGGTGGTCCCGGTGATGTACAGTATCTTTCCAAGGTTCCACAGTGTTCCCTTTTTAACTAACTGGCCCCTGTTACTCTTCGCGGCTTTCGTGCACCAGGTCAGGATACTGGGGAACCTCTATTGAGGACCCGAGCCTATGCCTTGACTCCCGATAGGTCCCCTGAACCCCAATGGTGGGTACCCCTCCTGGCACAGCTACGGTGATGGTGATTGTTGTGATGCACTCATGAAAAGCCCTCTATCACTCCGGTGTCGTAGTACAGTGATGTCTTTAAATATATCCCCGGCACACAATAAAATAAGAGAGATGATTATCCTTTTTGTGTTTTTTATTTTTGAAGGTGAAAAACAGGTTGTATCACACAAAGTTTCGGCTCCAGTTGAGCCTTTCTCAAGTGAGTCTTCTGTATATATAGAAAGGGGGTTTGTGGTTCAGTTCCCACATGAGCAACTGCTCAGGCCAGTACCTGCCTGTTTGAGGTACTCAGCATATGACTCCGTCCTTTGTGTCAGTGTAGCAGCATGGTGGCTGGTCTGGGTGGATGGACAGTTGCTCATGTGGGAACTGAACCACAAACCCTCTTTCTATATATACAGAAGACTCACTTGAGAAAGGCTCAACTGGAGCCGAAACGTTGTGTGATACAACCTGTTTTTCACCTTCAAAATAAAAAACACAAAAAGGATAATCATCTCTCTTCTTTTATTGTGTGCCGGGGATATATTTAAAGACTTTGTGGCCTATTTTTCCCTTGTGCACCTAAACGGTGGTCGAGCTATACTATATGCTCTCTGAATAGTACAGTGATGGACGTCTGTACTGCCTCGGAGCCAGTACTTCGGGTGGACTGGGCTCGGGTATCTTTTAACCCGTTACTTGTTACTTGGTTTCTGGTTACTTGGCCCCCTTCGTTTCTGGGTCACCGCTTCTCGGTGCCCTCTCCGTTAGCTGTCTGTCACGACCTCCGTCCTTGACCTTGTCTCTCCCACTTTCTAACTTTCTGTCTGCTCTTTCCCCACACTGTCCATCTCGCTCTCCTCCCAGCAGGACCTGATTGATCTTCTATCTCTAGATGTGGCATGTGGTAGATGGAGCCTTGGAGTTAACCGGTTCATCACCGAGACGGAGAATACTGCACCTTCAGTCAGGGGTGCAGTACCCTCCTGTGATGCACTCGTTGCGGGGTGCCACAATGGCTAGCAAGTCCTCTTGGCACTCTGTAGCTGCTGTGCATGGCAGTGTCCACGGGGTTGGCTACTGCTCATGCAGACCAGTAGCCTTTGGTTTCCTGGCTTGAAAGTGCAGTTTCACACCATATTGGGGCCAGTCCCCTCATGCAGCCACTTCCTCTACTAATGACCTGTAGGGCGGTTATAGATTCGGGGTCCTTCTGGCCAGGGTTCCGTGTCAACCTACCCCTATCCCACTCCGCCCTGGCACTAGCGTCCCTTAGAACTCCATTCTGTCTTGATGTTGCTCCTCACTCCTCCTCTGTCGCCTACAGACTCACTGCTCACTCCCTGTGTCTCCACCCCTTAAACTACTCCTTCCTCCAGCCAGTAGATGGGGACTGACCTCTAGAGGGGTTTCTTTCGCTCTGCATCTCCTGGCCTGGAGTTGGGAATGGTGTTGGGTGGTGTAAAGTGTGTGTCTCAGCACTTCCCATGGTGAGTTCTCTGTGTTAATCTGTACAATACTGGCTGCGGCGAAACTTCTTATACCAACGGTATGGGGATCTCCTCAAATTCCGACTCTTCAGTCGTTAATTGATAAAACTGACCAACTGTATCTAGTGGCGAAACTAGCTGCCTTGGTGAACCACACACAAGCATCTGTTAATAACCACTGGCGAACTTGGGTACTCTTCAAAAAGACACTCATAGTACCTTAATCTTGACCCCTTGCCTCGTTTACTCAACAGAGATCCTCTGGGCTCCACCTCACGACCCACCCTCCCCGTCTCTTTTTCCCCTCTAACCTATTATTCTCTCCCCTATCCTCCTACCTATCCTCTCTTCCTCTCTCATTTACTGTTTCATCTTCTTCTTGTGCTTTACTTTCCCTAGACAGTTTGACAACAACTGTATTTAAACATTTGTTTGGAATTTTCTAATCATTTTTCATTAATTGTCACGAGCTAAATTCTTCTACTCTGTAACTACCTGATTATCATCTTCATATCTTGTAAAACAATAAAAAGAATTTTTGAAATGAAATGAAAAAAAGTGTGTGTCTCAGGTTTGTGTCCCTGTCTTACCTAAGAGCAATGACACCACACCTGTGGAGTAGATGTAGTATCACTGTGGCAACCAAGTCGCAAGGGCGCCACACCAGCCAGAACGCAAGGTAAGCGGCGTAAGAATGGGCACTCATGCAGAATGTTCTACATCAAAAAAGCAGGTATTACCTAGCAAGAGTACAACGCTTTGTCTGCGTAATATCCAGGGGCGGACTGGCTCAGGTGGCAGGGGGGCATGTGTCCCCCAGGCCGGTGGTATTGTCCCTGTTTAGGGCCGCTCACTGCGGTGAGTGAAGCTCCTCACCTGGCCCACCATGCTAGCACCCCCCTGCTTTACATACGCAGGGTGGGCTCAAGGCCTAACTCTGCTCTGCAAAAACACTGTTGCTTTCATTGTATTACTATTAATATTTATTTTATTTGTAAATTCATATTTAGTTTTCAACCATAGATTATAAATGAGAGGGTTAATATAAGTAATGGGAAGGTTTGATCATTTCGTACCTGTGAAAACAAAAAAATTGATCAGATAGATTGTTTACTGAGAGCTGATATTGTCCAAATTGTATAAAATATTTGACTATTTCTGTTAATCATAAGGACTGTCCAATGTCAACCACTTATGAGATCATTCATAAAACATTGTGCATGTTATACAGGGACTTTCCATGCATTTACCATGGAGATAAAATAGAACAGAAAGCTCTTTAGATCATACTCTCTTTCTGCCACCAGGTGGCGCTGACATCCCCCTGATCTGAGCTGTCAGTTGTGCTCATGCGCAGTGCTTCACTTCCTACATGTTCAGCAGAAGTAGCAGTTGGGAGTTGCTTGTGGTGAGTAAATACAGAATATAACCCTCCTCTGCCTCTCACAGGGCTCAGGACTGCTCTCAGTATTACACAGACTCTAATACAAGGTAAGAGTGCAGAATATGGTGATTGGTGCTGTGTGTTGTGCAGTCAGGTGTGTACAGTCCTCTATGGTCATGGAAGCTCCATGCTGATATTAAAGTCTCAATATTAGTTTGCCTTATTATACAATGTGTTATGTTATCAGCCATTTCTATGTTGGGATTGGCTGAGTGAATAATTCTGATGTATGAAGGACAGGATAGCGCTCCCTTCTAATGTCTCCATATTCAGTTACTAAAGGAGTTGTAAATGACCTGAAGACAGGTGCGCTGGTGACACCGGGGGCGAGGGGCGAAGACACCAGTAAGGCCGGTGGGGTCACATTATTGGTATTTTGTGGTCCGGTCTCAGCTTTCTATTATTTGTGTGTCTGCAAAAAAGAAGAAAAGTTGATAAAACAGGAAACAACAAGATCCAATAGTGTGACACCGCAAAGAGGGCTGAGAGGTGTCCGAGGCACAAAACACATCATCTAAACTAGGGTACGCACCCAACACCCGCACCCTAAACCTTCCACCAACCACTGAATAACCATGTGCACTCCCCAACATTAAAGGGAATGTCAGCAGGGTTTAATCAGAAAACAGCAATGTGTGTCTTATCAAGCTGCCTGCTGTTGTTTACTTGTAATGAAGGTTTTATTACTAGGAAATGATCATTGCCCGGACTACTTGGCACCACTTGCTAGCCCAACTATGTACCCTCCATTGATAAGCAGCTCACTCTCTATATACATTGTACATAAGGAGCCTAGTGTGGGCAAGGTTATATTTGTTAGCTCTGCTTCATGCTACATTTAAGAACTCTGAACGTGTCACACAACTTCTGCATCCAGTAAACTAAATGACACATCACTGGATTCAGAGTCTCTCTACATTATGCTGCTCTCAAAAGAAGTAGCAAAAAACCTGGTGACAGATTCCCTTTAAAACTGTAACACGAAGAAGGTGTCCTAAAGGTAACCTAAAGTGGCCTGCAGCATCTCTGGACTTGTCTCCCATCGAACACATCTGGGACATCGTAAATGCCAGCAGTGGATCTTGATGATACGCTGCCCAAGTACATTCAGCAACCTCATTGATAGCAGCCAAGGTTGTTCGTATGGGAATTTCTTCACATGGAGCTCATACTTCATACTGAAAAACAGTCTGGATGTTTTGAAAATGTTATTCATCATTTGCATATCATTAACATGTCTATCAATGCTATGATTTTATAATTCCATGACTTTGCAATCTCAATGTGGAGGAGTGAATGTATAAACAGGTTATGCAGATGCAACAACCATAGACGTAGCGGCCTAAGACCACACTGTGTCGGCAGAGAATGGCGCTGGGCACAACAGGCAGGTGGTAGGTGGCAGCTATCTGCCTGTTGGTGCTTAGGCACAATTTTTAATGAATCCCAGATAACCCCTTTAACAACAGGTACGTGTTTCCCCGAAAGCAAGACCCTGTCTTACATTTTTTTGGGGGCCAAAAGTGGCCCCGGTCTTACTTTCGGGGGGGTCTTACATTGGGTGCCCCAGCAGTGTGGCTACAGGCCCCCTCCTGCTGGGACACTGCGGGAGCGGTCGCACGTCACGTGCGCCCGCTCATTACATATGCACTGCATCCCCCTGTCAATCAGCGACAGGGGGAGCAGTGCATTATACGGTATATATGGGCCCCTCCTGCTGGCACACTACCCCCTGTTCTGAGGCCCCCACCGCTGCTGCTGCTTCTGCACACATCTTACCCTCCAGGGTCTTCTTGCAGCAGCCAGCGCGTCGGTCCTCTGTCCTCGGCTGTCTCCCGGATCATGTGACCCGTCGCAGCGCATGACGTCATCGCGACTGCGACCGGCCGGTCACATGATCCGGGAGACAGTCGAGGACAGAGGACCGACGCGCTGGCTGCTGCAAGAAGACCCTGGAGGGTAAGATGTGTGCAGCAGCAGCAGCAGCGGTGGGGGCCTCAGAACAGGGGGTAGTGTGCCAGCAGGAGGGGGCCCATATATACCGTATAATGCACTGCTCCCCCTGTCGCTGATTGACAGGGGATGCAGTGCATATGTAATGAGCGGGCGCACGTGACGTGCGACCCGCTCCCGCTCCCCCCCTCCGCTAGGGGCCTTACATTGGCCCCCCGGTTGTAAGGCCTTATAATCGGGGGAGGCCTTACATTAGCAGGCCCCCCTTTACCTCTAGGCGGCCTTACAATCGGGGGGGCCTTACTTTCGGGAAACACGGTATTTATTTTACACAAACTGAGGAATAGTTCCTGAAGTATATGACACAGGTGATGACAAGCAAATTAATTGTATTACAGAAAAAAAATGTGGTAATACAGATGTAAATAGTATGAACCCAACGCTCTTTACATATCATTACTTCATTACTAAATAAGTCTCCATCATCGTTATCTTAACCCTTATTTCCTGTGTCAGGAAGCACCGGTATCACTGTCAGCAACTAAAGTATCCTAACAGCACACAGGCCCCAACGAGAGATGTGTCACATCTCGCTAGGCTACAAGGGTAAATTAGTACGTAACTTGCCTCACTTAGCATGCTAGCTGCCTTCGCCCCATGTGGCGCTGGCTCAGTCCCCACTCAGTACCATAGGCCAGGACAACAAGCAGTGGGTCACAAGGACAGACCTCCACTATGGCCAATAGTCTCGGGTCTGGTCAGGAATCTTTCTCTGGACTGGGTCACGGTTTTTGGCAGTTGACCATCTGCACTTGGTCCTCTGGGATAGGTCACGGTCTTTGATGCTTGACCATCTCCACTTGGTCGTCCTCAGTGTAAGATATTCCTCTCTGCTGAGGTCACGAATATTTGGTTCTAAGCCTGCCCTGCTTTCAAGCACCGTCTTCCAAGTCTAGGCACTGACTCCTCCCCTTTTCTGCCGATCTGGTCTTTTATATTTTTTTCACTGTGCCACAGCAGTTGCCTGACCCGGCATCTCTTCTAATCTCTTCCCTTGAGGAAACACCTATTTTGCTACTTGGTCCCCCGTGGTTCTTCTTAACCATCAGATGGCAATGTTCTCCTGCAGACACTGTGTGGCATTAGCTAAGTGCGTCTTCTGTTGCTCTTAGACCTGGGTCACAATAGCACTATGAATGCGTTCAGGGGGATAATGTGGCACCCCAGGGGTTAATGTGCCACAGTAACATCATCAAGGGTTAATTCCCCACACAACCCACAACACTACACTAGACCCTCCAGGCCAGAAGGGGAGCTGAAGCTGCTTTCCACAAAAAAATTATTTTTTAATTTTACGGATCAATTTGTGAAACACCTGGGGGTTCAAAGTGCTCACTATACATCTAGATATGTTCCTTGGGGGGGTCTAGTTTCCAAAATGGGGTCATTTGTGAGGGAACTTCAATGTTTAGGCACACAGGGGCTTTCCATACGCGACATGGTGTCCGCTAATAATTGGAGCTAATTTTCCATTCAACGTGTTAGCGGACACCATGTTGCGTATGGAGTGGACAACTGGAAGAGTTGGGGTACAGCACCAGAAAATGGTGCCTCTAATTAATGTGCTATTTTCTGGGGTTGCTGTGGGTTGCAATTTGCAGCGTGGGGGGCCACAACATTTGGGTCTCTCCACGATGAGGATTGCAGCCCCCCAACTGCCAAGTTGTACCTGGCTGGCAACCAAAAATAAGGCAAAGCTCCATGTCATTTTATTGGTAGAAGTAATAAAAAAAAGATGTGGGGCTTTGCCATATTTTTAGTCCAGCCAGGTACAACTTGGCAGCTACGGACTGACCCTGAGCTGCCTTGTTGTACCTGGCTGGCAACCAAAAATACAGCGAAGCCCATTTTTATGACTAATTCTAGAAAAACAATGGCGTGGGGCTCCGCCATATTTTTGGTCCATCCGGGTACAACTTGGCAGCTACGGATTGCCACCAACCCCCAGCTGCCTCGTTGTACCTGCCTGGCAACCAAAAATACAAGCAAAGCCCTTTTTTTTTTTTTTTTTCCTAGAACTAATTCTAGAAAAAAAATGATGTGGGGCTCCGCCATAATTTTGGTCCAGCCAGGTACAACTAGGCAGCTGGGGACTGGAACTGCAGCATGGAGAGGCCCAAGCGTTATGAGCCCCCCATGCTGCGAATTGCAGTCCGCAGCCGCCCCAGAAAATGGCACATTCATTGAAGCATCATTTTCTGGCGCTGTACCCAGACTCTTCTGGTTGCCCTGGTGCCGGTGGCAAACTGGGTAATAAACAGGTTAATTCCAGCTTTTTTATTGGCAGCTGGCACTAAGCACGAGATTCATACTGTCGGGCCAATGTTAGACCCGGCCATTAGGAATCTCTAGTAAATAGTCAAAAAAATACACCAGAGAAAAAAAAAATTATTTGAAAAAAAACACAAACAAAATTCGGACTCCATCTTTATTATAAAGATCCAACGTAGTCCACAACGAAGGTCCCACAACGCTCGATCGCCTCCGACGTAGTCCACAACGAAGGTCCCACGACGCTCGATCGCCTCTATTCAATCCAGAGACTGCAGCAAGGGATCAAGTGTCCTCTTCCTACAGTCTCTGGGGTCAGAGTTATGGTTCACTGTATGACAATGATCTGTCATACAGTGCAGAGACTACAACAAGAGGACACTTGATCCCTTGTTGCACCCATCCATCCACCTATGCACCCATCATCCATGCACGCACACATCCACGCACGCACGCTGACATCCACGCACACACACATCCACGCATGCACGCATCCACACACGCACACTGACATCCACGCACGCTGACATCCACGCACACATCCACAGACGCACGCTGACATCCACGCACGCTGACATCCACGCACGCTGACATCCACGCACGCACATCCACATCCATGCACACACAGCCACGCATGCACACTGACATCCATGCACGTTGACATCCACATCCACGCACGCACATCTACATCCACGCACGCACATCCACTCACAAATCCACGCACGGTGACATCCACGCATGCTGACATCCACGCATGCTGACATCCACGCATGCTGACATCCACGCAAGCACATCCACGCACGCTGACATCCATGCACACACACATCCACGCATGCTGACATCCACGCATGCTGACATTCACGCACGCTGACATCCACGCACGCACACATCCACGCACTCACACATCCATCTATTCATTCATTCATTCATTCATACTTACCCACTGATGAGGAGGAGGAGCCCCTGAGAGGAGGAGGGGCCACACCGGAGCTGCAGAGGAGGCCGACAGGCGGGTGCACCGACACGTGCAGCCCGCCGGAATAGGTGAGCCGGGCTAGAGGTGGGGGGCTAGGCAGGGGGGACAGTGAGCAGGGGAAGGGGGGGGATGAGCAGATGGAGAGGGGGTTTGCAGGCTGACCGGCGGGCGCATGAGCTGGAGGGAGGGGGGACAAGACACAGGGGTGGCTGGAGGAGGAAGGGGTTGGGGGGGCGCAGAAGAGGATGACCGGCGGGTGCATCGGCGGTACAGCCCGCCGGCAGATAAATATGATCTGAGGGGCGGGGGGGGCGGATGAGAGAGAAGGGGTGGCCCCTAATGTGTCCTGGAGCGGGAGGGGGCTGAGTAGGGTGAGGGCACCCGCCAATCCGCCCCTCCAGATCTGATTGGAGAGCTCCAATCTGATCTGGAGGGGTGAATATGTCTGATTCGCTCCGATCGGCAGTTTCAGTTTTACACTGCCGATCGGGGGGGTCCTGGGCACGGGGGGGTTAATCCACCCCCCGTGGGGTCAACTACAGGTTGTCACGGTACAGTAGCAACTGTGACACCTGAGTGACCCCCCTCACACGCGCCGCAGGTGCCTGATCATTGCGTGGCCCACCCCCTGGGCCAAAGGTCGGGAACGCACCAACTTTCATGACCCAAATGGTGGGCCAAGGGTCGGGAAGGGGTTAATCATCACTAGACACTTTCCTTTTCTAGGCTTTCGTTGGGGCGAGACTTTGGGTAGGGCCTTTGGCTCTGCACTGGCCTCTCCGCCTGCTTTCGGTATCTGTACATTCTTCCTGTTTTAAATTTTATGTCTTAACATAGATTGGCCTCTCTTGTGGTCTTCAGGAAAAAGGCGCTGGTCGCAGTGCATGCACAGATTTAGATGTTGGCTCAATGATAAGCGAATGTTTCAATCTACGTCATTTTCCTAAGATCGCCATGAGGTCATTATGCGCATCCACCTGTGCCTTTTTCTGAATACTGTTGAGAGGTCAACCTGCACATTCGCATTCCTCATTGGCACCATTTTAGTGAAGATTGCTAAATGGTTAGTCTGCACAAGTGCTGCCCACAGCTAGAATGGCGCCTGTTCAACATTTAACACAGGAAGAAGATACAGCCGCCAGAGGCAGGTGGAGAGATCGGGGCAGAGTTGAAGACCTTACCTGCAGTCCCATCCTAATGCATCAAAAACTTAGGAAAGGCAAACTTCAAATCATGATTAAATAGCAACCAAGATGTGGATCTCTTCACTGAAGGTACCTATTAAAACTGTATAACAGAGCCAATATGATCATACCTTTATTTTAACATGCATAATATTCCTTTTGACAGTTTCCCATTAAATAGCCGGGATTGGAATTATCACCAGTTTCTGCAGTGATCTGAAAGCTTCTATCCCCATATGCTATCTTACAACTTAAACCATAACAGGAAGCAGGGAAAGGAGAGAATGGCTTTATTCCCAGGCAGGGGATATCCGGTGTTGCTCACTTCCGCATCAGACGTGAATGATTCCAATGACCGGTCAACCTCACACACCTGCCGAGAAGCATAATTGATCGCCAGCTATCATGCATATATCTATTCTAAAGGTGGCTTTATACGCTTCAATCGCGTTCCGATATCGCAACTCAATGGCGCGGGAGCGCGCATTTAGTGCACGTTCCTCCCGCATCGCATTGAATGTTTACACGCTGCGATATCGGAATACAACGTCCGTGCGATGTCTCCGCCTCCCAACCCAGGATCGCATACTTAACATGGGAGTGAATGGGTGACGTTTCAAATCGCATCGTAGTTGGACGTTTACACAGCACGATCCGACTCCAATCTCTATGCAATATCGGAGCATTGAATAGCACGCTCATTCAATCCCCGACATCGCATTGACATCGTGCCTGCATCGTATTGGACGTTCACACCATACAATGCAGGCACGATTTCGGCTCCGACGATTGAACAACGTGACTTTTCATTGAAATCGTACTACGATATCGCGACGTGTAAACCCGCCATAATAAAAAGGACGCGCTGATCGTGGAAGCGTGCCGGTAGGTGTGTTGGGTTGTAAAGCGATTAGCATCTCTCTTCTGCTGAGGATGTGAATGTCATCAGATAACTGCTTTATATATGGGAACTATGGGACGGATTTTCTTGACAACTCCATAAAAAACCTACAGATTTAGGTTATTAACGTCATCTATAGAGCAACATCTGTTGAGGGGCACAAGCCCCTGCCTAATGCCTTATAATTTACATATTATGTCCCATATAATACAAACCAAAGGCAGAGACCAGCGTTGTCCTGGACGGCATAGCTGTTATATAATACATACCGTACCGTGCCTACTTTGTCCTTTTCCTCGTCAAGAATCCTTCCATTAAAACACATCTGTGGCACAATGCATCACTGCTCTATTTTGCGTCTTTGTCCCAATTGCAGCAGGAGGCCAGTGCCAATGTGCTTTTATTAATAGACCACTAGTAGATTACAATATTGTATCTAATCCTGATAAATGAAATCCACTGACCTACATACTATATCACATTTCCTCCTCTTACGCCCAGTTATTCGCAGTTCGGATAGACAGGCAGCATAAAAGGGTTGTGATGATCACGTGACCATTGACAAATGCCAACCATGTGCGTACTGTGTGAGACACGGGTGAGGCTGTGATTGTGGAGACATGTGTGTCATGGAGGAGGGGACAGTCTTATTTTAGCAATTATGTGAGGCGTACATAAGCTGACTGTGACCACAAGCTCTTAGAGGACACAGGGATTCCCAATGAAACTGTGCAGCTCTACAATGAAGAGGAGAGTGGTTATCACAGCAGCAATGATTGTGAGCTCTTCTGTCTAATGTGTGCCTGAGCATGACTAACTACAAGTCAAGGACTGACATGTCTGCAGCAATGGACATTTATCACTTTATCTATGGGATAGGTGCTATATGGTTGATTGCTGGAGACTCTGTAGGATCACTAGACAAGGGGTCCCGAGCCACCAGTTGCTCCTCACTGCATGACCCCAGCCAGGAGGAATGGAGATGTGGTCAGACATGCCCTGCTCCTGCGTTCTTGTCCATGGGGCTGACAGAGTCTAAAATCCAGCACTAAACTCTTTGTCAGCCTCATTGACTTTTAATAGATCCCCCTCAACCTTCATTCAGGCTTCTCACTGTGGGTGACAATTCCCAGCCATGTATCTCCAAGCAGATACACATTTATAAACCTATTTTCTGGATATAGTTATGTCTACTATGGTAAAACCCCTTGGAGGTGCAGAGAAATCTTAAAAGGGGTTTCCCACATACAAAGTTAATTTCAATCAATTTATCTTGGAATAATAATAATTTCCACGTTTAAAAAAAATGTTCCTGTGCTGAGATAAACCTATATATGTGTCCTTCTATGTACTGTGTAATGGATGTATCTGACTGTACAGGGGCATGGTCTGATCATACCACATCTCCTGTGCTGAGATAATCTTATATATGTGTCCTCCTATGTACTGTGTAATGGATGTGTCTGACTGTACAGGGACATGATCTGATCATACCACATCTCCTGTGCTGAGATAATCTTATATATGTGTCCCTGCTATGTACTGTGTAATGGCCATGTCTGACTGTACAAGGACATGCTCTGATCATATCACATCTCCTGGGCCAGGAAGGAAGAAGAAATTATATAGATAACAGAACGAGATTGCAAATTATCCTTTCTTTGAGGTAAAACATTTTTTAACATTTTTTAAAAACAGATAGGGTAGTGTATTACCTCACAAAAACAATTTTGGCTAGGGTCACATTTGCGATGTGCCCCTAGCCTTCCGGATTCCGGTATTATCTTAGAACTTTTTCCAGCGCCGCATAGCGTTACCGCTATGCGGTGCTGGAAAACGCTGCCCTTAGGGCCCTTTCACATCAGCGTTTTCGTAATTCGCGGCAGATGCGGTGAAAAAACCGCATCTGCCGCGTTTGCCGCATAACGGTTCCACTTGCGGCACGGTTGCGGTTTTTTCCATAGGAAGTATAGGGGACTTGCGCAGATGCGGCAAGTGCGGTATTGCACTTGCGGCAGGTGCGGCAGAGAAAAAAACCGCAGTAAGCCGCGGTTTTTTCTCTGCCGCACCTGCCGCAAGTGCAATACCGCACTTGCCGCATCTGCCGCAAGTCCCCCTATACTTCCTATGGAAAAAACCGCAACCGTGCCGCAAGTGGAACCGTTATGCGGCAAACGCGGCAGATGCGTTTTTTTCACCGCATCTGCCGCGAATTACGAAAAACGCTGATGTGAAAGGGCCCTTAGTTACCCGCTGTTTACCTTCACGACCTGTCATACAGGCAGCGGCTCGGAGTGCGATTTACAGCGCCTCACAGGAAACGTTGCCGACACGGTTTCCTGTGCGGCGCTGTAAATCGCACTCCGAGCCGCTGCCTGTATGACAGGTCGTGAAGGTAAACAGTGGGTAACTAAGGGCAGCGTTTTCCAGCACCGCATAGCGGTAACGCTATGCGGCGCTGGAAAAAGTTCTAAGATAATACCGGAATATGGCAGGCTAGGGGCACATCGCAAATGTGACCCTAGCCTATCTGTAATCTTGTGCTGTAATTAGGGCTGGGCGATTAATCGAATTAATTCGATTAATTCGCCCCCTGCTGTGGCCACAATTGTGGTTTTATTAACAATCGTGTAATTCGATTTAAAATGGCGCCGCTTTGCATTGTGGGTGTTGTAGTTTCTTAGGAGGAGCAGCCGTAACTATGTACAGGGAAAGAACTTCAACTCCCAGCAGACATTGCCTGTGTTGGCCGGGTCGTAAGTTCCGCCCCCTCATACACTTCCCCGCCCCCCTCGTCATCATCAGGCCCGCTCATTGGCCCGTGCTCTTGCCCTCCTGCACTGCGCGGGAAGAGAAGAAATGAGAGCCGATGAACAGGATTGTGCTGGAGGAAGAAGCAGCTGAGAAGCAGCTCCAACCTCCGGGTAAAAAGGTGAAAGACCTCCTGCTGTGACTGTGCTGTGCAGGCAGAGAGGAGTGAGTGGGGGAGGGGCTGCCCGGGGACAGCTGCTGGGAGCAGGAGAAGCTGGGTATGTAGCCCCTTCCTGCAGCAGAAAGAAGTGTATGTGTGAGGTATCTGTAAAATGTGTGTTTGAGTGAGTTGTGTGTCTGTATGTGTGTCATGTGTCTGTGTCTTCTGTGTGAGTTGTGTGTCATGTGTCTGTGTCTTCTGTGTGAGTTGTGTGTCATGTGTCTGTCTTCTGTGTGAGTTGTGTGTCATGTGTCTGTCTTCTGTGTGAGTTGTGTGTCATGTGTCTGTGTCTTCTGTGTGAGTTGTGTGTCATGTCTCTGTGTCTTCTGTGTGAGTTGTGTGTCGTGTCTGTGTCTTCTGTGTGAGTTGTGTGTCATGTGTCTGTGTCTTCTGTGTGAGTTGTGTGTCATGTGTCTGTCTTCTGTGTGAGTTGTGTGTCATGTCTCTGTGTCTTCTGTGTGAGTTGTGTGTCATGTGTCTGTGTCTTCTGTGTGAGTTGTGTGTCATGTGTCTGTGTCTTCTGTGTGAGTTGTGTGTCATGTGTCTGTGTCTTCTGTGTGAGTTGTGTGTCATGTGTCTGTGTCTTCTGTGTGAGTTGTGTGTCATGTGTCTCTGTGTGTCATGTGTCTCTGTGTGTCATGTGTCTCTGTGTGTCATGTGTCTCTGTGTGTCATGTGTCTCTGTGTGTCATGTGTCTCTGTGTGCGAGTTGTATCTGTGTGTAATGTCTCTGTGTGTGAGTAGCGGGGTGCAGAAGGACAGAGGAGCAGCAGGAGGGACAACTGAGAGGAGGACAGGGGTGCAGGAGGAGAGAGGAGCAGGAGGAGGGACAAAGGAGAGGACGGGGGTGCAGGAGCACAGAGGAGAGGAGGACGGGGGTGCAGGAGGACAGAGGAGCAGCTGGAGGGAGAGCGGAGAGGAGGACAGGAGCAGCAGGAGGGACAAAGGAGACAAGGACGGGGGTGCAGGAGGACAGAGGAGAGCAGGACGGTGGTGCAGGAGGATAGAGGAGAGCAGGACGGTGGTGCAGGAGGACAGAGGAGAGGAGGACGGGGGTGGTGGAGGACAGAGGAGAGGAGGATGGGGGTGCTGTATACATATACTGTGTGTATGATATATACTGTGTATGCTGTATACATATATAAAAAAAAAATCGAGATTTAAATCGAAAATCGTCCATAGGTTTAAATAAAATCGAGATTTTGATTTTTTCCAAAATCGCCCAGCCCTAGCTGTAATGTTTGTATTCTCTCTCCCCCCTCCCCGCCAGTAGATGTGGTATGATCAGACCATGTCCCTGTACAGTCAGACACAGCCATTACACAGTATATAGCAGGGACACATATATAAGATTATCTCAGCACAGGAGATGTGGTGTGATCAGACTATGTCCCTGTACAGTCAGACACAGTCATTACACAGTACATAGCAGGAACACATATATAAGATTATCTCAGCACAAGAGATGTGGTATGATCAGATCATGTCCCTGTAGGGTCAGACACAGCCATTACACAGTACATAGCAGGGACACATATATAAGATTATCTCAGCACAGGAGATGTGGTGTGATCAGACTATGTCCCTGTACAGTCAGACACATCCATTACACAATACATAGCAGGAACACATATATAAGATTATCTCAGCACAGGAGATGTGGTATGATTAGGCCATGTCCCTGTACAGTCAGACACAGCCATTCCACAGTACATAGCAGGAACACATATATAAGATTATCTCAGCACAGGAGATGTGGTATGATCAGACCATGTCCCTGTACAGTCAGACACGTCCATTCCACAGTCCATAGTAGGGAGACATGTTATCTCAGAACTGGAACATTTTTTTAAACACATCCAGTTGTGGAAATTATTATTGTAATTATGCCAAGAGCTATTACTTAAAATCAACTTTGAAATTAACCTTATTTGTAGGAAAACCCCTTTAAAGGGGTGTTCCGAAGGCAAAGCATCTTTCTCCTAACTTTCTATCTATTTAGACCCGGAATTTAACATATTTTGTAATATACTTTATTATTATTATTATTATTATTCATTATTATAGCACCATTTATTCCATGGCGCTTTACGTGTGAAAAGGGGCATACACAGACAAGTACAATAAACATGAGCAATACAAGGCACAGACAGGTACAGAAGGAGAGCGGACCCTTCCACAAGGGCTCACAGTCTACAAGGGATGGGTGATGAGACACTAGGAGAGGTTAGATGTGGTCATGTGGTGGTTCAGTAGACTGAGGATTACTGCATCTTGAAGGATTGTCTGAAGAGGTGGGTCTTGGGGTTCCTTTTGAAGGTTTCCATGGTGGGCAAGAGTCTGATGTGTTGGGGCAAAGAGTTCCAGAGTATAGGGGAAGCACAGGAGAAATCTTGTATGCGGTTGTAGGAAGAAGAAATAAGAGGGGAGTAGAGAAGGAGATCTTGAAAGGATCAGAGGTTGCATTTAGGTAGGTACCAGGAGCCCATGTCACAGATGTATAGAGGAGACTGGTTGTGGATGACGATGTGTGTCATAGTTAGGGTTTTGAACTGGAACCTTTGGAGAACAGGAAGCCAGAGAACAGGAAGCCAGAGAGTAGGAGGTTGCAATAGTCGAGGTGGGAGAAGATGAGGGTAAGCACGAGTGTTTTTGCGGTTTCTTGGTCAAGGAATGTACGGATACGGGAAATATTTTTTAATTGGAGTCATCAGGAGGCGGCAAGGGGTTGGATTTGTGGCTTGAAAGAGATGGCAGAGTCTAGGACCATCCCAAGGCACCGAGCATGCGGGACTGGGGAAACTGAGCAGCCATTGACTTTGATGGATAGGTCTGGTGGAGGGGTAGAGTGAGATGGAAAGATGATGAATTCTGTTTTGTCCATGTTCAGTTTTAGAAAGCGAGCAGGAAAGAAAGATGAAATAGCAGACAGACATTGATTTTGGTCAGTAAGGAGGAGATGCCAGGTCCAAAGAGGTAGATCTATGATTCTATGAGCTGACCCAGGCCAAAGGTGTAGATGGAGAAGAGTAGGGGTCCTAGAACTGAGCCTTGGGGAACACTGACAGACAGGTGAGGTGAGGAGGTGGTGTGGGAGAGGGAGACACTGAAAGTCTGATGTGTTAGATATGATGAGATCCAGGACAGGGCCAAGTCTGTGATGCCAATACTTGCTTTATACATTTCCTACCACACCCTAAGTTCACTATCTAACAGGTGGTAATGTGTTTTTTTTATAATACCTGTCTGATGACAATTCACTTGAGTACCCCAATGCATGCTGGGATATTCACAGAGTAATTACATAGGGGTGCAGAGGCTGTGGTCACTTCCACAGCCTTTGCACCTCTGTGAAATGAAGACACTCGTTTGTAGGGTGGTTCTGTCACTGCTGTGTCCCTGAGTATCTTCCAAGTGCAAGGTCTCAATCCCCGCTCCCGCCCCCTCGTGCTGTTTTGTTTTTGTTTAACAAATGTGATTTATTGTTCTGTGTTTTGAAGTCAGTGACGTCTTCATGCCAATCACCAATATACAATGAATGTACGTTAGTGATTTGCCTGAAGAAGTCATTGACTTCCAAACATGTAGCAATAAATCACTTTTATTTGTTAATACTTTATCCTCTGGAACCTCCTTTTATCCCGGTAGCATGGTGTTTTGCCCTTTCTGGACAACCTCATTAATATCTCAACTTGGGATAGTTCAGGGTTACACACCACTTAAGGAAGGACTAGAAGAAGAAACAATCCAGCGAAGCAATCCAATTTGCAGGTTTATTACGGTAATACACTTAAAAACATCCATATTACAGGGAGACAGTGCGATTTTAAGCCAACGCTCTTCGACAGGTTGTCTGTTTCCAAGTGTATTAATAAACCTGCAAATTGGATTTCTTCGCTGGATAGTTTCTTCTTCTAACACTGACCCGGCCCCAGGGCGGTTTTCGTGCGAAATTTATTCCAGACCGGACGGCATTATTATACTGGTGAGCTGCCTTTTACTCCCTCCTTTCCATCTCAAAGTTAAGGAAGGATTCATCTATATTTGAGAATTTGTTTTTTAAATCAGACAAGCAAGAAACCAAGGAGAAAACCATCACAGTGCGAAATATTTTATTGGGATCATGGGCAGCATAGCTTAGGGCGGCCTCCCTCATTTCCTATACTTTACTGTGGACGGCAGGAGAGGTCTATAGAAACCCCTCCCTCACTGTCTCCTCGTTACAGCTCCTGTTAGAACAGTTTTTGTTTAAAATCTGCATTGTTCCAGAATGAATTATAGCTGATAACCATGTGGGAGCCTGACACTGATTTGTGCTTTTCTGTTTAGTCCGCATGAATCACTGATAGATTTCTATCACAGCCTGAGTAAAGTTCATAGGTTTGTGCATTGTCCTTGCTTAAAGAGGACCTGTCACCCCCCTGCTGCATGTCAATCTAAATGCAGCACTGAATGCAGCATGTCTGCTGCATTCAAGGAATAGGTCCCCCATGTGTCTGTGTGCTTTGTACCCCAAGATATAGGCTTTGTAAAACTTACAGTTAGAAGCCATGGAGGTAGTCACTGTCGCTGGATTGAACTTGATTGACTGGGGCCATTCCCTCCCCCTTTGCCTCTCTGTGTGTCGCCTCTTGCTGTGCTGCTTTGTCAGGGCAGGAATCTGAAGCTGACTTCAGGACAAACAATTTGCATGCTGTGAGTGACAGAGAGGAGGAGGGCAGAGCCTGCACAGCAGAGGCTGCACAGAGAGGCAGTGGGGGATGGAATGGCCACCATCACTCAAGCTCCCTGCAGCCACAGTGACTGCCTCCATGGCTTCTAACTGTAATGGTACCTTTACACGCCGCGACGGCAGGCTGGATACATCCCGCTACAGGCTACAAATGTAGCTTGTAGCGCCAATGTAGCCCGTCGTAGCGGCGTCTGAAGACGTGACGCTACAGCCGGCAACAGATACATCTGTTTCCTAGGTCTGCTCGAAAACTGATGGCTACAACGCCGATGGTAGCGAGCTGTATCGGCGTGTAAAGAGGCAACGGAAGGGAACTCGGGACAGCCTGCGATGTAGCTGCAATGTAGCTAAGGCGTGACCCTGGCTCCGTGTTACCGTGCCCCATGTGCGATCATTGGTGGAAGCTGCTGCATGACGATTGATAGTCGCTGCATAGGGAGGCATATTTAAAGGAGCTGACGAGTCACACTACACAATTGCTCGAGCGTGCTGTATTACTCAGCCTCCTGCGTTGCCTGCCCAATCAGGATGTTATTGCTTCGTCCTATCAGCGTACGGACGGCTCGTAATCCACAATTGTAGCACGCCTATGTGCTGGCCCTGCTGCACCAGGTCCGCCCATAGTAGCTGGTTATAGCGGTGTGTAAATGAGCTACAGCTGGCTACTTGAGACACCCGGCGATGTAGCTAGCTATAGATGTAGCGTGGCGTAGCGCATCTTGTGGCGGCGTGTAAAGGTGATGCGTTGACCGTTTGTAACCGTTTGAGCGTGCTCGTGCACGTGAAGTAGCGGGATGTATCCAGCCTGCCGTCGCGGCGTGTAAAGGTACCATAAGTTTTACAAAGGCTATATCTCGAAGTACACAGCATACAGACACATGGGGGACCCCTTCATTGAATGCAGCAGACATGCTGCATTCAGTGCTGCATTTAGATTGTCATGCAGCAGGGGGTGACAGGTCCTCTTTAATCACCCACAGGGTGTTAACCCTGGTAAGATTTTAACTAAAGCAGCAAAACTGTTTGCGTGTTTGCGCATGCACTTTGCAGTGAAAGAGCTTACACAAAAAGACGCAGTGTCTGAACGCATTTCAACAAAAGCCACAGCTATTGCTGGGATGAGCTTCCAGCGTTGCATATCACTGCATTTACGGAAGCACAAAGTAGTGCTGCATAAATGCACAAATACGCTAGTAGCCTTAGTCTGAAGTTGGTTTTCTGCCTGTAAGCTCTCAAACAGCAGATCAGTGTACATGGGGCGTCACATAGACATGCTGCTATTGAAGGTTATGAATGAGAAATGACACAGGGAAAAAGTATTGAACACATGAAGAAAGAGAGGTGCAAAAAGCCATGGAAATTCATGACACCAACTGAAATCTATCAGTAATTAGAAAGCAACCCTGACACTTGGTGAAAAATAATATCAACTGGTTCAACTTATGGCCTATAAAAAGATGTCTCATTACCACACAAGTCACACAAGAACTATAGTGCCACACAAGAAACATCTCATGATGGGTAAAACCAGTGAGCTGTGTCGAGACCTTCTTAACCTCATTGTTTCAAAACATATTGATGGCATTGGTTACAGAAAAATGTATAAACTAATGAAAGTTTAAGTGAGTACTGCTGGGGCCATAACACAGAAGAGGAAAGAACATATCATAAACTGGCCACGACCAGGTGCTCCCCTCGAGATTTTAGACAGGCGTGAAAAATAATTGAAAAATCAAGAGAAGGATTAGCTCCAACCACCTAATATTCCCAGGACTCCCAGGCAAACCAGAAGGTGGCTTGGCAACCACCAGTAGCAATAGAATAAAGGTGTAGAATCCGGTGCCACAAAATTTCTTTTTATTTTCAAAATATATTTAAAAATCACACATCCTCCAGAGGAGCTTCTGGACGCGTTTCGTGGGTGTAGCCCACCTAATCGTCAGTACAATGGCAATACAGACAACAGAAATATATATACAATTTAAAAGCAAAACACCCCCCTCTCGCATGTGTGACAAATATGCATCAGTTATTCCTATCCAATCACATACCTGCAGGTTTTAAAAGAGTTAAAAAAAAAATGGGGGAGGAGAGGGGGAGGGAAAGAGAAGAAAAGAGCTGATAACAGAAGGTAAAAGAGAAAAAAAAATGGGGGAGGAGATGGGGAGGGAGGGAAAGAGAAGAAAAGAGCTGATAACAGAAAGTAAAAGAGAAAAAAAAATGGGGGAGAAGAGGGAGAGGAGAGGGGGAGAGAGGGAAAGAGAAGAAAATAGCTGATAACTGAAAGTAAAAGAGAAAAAAAAATGGGGGAGGGAGGGAAAGAGAAGAAAAGAGCTGATAACAGAAAGTAAAAGAGAAAAATAAATAAATAGGGGAGGAGAGGGGGAGGAAGGGAAAGAGAAGAAAAGAGCTGATAACAGAAAGTAAAAGAGAAAAAAAAATAAAATAGGGGAGGAGAGGGGGAGGGAGGGAAAGAGAAGAAAAGAGCTGATAACAGAAAGTAAAAGAGAGGAGAAAAAAATAGGGGAGGAGAGGGGGAGGGAAGGGAAAGAGAAGAAATGAGCTGATAACAGAAAGTAAAAGAGAGAAAAAGAAAACGGGGGGGAGAGAGGGAGAAGAAAGAAGCAAAGGCCTGATACATTAGTAATGCAATTACATGGTAAACTTACAGGTGTAGAAATCTAGGGATAACTTCAGCATAGATCATTATTTCATATTGTAAGTTACCAACTACAAGGTTATTACTTATCACAAATAGTATATTCTAAGAGAGAAGGTATAATCCTCCAAGCACATAACAGTAGGGGGATCCCATTAACATTTCATTCACGTAATACATAAACATATACCTCCTTCCCCAATGAATTATTCATACATTATGTTAAACCATCATATTTTAAGTGCACTCAATATGCATTAGACAAAGGAACAAATACCATAAAAGGACCATAGAGTGCTGGATCAATAAAAGTATAGCAAATCAGATCTATAGCTCAGACCCTGTGGAATCCGTGCATCAAGCTGCGGGATCCATAATTTTTCCTGGTTATGTAGTGCTTTCTCCCAGTTACTTCCCCCCCCCCCCATATGGATGGGGTATCCTCTCTATGCTCCTGATCTTTAAAGTTTTAAGGTCTCCTGCATGGAAATCCCTAAAATGGCACGATAAACCTGACAGGCCCGTTCTGTTCGTTTTTGAATTGGGACTTGCCCCTGTCATGTGCTCTGACATCCTTACCTTAAGGGATCTGATAGTGCATCCTATATAATATTTATTACAGCTACTACACGTAGCCAAATATACCGTATATACTCGTGTATAAGCCGACCCGTGTATTAGCCGATCCCCCTACTTTTGCCCCCAAAACCTGGGAAAACCTATTGACTCGTGTATAAGCCGAGGGTGGACCCCAGCACAGGTATACAGCCCCCATCAGTGTGGTATACAGCAGCCTCTCCAGTGGTATATACAGCAGCAGCCCCAGTGGTACTATACAGCAGCCCCAGAGGTATATACAGCAGCCCCAGTGGTAGTATACAGCAGCAGCCCCAGTGGTAGTATACAGCAGCATCCCCAGTGGTAGTATACAGCAGCCCCAGAAGTATATACAGCCCCAGAGGTATATACAGCCCAAGAGGTATATACAGCAGCCCCAGTGGTAGTATACAGCAGCCCTTAGGTAGTATACAGCAGCCCCAAAGGTATATACAGCCCCAGAGGTATATACAGCAGCCCCAGAGGTATATACAGCAGCCCCAGTGGTAGTATTCAGCAGCCCTTAGGTAGTATACAGCAGCCCCAGAGGTATATACAGCCCCAGAGGCAGAATACAGCAGCCCCAGAGGTATATACAGCAGCCCCCCCATATCAGTATACAGCCCCCCCCCCTTGGGTAGTAATCCTGTAAAGGAAGAGATTAGTATACTTATCCCTCCGCTGTCCCGCTGCCACTGTCCCGCCGCCGCCATCGCGCTCTTCCGTCTTCATCCAGCGTTTTCCGGCTTCTTCCGGCTTCCTCCTCTGGCGCGCAGACAATGACGTCATTGCCTGCGCCCACTGGAGGAGGAAGCCGGAAGAAGACGGAAGACGCTGGATGAAGACGGAAGAGCGCGATGGCAGCGGCGGGACAGCGGCAGCGGGACAGCAGAGGGATAAGTATACTAATCTCTTCCTTTACAGGATTACTACCCAAGGGGGGGCCTGTATACTGATATGGGGGGGGGGGGGCACTGTATACTGTATACATTGTATACAGTATACAGTGACTCGCGTATAAGCCGAGGGGGGGACTTTTCAGCCCAATTTTTGGGCTGAAAAACTCGGCTTATACGCGAGTATATACGGTACTACGTGGGACGTGTTACAGTTGATATAGGTAGACATTCTATATTGCTTCCCAGTTCGATTATTGCAAAAGGTTTCACCCATATCCACGTATTTACAAATACTGCACCTATTTTCACCACATTTCACAGCTCTTTTCTTCTCTTTCCCTCCCCCTCTCCTCCCCCATTTTTTTTTTTTAACTCTTTTAAAACCTGCAGGTATATGATTGGATAGAAATAATTGATGCATATTTGTCACACATGCGAGAGGGGGGTGTTTTGCTTTTAAATTGTATATGTTTCTGTTGTCTGTATTGCCATTGTACTGACGATTAAGTGGGCTACACCCACGAAACGCGTCCAGCGCTCCTCTGGAGGATGTGTGATTTTACATTTTTTTGAAAATAAAAAGAAATTTTGTGGCACCGGATTCTACACCTTTATTCTAGTGAAAAATAATTATCAGAAGTGGAAGCGTTGTCCAAGAGAAAAGAACCCACCTGTGAAGAGCTACAGAAAGACCTGGAATCTGCAGGTACAATTGTTTCGAATAAAACAATAAGTAATGTACTGAACCTCCATGGCCTGTATGTGCGATCACCACGCAAGACTCCATTGCTGAACAAAAAGCATGTTCAAGCGCATTTAACGTTTGCTCCACAATATTTAGACCAACCTGTGAAGTACTGGGAGAATATACGGTAGTCTGGTCATATGACACAAAAAATTTACTCTTTGGATGCCATAACAGACACCATGTTTGGAAGCCAAAAAACACTGCATATCACCCCCGAAACACTATCCCAACACTGATGTTTTGAGATGGGACCATTATGGTGTGGGACTGTTTTTCAGTATACGGCATTGGCAAACTTCTTATAATCGAAGGAAGGATGAATGGACAAAGATACTAAGACATTTTTGATTAAAAAAAAAAAAATATCTGCAACCATCTACCAGGATAATAAAGAAGAAACAAGAGTGGACATTTCAGCATAACATTGATCCCAATTACACAGCCAATGAAATTCTCAAATGGTTTCAGAGAAAGAAAATGAAGGTGCTAGAATGGCCGAGCCGATCACCCGACCTGAATTCAATAGAAACTTTCTAGAAGGAACTAAAGCTCTGAGATCAGTGAAGGAGCTCATAGAAGCTTCAGGATGTGAAGAGTGTCTGTGTGTACCAATGGACAAAATCACACCTGAGCAATGCATATGATTACCGTAGTTCTCCACACAGGAGGCGTCTTGAAGCTGTCATCATCAACAAAGGCTTTTGTACGAAGTACTATATAAATTTCAGGAAGAATGTTCAATGCCTCTTCCAGTGTCATTGCTCATTATTACTCATCGTTACATACACATCTATGGTTTTGCCTGTGTGGATTGGATGGGTTGTTACTGATGCCTGGTGAGAATATGTCAATGGCAGCTTTAGAAGTATATTTACTTAGAAAATTGGTGATGTGTTCAATACTTATTTCACCCACTGTATCTGTTCAGCAGAGGGCATATTGTTTCCTAAAAACTGTATATTGTGCAAAAGACCGTAACAAGCAGGCTGTATAGAAGTAGAGAGGAGATGGACTGCACATGATGGTATTTCAGTAACTTGTATATCAATGTATCTAAGGGACATACTCCCATGTAAACATTTTCCAAAAACCATGAATAACAACCCTGAGAACATGCAGAGGATTAACTTTAACATTCTGTTTCCAGCTCTTGTTTACAGGTCTCTGTAAACCATTTTCTGGAGCAGGCATGTGTTCTGGAATAGTGGAGAATTATGTGGCCGCCATGGTCCTCAGCGCAGCCGGAGATGCCCTCGGTTACAATAATGCCAACTGGGAATTCAGCAGGAGCGGTCCGGACATTCATGCTGCACTGGCCAAATTAGGAGGCATCGAGAACATAGATGTAAAGAATTGGATTGTAAGTGATGACACGGTCATGCATATTGCCACAGCAGAGGCTTTGGTGAAGGCCGGCAAAAACATTGAACCTTCCAATTTATATCCATTACTGGCAAAAGAATACCAAGAGTGTATGGAGGACATGGACGGCAGAGCTCCAGGTAATATACCTTATGGCACTGAGGAGTGGAGTGGGGGACTCAGGGCCACCACAGATGTTGGATATTTAAGTATTTGGATGATGTGGAGTCCCTCTGTCATCTTACCATCTCCAGTAACACAACTGAGGGATGGCAATGGATAATACTCATCAACTTCAGGTGCAGACTCTTATATTGCCTGTCAGTTTGATACAGATTGATTTGTAACACATCAGCATACAGAGTATTCCCCCTGTCGAAAAAAAAAGAAAATAAAGGTTAATACGTTTTTTATGTAACTCAAAGTGGTTCTGTGCAGCGAGTCCCGACAGATCATATCTCCAAACAATGGCATGATGACTGTAAGCAAGAGGCTGCAGGGAGAATATAACTTAATTTCCCCCAGGCAGGCAAACATCCATTTCGACTTCCACATGTGTTTAAAACTGTATTTACCTGCAGATTTGCACTATGGTTGCAGATAAATCTAGTTTTGCTTTTTGTTTTTTTTATTTATTATTATAATTATAGTGTCATTTATTCCATGGTGTCCACATGTGCAAAAAAAGGGACATCCGTAGACAAGTAGAATAATCATGAAAAATAAAAAAGGCATAGACAGGTACAGGATTAGAGAGGATCACCAGTTACCCTTTTAAAGCACCTAAAGCACCCAGGGCTTCCACCAGGAATTTCAGGGCCCCTCATTGGCAAAATGTTGCGGCCCCCCTGAGACTCCACCCAGGCCCCACCCCAACTCCACCACCACCCCAGCTCTGCCTTCTCCCTTGATCCTTCTACAGTAGCAATGCCCACTCTGGAAAAACTCCACTTCAGCACTCTACTACCACTGCCCCCAAAGCGGTCTGAGTAGTCATCATGCCACCAATCATTCATATGTGATTTTCACACTTAGTCACGTACTGACGAGAGTCTCTTCCTAAGGGTAGGGACACACTTCAGTTCCTGATCAGTTTTTCCTGATCAGTGTTCATCAGTTTGTGTGCCAAAACCAGGAGTGACTCCAAAATCCACCACAGGTGTCAATCTTTCAATTATACTTTTTCTCTGCAAGGTTCACTCCTGGTTTTAAGAGCCAGAAAATATGGGAAGCAAGGTGTGCCACAGTCCGCGCCGCTGAGTCCACAAAATCACCTGGGATGCAAGATATTGTAGCAGTATACTTCTTTATTCCTTCCTACGCGTTTCGGCGCCCTTCCTGGCACCTTCCTCAGGTTTTGGCACACAAACTGATGAACACTGATCAGGAAAACTGATCAGGAAAACTGATCAGGAACTGAAGTGTGTCCCTACCCTTAGGCTAAGGACACACTGGCTTGAAAGTCGGACGACTGCAATGCGAGTTTTTGTCGCATTTTAGTCGGACCAATGTTAGTTAATGTCCGAGAGCACATTTCCGAGTGTCGGGTGTTTTTTTTTCTCATCCACTTCACGGACGAGAAAGCAGTCACAACATGCTGCGACAATATGCGAATCACACGCGACACTCGCCAATACAAGTCTATGGTTCCTACAAAATTCACGGACCGCAGTCGGACAGCACACGGACCATCCGTGAGGCATATGTTTTTTTCACTGATACATTATCATTCTGTAGCTCAGACAACTGTAAAATGTTCCTGTAAATGTTTGTACTGTAAATAGCTGCTGAGAAAAAACACAGATTGCACACGGAAGCCACACTGACCCAAAATCAGACGACACTCGTAAGACTCTTGGGAACCACAAATGGACCGTTTTTTTCACGCCAGTGTGTTTCCACCCTAAAGCTCTCAATGTTCAATGAAAAAAGGAGAAGCTGGAAGAAAAGCTGTCACATGTCCATAGGTATGAAAATCGCATATGAGTGGAGTGGCCATGTGATGACTGCTGGAACCAACAATAGTTGAATCCTGACAATGAGAATATTATCACTGTTAGGATTGGGCTAGGATTCTTAATGTTATAATTAAGGGGCTTGTCGAGGTTTAAGTGCAGGCCTCTGAATACTCACAGTGCGTGGTCTGCACACTTTCAGGATTCTCCCGTGCCAATGGCAAGATTGGACGGTCGTGTGAGCACAAGTACAGTATAACTATTATATACTTCTGGTCACATTTCTCACTCAATTCATTTTCACTGAGCGAGGGTTTGCATGTCTAGTCAGCACAGGACTATCTATATAAATCGCATACTTGCATGCCCTCCTACCGCCAGCACCAGAGAATCCTGACAGTGTGCAGTGTATGCACTGTGACAATTCAGCAGTCTGCAGTCAGAGTGACATGTAGAGTGCCTGCAGACTTTTTACAAATTTAGAACAACTCCTTTAATGCTCCTCACATAAATAAAACCCTAGTAACCCTTTACTTGTCAGATGGCACAATACTTTATTAACATAGCCATGTATCACGTTACAAGTTCTGAAATGTTACATTTGTCAATGATCAGAAACTATAACAGCACAGGAATACATCACTAGATCAACCAAAGGTACAATAATACATCACTGGACGAACCAAAAGTACAGAAATGCATCACTAGACCCACCATAGGTACAGAAATACATCACTAGAACCCTAATCAATGCAGAAGCACAGCATCTAACCCTCATCAGTACAGGAATAAATCACAACAACCACCCAGAAATTCATCAATAGAATCACCATCAGTACAGGAACACATCACAAGAAGCACCCGAGGTACAGAAATGCATAACTAGAACCCACATGAGTACAGAAACACAGCATCACAACCCTCATCAGTACAGAAATTCATAATCAGAACCACCATCTGTACAAGATAATTGATCAATAGTACATCAATTGTAATATCAGGGCAACCCTGTATACATATTTGTATTGCATAAACCAACCTTCCAGTATAGTTAATAACGGTAAGAAGGTACTGGGAGTTGTTAGCAGCCATCATCAGACCATACAGGAAGCACAGTCCTGATGAGAATTAGTCAGTATCACAAAATCATTTACTGTACATCCAGGTACCTTATAGATGACCTTGTCTCTGATCGGGGTCACCTTTATCTTTTCTTCATCTTGTCCAGACCCCATGATGACTTTTTACATCTTTGCAGACTTCCATCTTCTCCGCTTTTCTGCAGTAAATCCCGACACTGTACCCTTAAAAATAAGAGTGTCATTATAATGTTGCTTTAAACCTGTCACCCCCCCCGGACATCAAAAGCTAAAATAGCCACCCGAACCCTTTCGTCAATCATTGTGCTCGCCTGCTGCTGCCTCCCTTCACTGTCACATGACCGCGCGCCTCGTTCTCCTGTATGGCGCCGCACATGTGCTGTGCGCCGGGTGTCCAGGAAGTCGTCTGGCAGCGCGCACAGCGCATGCACGGCGCCATAGAGGAGAATGGAGGCGCACATTCATTTTACACAGTGGGGGGAGACAGCAACAGGCAAGCACAATGATTGACAAGAGGTTGCGGGTCAGAGGTGCACGAAACCCCGCCTCCCAGTCACCGGTCTTCTTAAGTGTAAGCATTTATCTAAGTGCATATTTCATTGTATATAGGTCATCAAAAGCTATAGACGCCTTCTCTGAATGCAGCCTTAGTGCTGCAGAAGGTGGCTATTTTAGCTTTTGATGTCCGTAGGGAGGGGGGGGTGACAGGTTCGCTTTAATAAAAAATATCTGCCCTATACTGTGCTCCTGAACAAATAATTGCACTTCACTGTTTTCCCTGCGCAAGATGACGCCCACACTGTCCCTCTATATGATCTCCCCACTGTCCTCTCACACTGTGTCCACTTACACTGTCCAGACCTTATACTGTAACTTCTCATCACACTCCCCCTCTTGCCATACAGTCCCATCCTTGCTGTGGCCTCACACTGTCACCCTATGCAACTCCCCCCTCTACCCCATGCAACCCTCCACACACATACACACATGCTACCCAGTCATGTATGCATCCATCCCCCTCCCACCCCCCACTCTACCCAGTCTCTATTATGGTTCACTTCATATTTTTCTTATCCCATACTCTCTCCCCACTACCTCCATACTTATCACCCTCTTGCTCCCTATACTATGTCCACACTCACATCCTCCTCTCTCCTCATACTGTGTCTCCACCCATCACCCCCCTCACTCCCCATTTGGTGTCCGCACCCATCCCCCCTCACTACCCATGCTTTGTCGTCACCCAGGCCCCCTAGCTCCTCATGCTGTTTCTGCACTTATTCCCTCTAAAGCCTCATATTGTGTCTGCACATACCCCCATACTGTGTACTCAAATTTACACCATGGCTCCCCATACTCTCTCCCTTGCTCCCCATACTGTGTCTGCACCTATCACCCACTTGCTCCTCATTCTGTGTTCTCAGATCCTCTGATCTGTTTGCTGCACATGATACACTCCCCCCTCCCCACCGTTTATAGAGGAAACACTCCCCCCCTCCCCACCATTTATAGACATCACACACACCCCCTTCCCAACGTTTACAGACCATGACACTCCCCCTACCGTTTTAATACTACAGACCATCACACTCCCCCCTACCGTTTACAGACCATCACACACACCCCTACCGTTTACAGACCATCATACTCCCCCCTACCGTTTACAGGCCATCACACTCCCCCCTACTGTTTACAGACCATCACACTCCCCCCTCCTCCCCACTGTTTACAGACCATCACACTTCCCCTCCCTTCGTTGTAGACCACACACCCCCCTCCATTTTGCTAGATCTTACATCATCTCCCTCCATTTGCAGATCATTATACTTCCATCTCCCTCCATTTGCAGACTCTCTCTATCCTCCCCCTCCATTTGTAGACCATCCACCCCCCTCCTCCCCTCCATTTGCAGACCATAATAATCTCACTCACCCTCTGCCCTTACCCTAATTACTGTGGTCTGTGGAACTTTAGTGTCTTCAGCTCCACTAGGCCGGAGCACTTTCAACCACTGCTCTTTCACGTCTCTGCGACGTTGTGACGTCGGCAGCATGATCAGTTGACGTGATCACACTGCTGACGTCTCCCTGACCCAGAAGTGCCTGTGGTCAGGACTTCAGGTGTACGAGCATCTAACAGACGATTGCACAGCTGCTCGGTGTGAGTCAGAGTGCAGCACTTTCTCTAAGCCACTGTCAGCTTGACAGTAGCTCAGAGAGAGAATGACCAACTCTCACTGCAGCTGCGGTGAAGACACTACACACCACCGATGACGCCCCCTGCCTGTTGTGCCCAAGGCGTATTCTCCGGGCGCCCGCCAGCCCTTCTCCAGGTACGCTGCTGGACCCCGCACCCTGCCCCGAAGCCCAGGAAGCAGCAGAGTTAGAGAGGAGAGCCTCAAGCTGTCAGCATCTTCAGACCCCCCTCTGACCTCTGCCGCCCGGGCCCCTCACTGGAGTCAGGCCAGTGAGGCCTTGATGTCAGCCCTGAAAGCACAACTCCAGCACTTTAGTGGTAGTTGAAATATAAGTCTCTTGCTCCCTGTCTTATACTCACATGCTACCATCTTCATCTGTTTATAGTGTTACCTTAGTCGGTCTTTGGTGATTTGTGACCTGCCAGCTCCCGTGTTACATGGAGGGTGTCAGGGGGAAAAATCAATGCATCGCTCTGAGAGCCTCATGTCTGGCCTCGATTTGGTTCTCATAGACATGCATTGAAATCTTGTAACGAAACCTCTGACTTCCGGTCAGTCAGAAGTTCCAGGCACTAGATAGTGTCACGCTAGAAGATGAATATATGATCGTGGTCAGGTGACTTGCATTTAAAGTGCCACTCCAGCGCTGACAAAAAAACTAGAAACACTGGAGTGGTGCTTTAAAAATAAATAAGTACAAATACAAAATTGAGGATTGAAGCTGCTTTATATGTTTGGTGTTGCTGAAAAGAACAATACAAGAATACTGCCTCTCCACTGATGCTCCAGTCTTGGATGACAAGCTGCAGAAGTAACATCGGTGCACAGGAGCATAGTAGCCAATCAGTGGGCCCAACAGCTCTGTAGATGAAACAAACCATGTGATAGGCCATGTGGTCATGTCTAGACTGCAGCACATATGATTTGCAGCCAGTCAACAAAGCCTGGTGCAGAGACTGAAAGGCAGCACTGCCCTGTGCATGTACCCTTTCTACTCTGCTCACCTCCCCCAACGATCAATGTTCCAGTGCAACTCCATGCCCCAGGGTCAACACCAAAACTTGTTTCTGGAGGTTTGTCTTAAAGACTAAACATAAAATAAGTATAGAAATGTCCAGCAAGGCTGCCAAAAATGCTCAATAACATGTCACTGTCTTAACTGGTATATGTTCTGTGTGCATATAGGAGGAACCTGTATGGATAATGCACGTCTGCTAAATCCTGACACCCCAAACGGATGGAAGATTCCTTTTCAAAGACACGCTGGTGGATGTGGTGCAGCTATGAGAGCTATGTGCATAGGATTGAGGTTTCCACGTCCAGAGCAGCTGAGTGACCTGATACGCATCAGTATAGAGAGCGGTAGGATGACACATCACCATCCTACAGGCTACCTTGGTTCATTGGCGGCCGCATTGTTCACTTCCTATGCCATAAATCGTAAGCCCCCACATGAGTGGGGAAAGGAATTGTTGGTTGTGTTGCCTTTGGCAAAGGACTATGTCATAGAAGCTGGGCGAGATGTGTCTGACAACCTGGATGCATGGTAAGTATGGAATCATGATAATAGAAAAATAAATCTTCTTAGGGCCTTTTCACATCAGCGGTAAGCGCTGATCGCGGCAGTTGCGGTGAAAAAAACGCAACTGCTGCGGTTACCGCATAACGGCCGCACTTGTGGTTCACTTGTGGCAAGCCCCATGCAATGTCTATGGGACTTGCGGTAAGTGTGCGACAAGTGCGGTTTCGGTAGATGCTGGCTTGAAAAAACTGCGGCTGACTACGTTTTTTTCGTGGCCGCATTTGCCGCAAGTTCCGAAACCGCAACTATACCGCACTTGCCGCACCTGCCGCAAGCCCCATAGACATTGCATGGGGCTTGTCGCCGGTGAACCGCAGGTGCAGCCGTTATGCGGTAACCGTGGCAGTTGCGTTTTTTTCCCTGCAACTGCCGCGATCAGCAATTACCGCTGATGTGAAAGGACCCTGTTTGTTGTACACATGACACTGATACAACAGCTTACCTAGTATATACCACGTACAGTAGCCTTATCTGGAGCTGTCTCCTTCGCTTTTATCCTATAAACCTTAGAATATGGTCTTACATCATGATTATCAGCACCGCCAAATGAGGAAGTGGAAAGCTACGCTACTTATACCAATGTCCAGGTGATTCAACTGTGGCAATCCAGAAATTCCCTTTCCTACTTCTTCTCATTTTCTGTCAGTGGTAACACATTGATCAACTATGAGACTCATTTAACATTTTTGTCTCATGTTTAATAATGGTAAAAATATGTAAGTGCTTGTGAAAACAAGCAACTTTGTGATTTACGTACTAAAGATCTACTCTGTTCCTAAGAGTAAGTTTTTTTTGACAACTTCAGAATGAACGATCTCCTAGAAAAGGAGCTTGTTCTTTTCAAGCTATTTGCTGTCGCTTCCATGCACCTCTCTGTTGTTGGCTGTATCTGGCCATCCCCAGTGCCCTTGCTCTTCTCCCATGCTGCAGGGGTAAAGCTGCCTCTGCTGACAGCATCAATGAGTGCATAGTTCAGACCAGAGCTGATCTGGAGCCCACAGCTCCCCTGCAATCAGTAAGACAGAGGAGTAGAGCGCTCCCGAAGACCGAGGATGAGCTCACCCCTTCAACAGTGGAGAAATACTTTCTCTGATCAGCCCTACCAGAAGCGTCTATCACAACCAAAAACATTTTGGCCACTGAGAGGGACAGACTCTCAAACTTGAAGTTGGTATCTACCATTGTTCTACTCTTTAGTTTTTTTTCACAAGCCTCAAACTTAAGGTAGTGTACACCAGGCGATGTCGTCCGCGACATCGCCGAAAAGTGACGTAACAGCGATGTTGCGGGCGATATTGCAAGTGCGTCGCGCTGTGTGACAGCGCGACGCAACTGCAAATTATCGCTGGTCGCAGGTTGACAGGTTTATGAACATGTTCATAAACCTGTCAACCTTCGACCAGCGATTAGGCTGGATCGCGCCGTCTGACACTGTTGGCGGCGCGATCCAGCCTATATCGCAGCGTTCCTGAGCCATCGCTCGCTGGGCTGAGCCCAGCCCAGCGAGCGATGGCTCCGCCCACATCGCCGCCGCGTCACCGGCGATGTCGTGACGTGTGACAGCTGGCCTGCGATGTCGGAAGCGAGCGTGCACCTGCACATCGCTTCCGACATCGCAGGCCAGATCGCCTAGTGTGACACTACCTTTACAGTAAATGATCAGATTAAAGAATCAGATGTGACCCTCAGAATGCTTCCAGAGTGCTCATCTCCAAAAAGACAAGGATTTGATTAGTTGGGATCCTCGCATCGGAATCTTTTTTTTTCGCCTGTCCAGAAACAGTGGTTAGCAGTGACTTTTTTATTCCTTGGCGCACGTAATATAGCCATTTCACAAAAATGATAATTTAGTCCTGAAACTGTAGGGCCACTGGGATGTTACTACTGACCATAATGTTCCCTTCATGGCACTCTGACGCACAGTCATATGGTTCTAATCTTTCCCAGACATTTCTGAGTGTGACAAATAAGACATGGGATGTTGGGCTTCACTGTGTTCACATCTTAACTGTGATATTTGCACAATGCGATTTTAATATTTTAATTGGTTGTCAGGATTGTTGGCTTGGCTAACACCAGCAGACAATATATACTTTTATACAGAATGGTAATAATAATCTTTATCCTATTGTTGTCTAGGCCTTACTTTGAAGAACAGTGGACTTCTTATCTTAAAGAAAGGGGAATTCTGGATGGAACTTCTCAGCCAAAGTTTCCAGAGAAGTACGATGTTGAGGAACGAGATCGGTTTTACAAATCGGTCAGCTACAGTGGATGGGGTGGAAGCAGCGGGCATGATGCGCCCATGATCGCTTACGATGCAATCCTAGGTTCTGGTGACAACTGGACAGAACTTTCTCACCGTGCCTTTTTCCATGGTGGGGATAGTGATTCTACTGCAGCCATTGCAGGTGCTTGGTTTGGAAGCATGTATGGATTCAAGGGTGTCCCCAAAGCCAACTACAAGAAGTTGGAGTACAGAGAACGACTGGAAAAGCTTGGAAAGGATCTCTACCATCTTGCATAGAGATTGGGCTTCAGTAATAAAGCATCTTGTCATAAAGTATTAGATTCCTTTTACTTACATTTCATTCATACCATTAAAAAAAGAGAAATCACAGTTAAAATGATTTGCTGATAAGTCATAGATACATGGGAGAAGGCTTCTCTCGGACAACAATGATTCTTTACAATGAATGGCCTTTGTTCACCACTCAAACTCTGGAAACCTGATGCAACTTTGTAACAAATGGACCATTGATTAGAACGAACCTTCAGTTCAAATTGGGGAGGTGCCGAAGGTGACTACATACAACTATTTCATTGTGGAACTAAGGGTGGTCCATTATTACAGATGTCACCAATGTGATCTTCTTACATCTTTATATGAATATGTTACAAGATCATTTTTGTGAGACCTTACTTAGCAATAGATTTACGGTACTTTATTTATTTTAAGTCATAGAGTTCCTTAGCGTTGGTTTCTCTATAGGGAGAATTTAGGAAAAAATGAAATGTCAGGTACCAACATACAGCAAAAGGAATTTTATACTGTAAAGATGCACTTAATTGATCTTACATGCCTTAGCCATTTGCTGCCTGTCTGTTGACGATACGTCTGACTAGTCTTCCTATAGTGGTTTAGCGCTGTTTATGAACACAACACAGTTTGCAACCCCACAGGTAAATGGCACATGGAGAAATGAAATTCAGACAGCAAGGCCCGAGAAACTGAAGAGCGGTGTGGTGTACTGCCAAATCAGTGTAGAACACCATAAGCAACAATGTCACTTGCTGTATTCGTTCCAGCAATCCCAGTAAAAGAATGGGTGCTATCTTTTAATCAGTTCAAGATAAAATGTAATATAATGATGTGAAAAGCGTGTAGATAAAAAGTAATGAATGAAAAATAATATAGAACAAAGAACAACGCAAACTTACACCACAGCTAACAATGGCCAAAAATGGAGTAGGGAATCTACATTGTAAGTTTCTTTGAGTCCAGCCATGTTGTGAAAATAAAACAAAACTTAGCAGTTTTTCATGTGACTTGTAAATTTTATCCTGGTGTTCCCCAACTCTAGTCCTCAAGAGGCTAGAGCGGGCCATTTTTTCAGGATTTCCTTAGCATTGCACAGATATTGGAATCATCACCTCTGCAAGTAATTAAATTATCATCTGTGCAATGCTAAGGAAATCCTGAAAGCATGACCTGCTCTAGACTCTTGAGGACTGGAGTTGGAGAACAGTGGTTTATACCCACCAATATCTAAGTATACACACGTATGTACATTTCTGCCTGTTGTGTATATAAGCTCTTGTTAAAAGATTTAAAATATCTTTTTGTAGGAGTTCACCTTTCATGTACATATCTTTGGGCCTTCCTGCGATAATAATACCCAGCCCACACGTTGTAGAAGTTTATTCTAAAAGTAGAGGTATAGCTAAGAATCTTAATGTAATGTAATGTAGTGTATATACCGATATTTATTTCAATCTGATCAAAGATTTGGCTAAGAAAAATTGCATCCAACTGCAAACTACGAACAATTCACAACGATAGTTCCCAAGAGCTTCTATGACTTCAAACCTTGTTATACGACTCATAGTAAACTGAATATACAGTTTTTACATTTTAAAGATATATACAGGTGCCTTTAGGGTAAGGATTAATTACCCGCAACACTTCCACATGCTGAAAATACAACTCCTAACACAACCTGTGACTAAGGCTTGGGCATGTATTACATAATAGTGCCTACTTGGGAATTAATAGGTAATTACACTGAATATATAAAACATGTACAGTATATACAGTAGTATTCTGGGGCTGATGTCGAGAACAAAATGTATTAGATATCAAACTTGTACTAGGTGTATATAGATTTGATAACTGAGTGATATTTTCAGATGTAACTAATTGTAGAAACCTCTTTTGATAGTATTAAAGAAAACATGGTACTACTAGATTCATTCTACCTGAACCTCGGGCAGCCATGAATCGGACACAGACTGTGACGTTCCAGAGATAGCATAGCCGGGGACCATAGTAAGAGACGTGACTAGTCTGGTGCCACCTCTTGCCAGCTTCTTCCTTCTTGGTAATTGACAAGTGTACCATGATGTGCACACATGTAAGAGACTTGTTAATGAGCTAGAGCGATGCAAGGAGAAACTAGGCGGACTAGTCACTTCTCTCCCTATAGTCTTCAGCATCTCAAATTTTGTTCCGTCTGAAGTATCGCAGCCACTATCTAAGGCTACTTTCACATAACGATTTTGTAAAATCCGATGCTGTCCGATATAAATCGGACAGCATCGGATTCCTCTGATGCCTGGAATCGGGTGCCAAATAGGCATCCGATTCCGACAGAAAATAGGATGCCCGCCCTCCTGTCAGATCGCTCCCTGAGAGCTGTCAGTCTCTCCCCCGGTCCTCTCCTTTATCCCCTGTGTCTCCCCTCTTGGCCCCCGGTCCTGTGTCTCCCCTCTTGGCCCCCGATCCTGTGTCTCCCCTCTTGGCCCCCGGTCCTTCCCTCTTGGCCCCCGGTCCTCTCATCCCCTGTGTCTGCCTTCTTGGCCCCCGGTCCTCTCATCCCCTGTGTCTCCCCTCTTGGCCCCCGGTCCTGTGTCTCCCCTCTTGGCCCCCGGTCCTTCCCTCTTGGCCCCCGGTCCTCTCATCCCCTGTGTCTGCCTTCTTGGCCCCCGGTCCTCTCATCCCCTGTGTCTACCCTCTTGGCCCCCGGTCCTCTCATCCCCTGTGTCTGCCCTCTTGGCCCCCGGTCCTCTCATCCCCTGTCTCCCTCTTGGCCCCGGTCCTCCTATGTGTCCTCCGGGTGCCCCCATGTGTGCTCCGATCCCCCCATGTGTCCCCCTCCTCTCCTCCTCTACTTTCTCACCTGTACACGACTCCCGCGCGTCTCCAGGTATCTTGCTGTTCTGTGCTGCCAGGACCTCTCGTGATGTCACAATCACATGACTGCCTGCTATTGGTTCCTGGCAGTCATGTGATTGTGACATCACGGCAGGTCTTTCAGCACAGACGGCAAGATACCTGGAGACACCGGAGATGCCGGGAGACGACGTGGGCCTCGTGGACAGGTGAGCATAGTTTTTTTTTTTTTATTAACCCCTTAATTTACTTTTAGGAGCTATTTTAGTGTACTGAGCATGCTCAGTACACTAAAATCGGTCCGAGGAGACATCAGATGTTTCCTCGGACACTGCTCCATAGGGCCCCATGCTAAATTGATCGGGTCGGATCGGATGTGCACTAAATGCCATCCGATCTGGTCCGATCCGAATCTGTCAGATTTTATTTTCGGTGCAAAAATCGGAGCAAGCTCCGATTTTTGCGCCGATAAAAAAATCGGACAGATTCGGATCGGACCAAATCGGATGGCATTTAGTGCACATCCGATTCGGTCCGATGCCCATAGGGCTGCATGGGGTCCGAAAATCGGTCCGATGCTGTCCGATTTTGATCGGACAGCATCGGAAATGAAAAAATCGTTATGTGAAAGCACCCTAATTCCTAGATACCCGAGGTTCAGGCTACATGAATCCTGAACTGCAGTGCTCTATGTCCTAAACTCTCGCAGTTTTTTAATAATAACATTTTACTCCAGATTCTTCATCCATATTAATCAATGTCGTATCATTAAAGTGTAATAATCATCTCAGCAGTTTTTGAGAAATGAGGCATCACGTGGCTCTGTGTGCGCTCCTGCAGGAACTGAGCTCTTAAGAGCGGTGATTTGAGCGATCAGTGGAGGTCTCGAGACTTGGACCCACAGTTTTCGACAGCACTTTACTGACTCTGGAGTAAAACAATTGAATTGCTAGTTAGCTTTTAAGAATAGGGTGTAAAAAATTATAATAATGATGCTTTTTATTAGAGTACCCAAAATATAGTACTGCTCTTGGCTTATAGAAAATGTTAAAAAATTGACTTGTATATAATCGGTCTGCTTCTCATAAACAATATGAAATACTGAAATATTTATTATGACAGTAATATGTTATGCGCGGACAATGAGTTTCATGTGTTAAATTAGGAAGTTTTGGCTGATTAAATTATATTTATCAATATCGTGTAGCCTAATTAAAGGGGTTTTCAAAAATTAGAAGCTATAAATGGAGGTGCACATATGGTAAAAAAAAAAAATCTGTATTCTCTAAAATACCCCCAGCGCCAATGAGCCAGTGGTTCCCCAGTCCATCTAGTGATTAATGTGTCTGCAGTGGTCACTTCATTACTCTCAGAATGTAAAGAACTACTACCGGGAGATCATTATGAAATTTACTGGTGCTGCAAGTGACACACCCCTCCAGGGCATTAGAAGACTCGGAACCTGGTTTTGAGGCTTAATCACGGGGATCACAGGGACCGAGATCTGGCTCCATGACCCAGGTGGGGTCATTAAAAGTTCAGTGTGGGTGGCTCTCTCTCTTAAGGTACCATCACACGTTGCAGCGATGTCGGCAGTGATTCTGCGGGAGCGTGCTCGCCTCCAACATCTCTTCCTGAGGTGTCATACAGAGAGATGTACCGGTAAGCGACGCAGCCACGATGTTGCAGCAGGTATCGCTCGCTGGGTTGTGCACAACCCAGCGAGTGATACGCATCAATGTTGTGAATAGGCGAAATCGCTTGCAACATTGTTATCGCCGTGTCACACAGAGCGATGTTAGCAGATCGCTGGAGCAACATCGCAAGGTTTTCTAACATGGTGGTAAACCTGTCAACAGCGATCCAGTGATTTATCGCAGTTGCATCATGCTGTTACATGGCACAACGCACTTGCGATGTCGCTTCAACATCGCTGAACCCGGGACATTTCAGCGATTGTTGCTTGCAACATCGCCCCATGTGACGGTACCTTAAGGGATGTTATCTGGAGAGGAAGGTTCATTCTGGGAAGGGATGACCGGACTCGGGGATACTTGTTAATTTTACATGGCGCCACCTGCAGGTTGCGGCTATAGATGGCCGCTGCTGCACGACAGTTCTCCTAGGGGCCAATGGTTGGGAGGCAGAAATGTTCTTAAGCGCTCTACGGGTAGGGCTGACCCCCAGGGCAGTTAGAGGTACCTAGGTGAGTTGGTAGTTGTATTACTTGTGCTTTTGACGCGTTAAGAAAATTCACAGACACAATGAAGTGCAGTTTTCAGATCTTTTACTCGGTTACTGTGCATCCACGTGCTGAGCACTGGGTTCTCGGAGGCAGTGATCCAGCTACTCCCGGGTAGTAGGATGGTACGTAACCGGTACCCCTTCTCTCTCCTTTCTCTGCCGTCTCACACTGCGCTTGCCTCGCCCATCCTGCCTTGCACCTCGCCACACAGAGTTCTGAGCCGATGACTTTTGGCTTTTCTTAGGGGTTAACCTGCAGTGTGTCCTTTTAGCCCTACGGTTGCCACCTTTTCAGCAGATGAGCACGGTAGTCAACTGCGTTCCCATAGAAGTTCCACAGCCTCCAGGTCGCTAGCTCAGCCTGGTCTGTCTCCTCCACTAGTTTTGGGGTTCCTGGTGCCCTTGTTCTTGCAGCCTGGTCCCTCCACTTGCCTGCGTCTGACAATGGATAAGACCCCATGGGTGGATTGCTCACTTCCTGCGCCTCTGGGACCCTCTCTTCCTCCTGGAGCCACTTGCGTGCTGTTTCTGCTCCTAGGTCTGGGCTCAGAATAAGCTCCCACTAGCTCAAGTCCTCTAGACACTTCACAGGCGTACTTGCTCTAGCTTCCCTCTAACTCAACCTTGGTGTTACGGTTTCTCCTCCGATGTTCAACCACCTCGGCTCAGCTGGTCAACTCTCTTCTCAACTGCTCAACTGTCTCTCCTGCATTCTAGATCTTTCCCACTCTTTATGCCCCTTGTCACATGTCCCACATCATCTACGTGTATTCTTCCTGGCCTCACTCCTTCCCAAGTGCTCCCTCTAACTACTTCCTTCACCACCCATCCCCACTACAATGATACAATGGCGTGGCCTGGGTGTCCCGTGAGTGGAATACTACACCCTAACAGGGGTACAGTACCTCTGTGGCAACTGGGTCCGCAGGGGTGCCACACTACACCCTCCTTAAACCCAACCCGTCCTCAGGCTGCAAGAGAACAGAAAACAAGTGCTACAAAGATATGCAAGAAAAAAAATTTTTATGCTAAATAACAAGAACAACAATTAGAATATTTTATCATCCCTTGAATGGGAGGTTCGGTTACTTTAACATTACAAATATAAAAGTATAAAATCATGCATATTAACTATATACAGTTCAGTGCGAACCCTTCCGGGTATCTATCATACTGTCCCAGGTGTTAAACAGGTGAGTGTCCCACACCACGTGTCCCGCTTTGTCTTCGGGGGGACCCACCACAAGAAAACCCCCAGCACATGCCTTGAGCGTGGCGATAGGGTTTCATGGACCATTTTTTTGGCCACGCCAGTGTTTTTTTGCATTGCGATCTTACTGACATGTCGGCTCTAAAACCAACAGGGAGCACACCTTGGTGCTAACTATTTACATTAGAGTCAGGGCTACACAGTCCATAGCCACTCAGTCCTTTGGCACATAATCAGCATGCATACATCTTATTCTATTCTACACTGAAACATACATTATTTAAACTAGCATACTATTTCTAACGGGCACACCTAAATTTAACTACAACTAAGACCTAACCGGGTCAACAATACAAACATTTATATGGCTGCTCCTCTACTACCGTACCAACTAGTTACTGGCCTTCTCCTCTGCAATGGCAGCACCTGCACCTCCTCATCATCTCTGCTCATCTGGATTCCTGCAGTGCCACTTGCACTAGTGGTCTCAGCCTGGTCTCACGCTGCTACAGGTGTTGTCAGCAACGGCTCCGTTTGGGCACCCGCACGGGCAGTTCTCTCAACCATCCCGGCAGACCAGGTCAACAAGGTCTGCGTAGCTGGGTTCTGGGCACAGCTCTCTAGACGGCCTCCGGACTTGGCTTCCCCGTGGGTGCAGGCTTTGACGGCTGTTCTCTGAGCTCAGGCACTTTAGGGGTTTCTGGCTGCAACACCTGGGTTTGTGCTGGATAAGCAGGCGATCTATTCCCCACGAGATAGACATCAAGGGCGTACCATCCCCGCTCACCCATGTGTCGCGTGAAAGTCACGGTGTCTCCAAGGTACAGGTTGCGCCCTGCGTGGCCTTCTGGCAGGTAGGCCCCTACATCCTGCCGGGTCACAAACAGCTCCCTCTTGGTACCCCACTCCTTCAAGAACCCCCAGCCTTTGATGAGGTCAAACCAGACAACATTGCAAGTACAGATTTGGCCTCTCCGCTGCTCGGGATCGCTGGACCCGCTGTTTATCTTGCATGTTCTTTTCCTCTATGGCCTGGCATCTAGCTCGCTGCTCTCGCTCTTCTGCCTCCCACTGGGCCTTTTGCTGGTTACAATAGTCCTGCCAGCTTACTTTCTCTACTGGGGTCTCCATCCCGTGCCTCTCCTGGGAACCCCATTAACTGGTCACCCTGGCTTACCATCTAAAAACCACCTTCTCCCCGGTACACTCTGCTGGTGCTGGTTCTGGGGTGAGGGGAACTGCTAACCGCTCAAAGGGTACAGAGCAAGGGGTTCCTGGGGCAAGTCTTTGTACACCCATCTGGGCGCAAGAGCAGTTGGGGTATCTAGTCCCACCAGGATCTCGTCTATGGGTAGGGCTGACCCCCAGGGCAGCTAGAGGTCCCTGGGTGAGTTGGTAGTTGTACTTTGTGTTCTTTTCACACGTTAAGAAGGTTCACAGACACAACAGAGTGCAGTCTTCAGATCTTTTACTCAAAGTTACTGTGCACCAACCCGCTGAGCACTGGGTTCTCGGAGGCAGGGATCCAGCTACTCCTGGGTAGTAGGATGGTACATAACCGGTACCCCTTCTCTGTCCTTTCTCTGCCGTCTCACACTGCGCTTGCCTCGCCTGTCCTGCTTTGCATCTCGCCACACAGAGCTCTGACCCAGTGTCTTCGGGCTTTTCTTAGCCCTATGGTTGCCACCTTTTCAGCAGACGTGCACGGTAGTCGACTGCGTTCCCATAGAAGTTCCACAGCCTCCGGGTCACTAGTTGAGCCTGGTGTGTCTTCTCCACTAGTCTTGGGGTTCCCGGTGCCCCTGTTCTTGCGGCCTGGTCCCTCCACTTCCCTGCGCCTGACAATTAATACGAGCCCCACTGGTGGATTGCTCACTTCCCGTGCCTCTGGGACCCTCTCTTCCTCCTGGAGCCACTTGTTTCTGCTCCAAGGTCGGGCCACAGGACGAGCTCCCACTAGTTCAAGTCCTCTAGACACATCACAGGCGTACTTGCTCTAGCTTCCCTCCAACTCAACCTTGGTGTTACAGTTTCTCCTCAGCTGTTGTACCACCTTGGCTCAGCTGGTCAAATCTCTTTTCAACTGTTCAACTGTCTCTTCTGCGTCCTAGATCTTTCCCACTCTATTTATACCTTTGTCACGTGTCCCACGTCATCTACGTGTGTTCTTCCTGGCTTCACTCTTTCCCAAGTGCTCTTTAACTACTTCACCACCCATCCCAACTACAATGGTTCCTAGTGCATGGCCTGGGTATCCCGGTAATGGTCTTTATCCCCCTACTACACCCTAACAGGGGTGCAGAACCTCTGTGGTGACTGGATCCGCAGGGGCGCCACACTAGGCATATAAATATTTCTTTTAAAAACTTTTGGATAGCTTTACTGTTGGTGGTACTAGATGCATTGGATCTTCTGCTTGCAGTTGAATTTGTACACTTGACCTTATAGTTTTGACATTTACTCTATTCTTAATTCTCCATCGCATACAATGCAACTACACACTGAAAATATTAATGACATGGATTTCATTATTGCTATGCAAAGTTCTTACTTCACATTTTTGTCAAAGTGGCACAGATGAGGCCATTTCTCTAAATGAAACCCAATACGAAAGACTAGGCCAGAAATGGGCTGGGAAGTGAATAGGATCCAGTTTTACCTTGTTTTACATGACGCACACCTACTAACTTTTTTATATGAGTACATGCATGCAATGTAGTGTGATTGTGATAATAAACTTGCATACCTGCACTGTCTATGATTTCTCTGTGGCGTCACTGCAATTTAGATTGGCCAGCTCATTCTATGCTGTGTACGTGAGCCAGAAGTCAATTTTATAGTGAAAGCCTTAGGAGCCTCGTTCTGATGCTGTATAGACTTTCATTGTAAAAGAGACTCCTGGGTCAGGCAGACCACTGACCTGCCCAGTCTGGAGAGCAGAAGAAAGTGTCTCCTAAACACGGCATGGAAGCTCCTAGACTGAGACCATGCAGAGTATGATGACACAATGTTATGGCAGCTGGAATAAAAATTCCTAGGCTGAGGTTATGGTCTTCCAATCTTCCAATCGGGACCAGAACCCCTAGATTGAAGCCTTGTAGCATATATAAAGTGAAACATAGTGACTGAAGCAAGTCCTTTTTTTATAGCCCGAACACTCATCGTGGGTTATGGTGGTCTTATAGGATTGGTGAAATAAGGCTGCATTATTATTGGTTGGCATTTCAATCCACTGTGTAATTTTCATGTAAATCACAAAGAAGTAATAAGATCAGCGGCACTCACCAATAAAGAATCTTCTGCTTTATTTTCTGCTTTATTTACGGTTCCAGATAATTTTCATGTAAATGATGTAGGTAGAAGGGGGCTGAGGTAATTTACATTTAATTAGCAATCTACAAGCTATGATAATGGGGCTCCGCATACTCTGGCAAGAAACAATTACTTAAATATGAGATAGCAAACAAAAGACCAACATGTCTGACCAAATTAGGAAAATATAACCCACGCCAAGCATTGAGAAAAGCTATGTCATCAAACAGGGTGTAAATGACAAACTGTTAGCATTCTGCGGCCTAGATACACATGTAAATTCTACAGAAATCCCAGACAACCCCTTTAAGGGTACCTTCACATTGAGTTTCCTATTGGAAACTGCTTTAGGAAATTCTCCTTGTTACGGAAGGTTTTTCTTTGATGGAGTTTTTCGTTTCTCAAAGTGGTTTATGCGGAGGTTTTGAAGAGTTTTTCAATCATTATTTCCAAACTTTTGATTGGCCAGTGCCATGTTTGTAGCATTTTCCACTAGCAGACCCTTTCAAAGAATTGCATTTTCAAGTACTCTCATAATAAAACAGTGTGATTCAAAAATACATGTCACTTTACAAAAAGAAAAGCCAGATATACATTCTGGAAAGGCCCAAATTGTCAACAGTAATATGGGGGAAACTGGATAAATGCTTACTAAATGTGCATATTCTAGAAGTATGGAAGAGATACCAAGAAGTAAATGAAAAGTAAACTACAAGAAGAAGAAAAAAAGAGTGAGGGAGGAATCACAATTGTGAATGCATCCTATTACTAAAGAGCTAGTAAACCATCCAAGAACTGACAATAAAGTCATGGTCATTAGCAGTGGTATAACTAGAGTCCGGTGGGACCTGATGAAAAATTCGGACCTGCCCCCACCCTGCATGTTAGTGACATGTATGGGCCCTTCCTGCATTCTTAATTGTATAAAGACATACGTGTTCACCCTACCCTTCATTATGGAGTGATGTGTCCCATTCTGTACTAATGTCCCCCATCCTGGACCTATTGAGGTATATATGTCCCCATTCCGTCCTCTATCCTGGGCCCCTTCCGGGTATATATGTCCCCCATCCTGTGCCCCTTCCAAGCATATATTTCCCCCATTCTGGTATATATGTCCCCTATCCTGGCACCCTTCCAAGTATATATGTCCCTAACCTGGGCCCCTTCCAAGTATATATGCTCCCCGTTCAACTGCTGTTCTGAACACATTAAAAACAGCCTTCTCACCTTCCTCCACTCCCATGATGCGTGGAATTCTCTTCTGTAGCTGGTGCAGAGTTCAAAAACTGACATAGGTGTGACTACTATGGGCGACGTATGACATCACTGTCATGCAATGGTAATACCTGGCATGTCCATCAGCTGCTGACTTCTGAATGGTCATGAATTGCAGTGCAGGGACCTGAATGGTGTCTTTGCCGCAATACATCTCAGCTGAATGTGTGTCCTTGGACACACACCCAGCAGGAAGAGTCACTGGTTTCTACGGCCCCCCACAAGCATGGGCCCCATTGCTCTTTCTGCAACCGTGATTGTTACACCCCTGGACATTAGCATAGACTATCTTACCAATGGAATAAAATCAAGAAAATCCCTAAACTTTTGTCATGGGTGCCATAATTTAAGGAAAGCATTTGAGCGGTCATTCTGTTTTGCTATTATCTCTTCCATTCTCATAATGTTTTCAGGTCCATTAATTGAGAAAGGACTCAATAACATGCTTTATGGGAACTAGTTAACTTTTTATGCACTTTGACCCTCACCGAGGGTATCAATGAACTAAACATTTTAATTGCGCAGCTGGCAAGGGTGTGAGATGCTGTGAGCCCTGAGTCATGCTGCGGCCTGGGCCCGTACTCGAGCCTTACACCCTGCTCCTCTGCTTTGAGCCCCTTGACAGGAGCATCATATTGTGTGAGACTGTGGGCACTGTGATATTGTATGGAGTTTGTGGGGGCATCATACTTACCAATCAATATATTATGCGGAGGCCATGATACTGTGTGTGGGGGGATTATGTGGATATCATACTGCGAGGATAAGCACTTTAGGGTCATCATATTGTGAACATTTAATGCTGTGTCGGGGGTAATGTTGGTGCATCATACTGTACATGTGAAAAGGCTGCAGAGCAAAATTATGGGGATATAATACTCTGAGTCGGTGTCGATTTTAAGGTGGTGGGAGACAGTGTAGCACCATGTCCTCAGCTCCGTGCTGTGCACCACCATGTCCTCTGCCCACACTCCACCATGTCCTCTGCACCCCCCCTCCATGTCCTCTGCACACCTCCCATGTCCTCTGGACACCCCTCTATGTCCTCTGCACACCCCTCCATGTCCTCTGCACACCCCTCCATGTCCTCTGCACACCTCCCATGTCCTCTGCACACCCCTCCACGTCCTCTGCACACCTCCCACGTCCTCTTCACCCCCCTCCATGTCCTCTGCACACCTCCCACGTCCTCTGCACCCCCTTTCCATGTCCTCTGCACACCCCCACGTCCTCTGCACACACCCTTCGTCCTCTGCACACCCCCCTCGTCCTCTGTACACACCCCCTTGTCCTCTGCACACCCCCTGTCCTCTGCACACCCCCTCGTCCTCTGCACACCCCCCTCGTCCTCTGCATACCCCCCCGTCCTCTGCACTCCCCTCCATGTCCTCTGCACACACCCTCTTCCTCTGCACACCCCCTCCATGTCCTCTGCACACCCCCTCGCCTCTGCACCCCCCTCCGTCCTCTGCACACCCCCACGTCCTCTGCACACCCCCCATCGTCCTCTGCACACCACCCTCGTCCTCTGCACACACACCCTCTGTCCTCTGCATCACCCCCCACTCGTCCTCTGCACTCCCCCTCCATGTCCTCTGCACACACCCTCGTCCTCTGCACACCCCCTCCATGTCCTCTGCACACCCCCCTCGTCCTCTGCACACCCCCCTCCATGTCCTCTGCACACCCCCCCGTCCTCTGCACACCCCCCTCGTCCTCTGCACACCCCCCTCGTCCTCTGCACACCCCCCTCGTCCTCTGCACACCCCCCTCGTCCTCTGCACACCCCCTTCGTCCTCTGCACACCCCACGTCCTCTGCACACCCCCCTCGTCCTCTGCACACATCCCCAGCCATGGGCCATGTACTTTGTAAAGTCAGCCAGCAATCCATCCTTCCAGGGCAAAATGTAGCTCCGCCCACCTGAGTCACATGTGCGTGACATCATGGCAGGTCCTGTTCCACCCGCATCTATCCTCGCCGGCGGTGCTATGCTCCTGCCGCAGCCGCTCACCGACCTCAGCCAGCGACGTGTCATGCACCAGCAGTGCAGCACCACTAGTGAGGTGAGGCGGGGGGGGGGGGGCGGCAGGCAGCAGATATTCCAGTACGCCGTACCGGATCGCACCAGGTTTTCCCGGATTTTCCGGTATGGCATACCGGCCCGTTCCTGCACAAAAAAAGCCCTGGCTCTCCCTATTAATAAGAATTGAGAGATATGACCTCACCTACGTAGTCAAATATTGTTTGGAGGTTAGAGGGTGTAGGCTTAATTTAGAACTTTTGCTTTGGGTCCTGTGATTTCTATGTACACCCCTGACCTGAACACTAGGATTCTGCATTTTCTGGAATGGTTCTGGAAATTGGATTCAACTCTGCTACTGAATTGAATGCCCTTTGGCTTTGTCTCAGCAATGTATTAATAGAAATTACTGAGCAAAGTCAAATTGCTTTAAGCACTCCATAGAGACCTTTAATCCTGGGATTAGATGAGTGGGTGATATCATTGTACTGCATGCAGGGTGAAAGAAATGTAGACATTATCCCCAAAACTGCTGTGTTTTAAATGTCCCACTTTTTAGCTCTTGTCCTACTGCGTATTTTCTACAATATGTACTCCATTGTCTCCTTTTTGATATTACAATATGATAACTTTAGTTTTTTTGTGAACACATATAAATAAAAATACGTTAGCTGTCTGGAGGAGTAAAAATTGTTTTCCTAACACTTTAGGGGAATAACACTATATACTTCAGTTAAGGGGGTTGTCCAGGCTTTTCCTAAAATCTACAGTACAGACCAAAAGTTTGGACACACCTTCTCGTTCAAAGAGTTTTCTGTATTTTCATGACTATGAAAATTGTAGATATATAAGTCAAATGGTCACATCAACCAGTGGGTAAAGGCTGAACCGACTATTCCTCCTGTCAGCCACCTGGACGCAAGTCCAAACCAGAGAGTCCAATCCAGGTAATGCACACTTACTCACATGAGAAAGGACAGCGCCACAGACACGGATGGTGCAATAAACTTCTGGTCTTTATTCCAGGGTCATAACAGGCGACGTTTCGATCACCAGCGTGATCACGCTGGTGATCGAAACGTCGCCGGTTATGACCCGGAAATAAAGACCAGAAGTTTATTTGCACCATCCGTGTCTGTGGCACTGTCCTTTCTCATGTGAGTATGAAAATTGTAGATTCACACTGAAGGCATCAAAACTATGAATTAACACAAGTGGAATTATATACTTACCAAAAATTGTGAAACAACTGAAAATATGTCTTTTATTCTAGGTTCTTCAAAGTAGCCACCTTTTGCTGTGATTACTGCTTTGCACACTCTTGCATTCTCTTGATGAGCTTCAAGAGGTAGTCACCGGAAATGGTTTTCACTTCACAGATGTACACTGTCAGGTTTAATAAGTGGGATTTCTTGCCTTACATCCGAGTTTGACGGACGAGACTTGGAACAGGCTGGAGCAGTGACCCTGAACGGCCTCTCCCTGTCTGGACGGGAATGACAGCTGCTTGTGTTTCTGTGCAGCATCGCATTCCCTGTCCAGAGAGAGAGAGAGGCCGTTCAGGGTTACTGCTCCAGCCTGTTCCGAGTCTCGTCCGTCAAACTCGGATGAGTGTGTCTGAGCCCTTATCAATGGGGTTGGGACCATCAGTTGTGTTGTGCAGAAGTCTGGTGGATACACAGCTGATAGTCCTACTGAATAGACTGTTAGAATTTGTATTATGGCAAGAAAAAAGCCGCTAAGTAAAGAAAAACAAGTGGCCATCATTACTTTAAGAAATGAAGGTCAGTCAGTCCGAAAAATTGGGAAAACTTTGAAAGTGTCCCCAAGTGCAGTTGCAAAAACCATCAAGGGCTACAAAGGAACTGGCTCACATGAGGACCGCCCCGAGAAAGGAAGACCAAGAGTCACCTCTGCTGCAGAGAATAAGTTCATCTGAGTCACCAGCCTCAGAAATCGCAGGTTAACAGCAGCTCACATTAGAGACCAGGTCAATGCCACACAGATTTCTAGCAGCAGACACATCTCTACAACAACTGTTCAGAGGAGACTGTGCAGCAGGTCTTCATGGTAAAATAGCTGCTAGGAAACCACTGCTAAGGACAGGCAACAAGCAGAAGAGACTTGTTTGGGCTAAAGAACACAAGAAATGGACATTAGACCAGTGGAAATCTGTGTTTGGTCTACATGAGTCCAAATTTGAGCTCTTTGGTTCCAACCACCATGTCTTTGTACGACGCAGAAAAGGTGAACGGATGGATTTTACATGCCTGGTTCCCACCGTGAAGCATGGAGGAGGAGGTGTGATGGGGTGCTATGCCAGATGACCTGGCCTCCACAGTTAACAGACCTGAACCCAATCAAGATGGTTTGGGGTGAGCTGGACCGCATAGTGAAGTCAAAAGGGTCAACAAGTGCTAAGCCCCTCTGGCAACTCCTTCAAGACTATTGGAAGACCATTTCCGGTGACTACCTCTTGAAGCTGATCAAGAGAATGCCAAGAGTGCAAAGCAGTAATCAAAGCATAAGGTGGCTACTTTGAAGAAACCTAGAATAGAAGACATATTTTCAGTTGATTCACACTTTTTTGTTAAGTATATAATTCTACATGTGTTAATTCATAGTTTTGATGCCTTCAGTGTGAATCTACAATTTTCATAGTCATGAAAATACAGAAAACTCTTTGAATGAGAAAGTGTGTCCAACTGTATCTGTGCATCTAGGATGCAAAATACTAACAGTTTGTCATTTACACCCTGTTAGCATTTTGTAGGGCTACCTAAATATCATGATTCAGTGTGTGGAGGAGAAGCTCAGTCCCCGTCTAGAGGAGCGTTGTTTTAAAGCCGGTTTGTAAAGTCACTACTGATCACTTATACCCAGACTCCAACAGGCCCACCCCAGTCCCCAGCATGCTGACTCCAGTCTCCAGCAAGCCTTCCCTAGTCCCCAGCATGCCTCCCCCAGTCTCCAGAAAGCTTTCCCCAGGCTCCAGCACGCCCATCCACAGTCACCAGCGTGCCCACCCCAGTCTCCAATAAGACCACCCTCATCTACCTATGTAACATAGTAACATAGTATTTAAGGTTGAAGGAAGACCTTAAGTCCATCTAGTTCAACCCATAGTCTAACATATTGATCCAGAGGAAGGCGAATAATAATACCCATGTGGCAACACTAAGCTCCACATTGAGGAAAAAAATTCCTTCCTGACTCCACACACGGCAATCAGATTAGTTCCCTGGATCAACGTCCTATCAAAGAATCTAGTATATATATAACCGGTAATATTATATTTTTCAAGAAAGGCATCCAGGCCATTCTTAAATTTTAGTAGTCACTCACTCATTACAACATCATGTGGCAGAGAGTTCCATAGTCACACTGCTCTTACAGTAAAGAATCCATGTCTGTGATTAAAAACTAAATAACCCCAAGTTTATGAACCTGTCTTGGTATTGCAGACCCCTCAATCCTCTAATAACCTTGTTCGCGCTTCTCTGCACCCGCTCTAGTTCAGCTATGTCTTTCTTATACACCGGAGACCAGAATTGTACACAGTATTCTAAGTGTGGTCGCACTAGTGACTTGAATAGAGGTAAAATTATTTTCTCCTCATGAGCATCTATACCTCTCTTAATGCATTCTATTATTTTATTTGCCTTTGCAGCAGCTGCCTAACACTGGCCACTAAATGTGAGTTTGTCATCTACCCATACACCCAGGTCTTTTTCAGTGACAGTTTTGCCCAGTGTTTTACAATTAAGCACATAATTATACCTTTTATTTCCTCTGCCCAAGTGCATGACCTTACATTTATCCCCATTAAAGCTCATTTGCCATTTATCAGCCCAAGCTTCTAGTTTACATAAATCCTCCTGTAATCTAAAATTGTCCTCCTCTGTATTGATTACCCTGTAGAGTTTAGTGTCATCTGCAAATATTGAGATTTTACTCTGTATGCCCCCTACAAGGTCATTAATAAATATGTTAAAAAGAAGCTGGCCCAATACTGAACCCTGTGGTACCCCACTGTTAACTGTGACCAATTCTGAGTGTGTTCCATTAATAACCACCCTTTGTTTCCTATCACTAAGCCAGTTCTTAACCCACTTACACATATTTTCCCCTATCCCCATTGCTCTCATTTTATGTATCAACCTTTTGTGCGGTACCGTATCAAAAGCTTTTGAAAAGTCTGAATACACCACGTCCACTGCATTTCTTTGGTCCAGTCCAGACCTTACCTCTTCATAGAAGCTTATCAGGTTTGCCATGAATGGTCCCTCGTAATTAGAGATGAGCGGTGCTCGACTCGAATTGTTCGCCAATCTCAAATTCGAGCTGTTTTTGGCGATGTTCGAGTCGTTCGTCGAATTAGAACAATTTGCTCTAAATTCGGCAGTTTGAGTTCATGTTCGATTTCAGTTCGATTTCAGTTCCGTAAGGTATATACATACTTTGTGGAACTGAAATGAAGTAAAATCAAGGGTTAAAAATAATTAAAATCGATACTCACCTCTCTAATCCATCCAGCGACGCTTCCAGCACTGCCTACCTGTCGGAGATGTGATCCCGGCAGCGTTTCCCGGTGAAATGACGAGTTCTCGCGATAACTCGTCATGTGACCGGAAACGGCTGCCGAGATTATGATGTCACCGCAGGTCCTACAGGTCCTCACTAGTAATGAATAGTAGTGAGGACCTGCGGTCACATGAAGAGTTCTCGCGATAACCCGTCATGTGACCGGAAATCACTGCGGGATTATGATGTCACCGCAGGTCCTACAGATCCTCACTACTATTCACTACTAGTGAGGGCCTGTAGGACCTGCGGTGACGTCATAATCTTGGCAGCGGTTTCCGGTCACATGACGAGTTATCGCGAGAACTCGTCATTTCACCGGGAAACGCTGCCGGGATCACATCTCCGACAGGTAGGCAGTGCTGGAAGCGTCGCTGGATGGATTAGAGAGGTGAGTATCGATTTTTATTATTTTTAACCCTTGATTTTACTTAATTTCAGTTCCGCAATGTATGTATATACATTGCGGAACTGAAATTGACCACCACACTAGTGTTTTAGTGTGTTCGAGGGTGTTCGACGAACATTCGACGAACACACCGTCCATTCAACGAATCGAATCGAACTAGAACACTAGGGTGGTGGCTCAACTCTACTCGTAATCCCATGTTGATATTGAGTCATGAGGTTATTTTTCTTCAGATAGTCCAGTATAGCATCTATTAGAAAACCCTCTAGGATTTTACCCACAGTAGAGGTTAACCTCACTGGCCTATAATTTCCAAGTTCACTTTTTGTCCTCTTTTTGAATATTGGCACCACATTTGCTATACACCAGTCCTGTGGTACAGACCCTGTTATTATGGAATCTTTAAAGATTAAAAATAATTGTTTATCTATGACGGTACTTAATTCCTGCAGTACTCTGGGGTGTATCCCATCTGGGCCTGGGGATTTGTCAACTTTAGTGATTTTTAGAGGGTGCCGTACTTCCTGCTGGGTTAAGCAGGTTACATTTAATGGAAAGTTTTTGTTATCACTGATCATGTTGTCTGTCATGGGATATTCTTGTGTAAATACTGTTGCAAAAATGTCTTTTAGCATATTGGCTTTTTCCTCATCCTCATACACCATTTCACCCAGACTATTTTTAAGGGGACCAACACAATAATTTTTTAGTTTCTTACTATTTATCTAGTGTGAGGCACTGCCGGCATGTCCCCATGGCCGGGGCGGATCACAGGCAGGATCAGTATAGGATCCTGTGCACATGAGCCGGGTTGTACCGTAGGTGTGTTGTGTAATCATGTCCGGCACCCAGTGTGTCAATGCCTGAAGAATTCATGAGACCAATGAGCGGCTGAGAGCATTGTGTGTACTGTGAACCTACCCGGAACACAGGGAGTTAAATAAGCTATGTGAGTGCTGTAGAGATCAGGCCCATAGATGAACAGCTGTATAGGAACTAGAGGAGGCTAATTGCTGGCAGCTAAGTGGGTGTGTCCGTGTTGGCGTGGCAGGGACGATAAGAGCCTGCCAGCTGAGTGAGTGAGAGAGTTCACAGACTTCTGAGATCATTATGATCCTGATCACCAGCCAGAGTGCAGAGCAGTCCAGGGCTCTGTGTGTGTGAATATGATGGGAGCATGCTAGCTCCATACCGGTGCCTAGGACTGGGGTCGTGACAGCTCCTGGAGTGGGGAAGCCGTGACTGAACCCGGTGGATACTGGTTCGGTCATGTGGTTGAGATACGTCCTGGAAAGGAGCCCTTGGGGATGCTTGGTGTACCCATGACCCAGGTAGCGAGACCCGGATCCATGCCCGGTAAGAAGGCAGTTCCCGTATGCTTGAGTGAACTGTGCACCCTGTGTGTAAAATGTGCCAGGAGGGAATAGCCGCCCTTGGATCCGACTAGGCAGTCGGTAAAGGACCCGTGGACGTATGTGAGGGCTTAGGTAAAAGTGCCCTATATTATTATTATTATTATTATTGTTATTATTTATTTATATAGTGCCATTAGGTTCCATGGCGCTTTACATGAGGATGAGGGAGACAAGAACAAGTACACTAAATCTAGGCGATCAGGACGTACAGGTACAGGAGGGGCAGGGACCCTGTCCACGAGGGCTCACAGTCTATGAGGGGTGGGTTAGGATACAGTAGGATGGGGGAATGTCAGGTATGGGGTGTTCGCCTGGGTCTCAAGGCCGGTTGTAGGCTTGACGGAACAAGTGAGTCTTCAGGTGACACTTGAAGCTACTCAGGGTAGGAGAGTGTCTGACGTGTTCGGGTAGGGAGTTCCAGAGTAAGGCAGATGCCCGGGAGAAGTCCTGGACTCGGTTGTGCGAAGAGGTGATGAGGGGGGGAGCAGAGGAGGAGTTCTTGGGAGGAGCGGAGGTTGCGTGAGGGTAGGTATCGGGAGACCAGGTCGGAGATGTATGGTGGAGCCAGGTTGTGTATGGCTTTGTACGCAATGGTTAGTGTTTTAAATTGGGATCTCTTGGAGACGGGGAGCCAGTGAAGGGCTTGGCAGAGGGGGGAGACAGGGGAGTAGCGGGAGGACATATAGATGAGTCGGGCAGCGGAGTTGAGGATAGACTGGAGAGGTGTGAGGGAGTTAGCCGGGAGGCCATTGAGAAGGAGGTTGCAGTAGTCAAGGCGGGAGATGATAAGAGCATGGATGAGTGTTTTAGCGGTGTCGTGGGTGAGGAAGGAGCGGATCCATGAGATGTTCTTGAGCTGGAGCCAGAGGGATGTGGTGAGGGCCTCGATGTGGGGTTTGAAGGATAGGGAGGAGTCAAGGATTACCCCGAGGCACTTGGCTTGGGGGACTGGGGAGAGGGGGCAGTCGTTGACGCAGATGGATAGGTTGGGAGGTGGGGTGGAATTTCTTGGGGGGAAGACTATGAATTCAGTTTTGTCCATGTTGAGTTTAAGGAAACGAGCAGAGAGACGATGGCCTATGAGCAAGAGCCATGTATAATGTTGTGGGAGAGACCCAGCCAGTATGGATGATAGATTGAAGGCGATCCGTCCCTGGTGGACGAGAGGGAGGCTTGCTTGCTGCATGCATGGGGCACCCGTCTTCAATAGAATGTATGTACCTGTGGCCAGATGCAGGGGTTAAGAAAGCTCCTAGAGAGGGTAACCATGGCTGATCCGGGAGGGTGCTGCTCGGACGCAGGGTACAGTCGTCGACCTGGAGACCTGCCACGAGATGGGGGTTTGGTGGCGGCTGGTCCCGGTCAGGCTGGAGTCCTGACTATGGGTTAATGTTATGTCATCATGCTGGGTAACTAAAGCCGGACGGCTAGAACCGCCATTGGGACCCACAGGGCCCATTGAAGGGTATATAGCGAAGGTCAGAAGCAGGCATTAGAAGGGCTCCTAGAGTGGGGAAACCGTGGTTGAACCAGGTGGGCGATGACCTGGACGTGTGGTTGAGATACGTCCAGGAAGGAGCCCCTAGGCGAGGCATGGCGTACCCGTGACTCAGGTTGCTCAATCCCTGTTCTGAACCCAAAGGAGTCATTGTGAGGGGGTAACTAAAGCCGGGCAGCTGGTACCGCCATTGGGACCCACAGGGCCCGTTGACAAGGGTGGATAATCATGTGAGATAAATGTATTTATCATAAATGTATGTGTAAAGTATAGATAGGCTGGAGGCCGTGATCACCACGGGAGCTGTCAGTAGTGCTACAATGGGGAGAGAGAGTCGTGGTGACAGGTCCCGGTGATCGTAAGAGTTAGGGCCCTTTTTTTCACTGCATCTGCCGCAAATTTCAAAAAACGCTGATGTGAAAGGGCCCTAAGATGTGCAATATGGTTGTATGTTAAGTGTAATGTCAATGTATTATGTGAAGTATTTATGTTCAAATGTTTAATGTACTACCCGGGTTAGGAGATGTAAATAAGAAATAAACGGGTAGTCATTTGCAAAATTATAAATACGTGTTGGCGTCATTACGCAGCAAGCGAGTCCCCCGACTCGCCACCTCACAGTAGTTAAAGAATATTTTGGGATTTTTTTTACTTTCTCTGGCAATGAGTCTCTGTTTCAATCTTTGCTGCCTTTATTTGCTTTTTACAGATGTTATTTTCTGTATTTATTTAATGCCTCATCACTACCTACTTGCTTTAATTCGCTAAAAGCTTTCTTTTTGTCACTTATTGCGCCCTTTACAGTTTTATTTAGCCATAGTGGTTTCCTCCTATTTTTAGCATGCTTATTCCCATAGGGTATATATTGTGCACAGGTCCTATTCAGGATGCTAATAAATGTATCCCATTTGCTTTGTGTACTTTTATGTCTCAGGATATCGTCCCAGTTTATTGCACTAAGATCATCTCTCAACCGTTGGAAATTTGCCTTCCTGAAGTTTAGTGTCCTTGTAGCCCCTCTACTACACATTTTATTAAAGGATACTTGAAAACTTATTATTTTGTGATCACTATTACCCAAGTGACCTCCAACCCGTATATTTGATATGTGGTCCGGCCTGTTGGTTAATATTAGGTCCCGCAGTGCCCCCCTTCTTGTTGGGTCTTGAACCAGTTGTGAAAGGTAATTATCTCTCATAATTGTCATAAACCTATTACCTTTGCTGGAACTGCAGGTTTCTGTTCCCCAATGTATTTCAGGGTAGTTGAAGTCCCCCATAATAAAGTCGCTGCTTCATCTATTTGCTTTATTAGGATATTCTCATCCACTTCCATTATTGTTGGAGACTTATAACAAACATCAGTAATTTATTATTTTTTCCCCCTCCCCTTATCTCCACCCACAGAGACTCTACATTTCCATTAGATTCACCTATATTATCACGCAGGATGGGTTTTAAGGATGATTTTACGTATAAACATACACCTCCTCCTAGCTTATTTGTACGGTCATTTCTGAACAGACTATAGCCCTGTAAATTAATAGCCCTGTCATGGCTCTCGTCCAGCCATGTCTCCGATATCCCCACCATGTCATAATTATTTTCCAACAAAATCAATTCTAATTCCTCCATTTTGTTGGTGAGGCTTCTGGCATTAGTGTAAATGCACTTTATGCATCTCTCTTTACCTCTATTCCTTCCTACTATATTGACTGTTCTAACCCCATCCCCCATGCCACCCTCAATTTTAGCTTGCTATTTCATAACCATGAATTCATCCTAACTAATATATCTTCCTTTTATTTTTTAGGTTGTAGGTATATTATCTGCTGTGATGTTTGATATATTTTTGGATTTTTTCCTTTATTTTGTGCTATAGACATCTTTAATACATCATTTTGGATCATTCACTGGTTTTTGTATGGTTAACATATTAATAAGTTGTCCCTTTTTGGGCTTACCCAGTTTCCTTGCTTCTTTTTTCCCCTTTGCCTGTTTTTTTGGTTTTTTCTTTTGTCTGATCCTCTGTAAATTTAGAAATCATTAACATTACTGTTAAAATGCCTCTAGTACTGCCGTGCACAGCCTCTTAGAAGTGCGCACGCGCACCTCTGAACGACCGGCCTAGCGACGGCATACACAAACTCCAAATACTTGTTACGTGATGACGCGCTACTTCGCGTCATCGCGTTCACCCTGATCCCGCCCTCCGACATCCGGTCGCACGGCTGCAGACCGCGATGAAGTTACAGGTGGGCCGAATCATGTGATTGTACTTTTGGATATAAATTACAGCAGAAAGTAGATCTAACTTAGCTTCTTCCCCTCAGGAAACCGTCATATAGGTGGCGATACGCGTTGGGTAGCGGGCACTTTGTAAGTCTGGTTCTTTGGATGTTGGGGACACTCTTTATCTTGGATATATGCTGCTGCACGGCTGTGTGCCAGGTCTTCTTCAATTTATTTACTTATTGATCCTTTTTCCTTACAGGGCATGCTGATTCCACATCTTAGGAGGCTCACATTTCTGTTTTTGTGAACCATCCTAGTATTTTACCCCCTTATCTTAGCTCAGATAGTGGGTGGAACTTATATAACTAGTTTTCCACTACATTAGGGGTTAGGGTCTTTCTTTGGGCCCATAGGTATACATTTACATTTATATCCCCATCCCTCTGTCCATTTGTCTGACTCTCCATCCTTGGACTTGCTTATAGTTACATCTTTAAGATTACTTGTGTGTTCCATTCCACCGAGCTACTGATTGATTTAGTCATATGGTTGTAGGTTTATATCTTAAGATTATAATATTTATAGATTGTTTTCTTGTCTTGCATCTATGAAATAAGCTTTTTCAACAGCATTGCCCAAGTTCTACCCTTGGGTTCCCCATCTCCATTCTACTATTATCATTTTTGCCACTCTTGTTATTCTAATGAGTGACTATACGATTATATTACCATAGGACCACAGTATACTCAGGTGGCTGTTCCCACCTTTTTAAATGTTTTTAAATGTTTGTTGGATTTTTTGCTTTCTTTTGTAATGTACAATAAATGAACTTTTGATTACTCATTCTTGAGAGTTTTGTACTTCCCAGATCCCGGTTTCATATACATGCTTTCTTTACCATTCTATAAATTAACAGCCCAGTCATGGCTCTCATCCAGCCATGTCTCCGATATGTCACCATGTCATACTTATTTTCCAACAAAATCAATTCTAATTCCTCCATTTTGATGGTGAGGCTTCTGGCATTAATGTGCATGCACTTTATGCATCTCTCTTTACCTCTATTCCTTCCTACTATATTGACTGTTCTAACCCCATCCCCCATGCCACCCTCAATTTTATTACTTGTGCCCAGGTTACTATTTACACTATCTTCCCTTCCTGTACAATGAATACCCTCCCCCCCCAATCCCTCATTTAAACACTCCTCCAACCTTCTAGCCATTTTTCCCCCAGCACAGCAGCACCCTCCCCATTGAGGTGCAGCCCGTCCCTAGCATAGAACCTGTAGCCAACAGAGAAGTCAGCCCAGTTCTTCAGGAACCCAAACCCCTCCTTCCTACACCAATTCCTGAGCCACTTATTTATCTCCCTAATCTCACGTTGCCTCTCTGGTGTAGCACATGGTACAGGCAGTATTTCAGAGAATACTACCTTGGAGGTCCTTGCCTTAAGCTTGCAGCCTAATTCCATGAAATCATCTTTAAGGAACTTCCACCTACCTCTAACGTCAGAGGAGTACCAAGGTGCGATGGCGCCCGGGGCAGACTTCTATTTTGGCGCCCCCCCCCCCCCCCGGCTGTCAGCTTTCCTCACTCCTGGTGCCCCCCCCCCCCGGACTCCTCGGTCACACTCACCCCATCCCGGCCGTCTCTCCTCCGCCGCCAGTTTCGGGGTCTCCTGAAGTCACCCCGTACCAGACCCGCTGCCGCCAAGTCTCTCAGTGGCCCCCGCGGCCCCAGACTGGCGCAGAAGCGGAAGTGACGTCGGGCGCTTCCTATCAGGGAAGCGCCGCTAAACTGTGAAATGTAAACCCGTGTAATGTGTGTGCGGCCGCCGGGTGTAGCAGGAGGAGGGGAGCGGGAGGGGGTGCCGCCGACGCCCTCCGCTGACTTGCGCCCGGAGCAAGAGGTCCGGCTGCACCCCCCTGGATACGCCCCTGTCTAACGTTGTCATTTGTGCCAATGTGTACCATGACCGCTGGGTCCTCACCAGCCCCTCCCAGTAATCTGTCAACCCGATCAGCGATGCGCCGGACTCGAGCGCCAGGTAGGCAGTACACTGTTCGACGATCCCTGTCTTTGTGACAGATTGCCCTATCTGTTCTCCTAATAATTGAGTCCCCCACTACCAGCACCTGTCTGGCCTGACCTTCTCTCCTGTTTTCCCCCTTACTGGAGCTGACACTCCTCCGGCTTTCAGAGGGCATGCCTTGCTGCAGCAGTGCTATCCCTGTACTGACACCCCCCTCATCTGCCAACTTAGGAATTTTATTGGGATGTGCCAGATCAAGGCTAGCTTCCCTGGCACTCTTCCCTCTACCCCACCTTCTAACTGTCACCCAGCTAGCTGCCTCACTGTCCTACAGCTCCATGCTACCATCCTCCCCTACATCTATCCAATTGAGCAGCTGTTCAGTGAGCAGCAGACTCCTTTCCATATTGTCTATGGATCTTAGTGTTGCCAGCTGTTGATTTAGATCCAGTATCTGGGCTTCCAAATGCACAACATACTCACATCTCACACAGCAGTATGCACCCTCGACCGGCTGTTCAAGGATTGCATACATGTGGCAAGATGTACACTGGATGGCATTGTCAATTATGGAGCTCATTTCCTAATGGGGATTGCACCAGACAGAAATGATAAGTAAAAAGAAATGCAAAATATTAATAAAATGCAACCAGCAATTCAGTAATTCCTCCCTTCCAAACTCCCTGAATCTAAAGTCACTGAATCACAAGTCACACACTTGATTTCGTCCGCACTTATGCTCTGGTCACACTCAGCTCGTGTCATACTCGCTAAGAAAGAAGATTTAAAGATTTGTTTTTGTTTTTTTTTCCCACTTAGCAGAAAATCAGCCTACAGCTCCATGTACTTTCAAAGGACTGAACCCCCACAAGCTGCTATTTATGAACCCTTAATTATGCACCCTTAATTAATCCCTTGTAAGTATAGCTACACCACAGGTTTTAAGTGCAATGTAGTTAACCCTTAAACTTACAGGTAGTAAAATAAGAGACTATAAACTTGTAGAGAGAAAAGAAAGTTAAGAAAGCCTAATACAATTAAAAAGGTAAAAAAAAAAGCAGAGAGCAATTCACACAGGTATTTGTTGCAGGATTCCCAAATACCTCCTCACTGAATCACAAGTCACACACATACTTCCGTCTGCACTTGCACTCCCGGTCACACTCCGCTCGTGTCACTCTCGCTAAGGGTGCTTTCACATCTGCGTTTTTCGTAATTCGCGGCAGATGCGGTGAAAAAACCGCATCTGCCGCGTTTACCGCATAACCGTTCCACTTGCGGCGCGGTTGCGGTTTTTTCTATGCAAAGTATAGGCATACTTGCGGCAGGTGCGGCAAGTGCGGTTTTGCACTTGCGGCAGGTGCGGCCGCGAAAAAAAACCGCAGTAAGCCGCGGTTTTTTTCGCGGCCGCACCTGCCGCAAGTGCAAAACCGCACTTGCCGCACCTGCCGCAAGTATGCCTATACTTTGCATAGAAAAAACCGCAACCGCGCCGCAAGTGGAACGGTTATGCGGTAAACGCGGCAGATGCGGTTTTTTCACCGCATCTGCCGCGAATTACGAAAAACGCAGATGTGAAAGCACCTTAAGACAGAAGATTTAAAGATTTTTTTTCCCTTAGCAGAAAATCAGCCTACAGTGTATTTCCAAAGGCTATATATATATATATATATTATATATATATATATATATAATATATATATAATATACATATGGCAGGGTGCTGTAGGCTGCTCAAATATAAAATAAATAGCCCACAGCACCCTGCCATTCTCACTCCTACATACATATGTGCTAGGCAGCCCCCCATGCTCACCTCCATGTTGAATGGCATGAGGGGCATGCAGCAGCAGTGAGGAGCCTCCTGACCTGCTCAGCTGCTGGGGGCTCTTCCATCTTCCCGCCAGCTATTTGAGCTTCCCGCTGGCTCTTTGATCCACGGCACGTCACTGGTTTGCACTCGCAGTGATGTCAGCTCCCGGCGCTGGCGTGATGTTCAATAGCTGCCAGCCTGCCTGCCTACCACAGGCTGCTAGCTGATACGCAGCCTTTGATAGGTCGGCGATCATGAAACGTTACTGCCAGAGCCAGGAGCTGACACTACTGCTGGTGCATACCAGTGACGTACAATGGATCCTCATACTGTCGGTGGTGCAGTTAGCATGCTGGCTGGGGGGGTGGACCTCCTTGCAGCAAACAGCCGGGCCCCCCCTACCCCTGTTCTAATGGCCACACCCCCTCAAATGATTTGAGGGCCCCTCACTCCAGTAAAGCCTTCCTGATGTGCAGGAATTGCCACTATAATGGGTATAACGGCTAACAGGTATTTGCATATAGCTGAAGGGTGGGTGAGCCCTTGGAGTCAATTTCCCATGTGGGTCCCATACACCCCAGTCCGACCCTGATCTTGTACAATAATTGACACACAGCCTGGTCTGAATGTTACATTGCTGCCATAGCGTTACCTAACAGCATTGCGGTACAAATTTGTAAATGTTGCTGTGTAATGCAAGTTATATAAACACCAAGTTGGGAAATTCAGTTCATAGATGTAAGTTGCTTGCAGCTATGAAAGGATTACGAAAAAAGTATTTTGCACATTTCTATTGTAGCTTTTTTATCTGCATAGCATAACTCAAAGTTTAAAGTTAGCTTCATCCTTCTATTTAGTGCAAAAACAAATATTATTCCTGTATTCAAATGACCAAAAAAATTTAGTAAGAGATTTTGAAATGTTACTTATCATTGGTATAATAATGCAAATCTCCCACTAGATGGCAGCGTTTGTCAGCAGAAAGTGATAAGCTGCTGCTCCATATATAAGTGATGAGTAGCAGGAGTCTCCATGAACCTCACCTGCATTCATCACAGGGAATCTCTTGAAGATGCCACAGACACTGTTGGCATCATGCCCAGTGTAAAGTATCTACAGAACTATTATGGCGGGTTTACACGTTGCGATATCGTAGTACGATTTCAATGAAAAGTCACGTGGTTCGATCGTTGGAGCCGATATCGTTCCTGCGTTGTATGGTGTGAACGTCCAATACGATGCAGGAACGATGTCAATGCGATATCGGGGATTGAATGAGCGTGCTATTCACTGCCCCGATATTGAAGGGAGATTGGAGCCGGATCGTGCTGTGTGACAGCCCAATTCCGATGTGAAGTTCTACGTCACCCATTCACTCCCATGTTAAATGGTCGTTCCTGGGTTGGGGGGCGTAGACATCGTACGGACGTTGGATTCAGAAATCGCAACGTCTAAACCTCCGATGCGATGCGGGAGAAACGAGCACTAAATGTGCGCTCCCGCGCCATTGAATTGCGATATCGCAACGATATTGAAACATGTAAACCCACCATTAGTACTTCACTTTTCTGCATATCATGAGAATCATAGCCTCTGTCCAAAGCCCAAATATGATCCCTTACCACCCGGCAGATCGAGTAGTGCAAATAGTTCACATGATCAGTAATAATAGCACATTGCATAACATAATTGCAGAATAGTACAGGTCACAGGTTCGAATCAAGTGATCACTATTGTTTATGGCCCTCACAAGAAAAGATTAGGAGCAATGTGCAAAGTGTTGCAGCTGTGGCTACACATGCCGCATACCTTGTCTATCTCTGTCTACTTTCAAAGTTTGGAGGTCTCTATGGGCAACACCATTTTCCTATTTATACAGTACATGGTTGTGAGACAGAAGTGAGAAAATCCAACATCTACACAAAAATACTTTGTTTTAAATCATCACATTTTTTATTAATAATTTAGGAAAAAATGAACTAAAAACAGAAGAATGTACCAGCTGCACTGTCTATACATTTCAGGCCTAGCAATGCCCTCATACATGAACATATGTATTTCTCACTTCTCTGCACTCTATTCCTTCACCTCTGCTGTGCTGAGCCATTGTCAACTCTCTTTCCTTTATAATTTTGAGACATCCGTCCTTGGAACAGATTAAGATTTACTAAATAGTATTAGCAGCATAAGATATCATCCAGAAACAGAAACTAAAGACTATGGAGAAAGGACGTGTTATATTACTTACATTGTTCTACAGGGTGGGCCATTTATATGTTTGCACCTAAATAAAATGGGAATGGTTAGTGATATCAACTTCCTGTTTGTGGCACATTAGTATATGGGAGGGGGAAAACTTTTCCAGATGGGTGGTGACTATGGCGGCCATTTTGGATCCAACTTTATTTTTTACAATGAGAAGAGAGTCATGTGACATCAAACCTTTTGAGAATTTCATAAGAAAACAATGATGTGCTTGGTTTTAACGTAACTTTATTCTTTCATGAGTTATTTACAAGTTTATGGCCACTTATAAAATGTGTTCAAAGTGCTGCCTGTTGTGTTGGATTGTCAATGCAACCCTCTTCTCCCACTCTTGACACACTGATAGCAACACCGCAGAAGAAATGCTAGCACAGGCTTCCAGGGGGGCAAGTATAATGATATGGGCCAGCCTTGCTTTGTGGCAGCAGGTGCCGCAATGATAGCGGGAGACAGAAGGAGATAGACGGTGCGGCAGGCAGCGTGGTGTGTGCCTGCACTTCAATCGGCTGCGTCCGCAGATCACAAAAGCCCCCCCCTTCACCTGCCCAGGCCTGATAGCACCCCCCCGCACTCCTCAACTATTGCCAGGGCTCAGGGCTGGAGGAATTACACTGCCTCCCAGGGCAAGGTCCACCATCCAGCCCCTGCTTCCAGAATCCGTTGTTTGAGATGCTGCACATCTCGTATCTTCACAGCATAGACAATTGTCTTCAGATGAGGGATGAGGAAAACTTTTTCGTGAATGGTGAAGTTAACAAACAAAACCAGCGCTATTGGTCTGACACTAACCCACAGTGGATAGATCCCTCCAAGACTGTTGGAACACAAAAATTGATGGTATGGTGTGGTATATGGGGTACAAAGATAGTGGGGCCATTCTTCATCAATGGAAACCTCAATGCCACTGGATATTTGAAATTGCTACATGATTCAGAGCATGCACAGGTGACACATTCAAACACATAGGACTCCACATGCCTCTGTATTTTGGGCCACCAAAAATTACACAATAGGAGATCCAGGGTGATGCGCCCCGTAGGGGCCGTGGGGTACTTGGAACCGGGTCCCTCTGGCGATGTCATCTGGAGGATTTGGATGTCACGGTGGCATGACCCAGTCCGTGGCCTCGGAGCGGTCAATAAAAGAAGAGAAAAGGGAAGTTTATGGAATAGGGGGAATTTAGGGGTGATTGCCTTGACGCCACCTATGGTATGTGACTGTTAGTGGCCGCCTCTGCAGCCCGTGACTTCTGGGGATGATGGAATGGCAGCTGTGATGGGATCACTTCCGACGGGTGGAGGGTCCCCAGGGCATCTGTTTGAAAGGTTTTGGGTGATGGAGAGCCAGTGGGGCTGATCTGGCTGCAGGAAGGGATCATAGCGTCTCACTGGCAGGCTCCTGTGACCTGCGCGGCTTATCAGTCTACCCCTTCTCAGGTGGGAAATGAACAGTCACACACACAGTTCTGAGTTCCAAACCCGGTTTACTTAGCTTTCTCTGCTTGCACCAAAGGTTACAGTTTAGGCTCAATTGCAGTCCGGATAGTCTTTAGCAACCAGGATGGCTTGTCCGGTACACCCCTTTTATGCTCCTCTCTTCTCAGGTTGCTTTTCCTCAGCGGTTCCTGCTCGTCTCACTCCTGCATGCACCTCCACACACAGTACCCAATTCAGCACCCACTTGTCTTGTTGGGAGCCTGATGGCAGTGTCCCCTGACCCTAGTATGGCTACCTTCTCAGCGTATGTTCCGGGAGTTGGCCACAGCTCCTCTAGATCTCGTGGTCTCCGGTTCCATGGTTGGAGCGTAGAGTCTCCTCGCCACCTTCAGGGCCGGGTCCCTGGTGCTCAACCTGCTCCTCCGCTTTACTTCAGATTTGGGAGCACGGGTGTATTGCTCACTACCCATGCCCCTAGGGTTCCTTCCGTCTCTCTGCAGCCTGTTGTCCCAGTACCCGGGACAAGCCTCATCTCAAGTCCTCCGGGTCCTTCCTTTCTTACTCCGCCAACCTTCTCTCCTCACTGCTCCATATTGACTCCCTACTTCCAGTTGTCTTCCCTTTTTCTACTTGCCGACTAACTTCCCACCCTCCACCTTTCTTTCCCCGCCATCCCACAAATTGCTGGACCCTCCCACTATTGGTTCACCCGCTGTCCCTGGGACCGGGTGTGTTGGGTGCTTTTGTGGTTGTCTGGACTTACCATCCCAATTACTGTAGATGGGAATACCACACCCTTGGATTGGGTGCAGTACCCCTCTGTGGCGACCAGACCAGAGGGGCACCATAAGGGTACCTGTTACTGAAGGGTAACCAGCCATAACGCAATCACAATGTTTTCCCAGAACCATAAGGCTAAGATTCAGGGGAACAAATAACTTATTAGCTGGGATCCCAGAAGGTGGCTCATACTAGGCCTCTGCAATCCCAGCTTCAAACTCAGTACAGACCACCACCCCCTTCAGCAGGATGGGTACAGGTTCCTCACAAGGTCCCCCTTTCCCGGAAAACTCCTGGACAATGCATCTGTCTTAGTGTTTTTAAACTCTGGATGATAAGTTATGAAACAGTTGAACCTATTGAAAAAGATGCCCAACGAGCTTGGCTTGGTGTAAGACGCTTAGCTGACTCAAGGTAAAGGACATTTTTAGGATCAGTAATAACAGTCACAGGATTAATAGCTCCCTCCAAAAGTGTTGCCACTCCTCAAATGCTTAGTTTGATAGTGAGTAGTTCCCTATTACTAATGTCATAATTATGTTCAGCCAAAGTCAACTTCTTGGACAGTTGGACCTTGAGCTCCTACCTCCACCTCTGATGCGACCACCTTCACCTTTGAAGGATAATGATACATCAAGTCATAGTAATATGGAGGCAGATGCAAAGACTTTTTTTGAGACAGTCAAATGCGTATAAAGCACCCCCAATCCAGTTAGAGACGTTTGTACCTTTATTCGTCATGTCAGTCAGCAGTCTTGCAAAGGCAAAACATTTTTTAATAAACTTCTTGTAGTACTTTGGAAACCTCAAGAAATGTTGAAACGCTTTAAGGTTTTCAGGACAGTCTTATTTTAATATAGCATGTAGTTTACTGGGATCAATCCTAAAACCAGAGGTGGAAATAATATAGACAAAAAATGCAAGCTCCTGAACAGTGAACACTCATTTTTCTGGTTTGGGGTACAACTTGTTCTCTCTGGGAAATTGCAAAATTCTGGGAATAAATGAGAATGACATCCAAATAAAGGATAACAAATTTCCCCAAAAGGTGAGCATACACATCATTAATAAAGTGCTGAAAAACCACAAGCGTGTTGGTAAGACCAAATAGCGTCACCAGATTTTCGAAGTGACCCTCTGGTGTGTTGAATGCCATCTTCCACTCATCCCCTGTCAGACCTGAATCAAACTATAGATTCATAAAGAAGTGAATAAAGAAAGGCGGCACTCACCATGTAGGCTGGTGGAAGAGTGTTTTAATCCAGGTGGCTTAATCCATTAAAACATTGTTGGTGCTGTGGGGAGAGGGAGTGAGAGGCCGTCGTATCGTGTAGTGATACTTCTGCGGGTTCCAGTATAGGCTTCTGACTTCAGGTCCACTTCCTATAAAGGGAGGGACTCTGACTTCATAGCCAACACAAGTGCAATGTGCATGTGCATAAATTAACAACACATAAAAATAAAAAGGATTTCCAAACACATAGCTTCCCTTATTTTAGCTAGAAAGTAAAAATAACCTGACACTGTTATATCATACCCTGTTGTTTTAGTGTCAGTTTTAAGCATCATGTTGCTAGATGTTAGGACTATATTTATTATTTAAATATTTATTTTTATTTTATTTATATAAGCCGCATTTGAGCAAACACTGCATGATTGGTCGCATTTGTGTGATTATATCTTACGTTTATATAAATATACCTGCAAAGATTTTTTTATGTTCTGCTTTTATATATATCATATGTTTTAACCATCCAAAAAATGTGCAGACTACAATATATCCCATTTTTTATATATTGGTTTTACTTTTTATATTCCATCACTCCCCATACTTATTAATAACCCATACATCTATTTTTATATTTTTATATACACAACGTATGCTAAATAAAAGCATTTAGATTGTGTATATCAGTGACTATTGCCAATAGTTTTCATTTTTATTTTTTTATGATTTTTTTATTATTTATTAATAAAAGATATATGGGACAAGTAACACACGGGTGATTGGTATTAATTTATATCAGTAAAATTCAGATCCCAATATTTTATACTTATTTCAAAAACGGAGATAAATCATTACGTTCATTTAAGCCTAATGACCCGCATGCATTAGTTTTCATTATCCACTGGCACTCTCTTTGTAATAATTTATTATGGAGGTCTCCTCCTTGTTTAGTGGGTGCTACATGCTCTAATCCTGCAAAAGATAGCATGTTTGCATCCCCATTGTGACTCTCGATCATGTGGCTGATTAATCTTGGACATCCTATCCCCGTACTGAGACTCTTACGGTGTTCTTTATATCTGGTGACCAATTCTCTTATTGTCTTGCCTATGTACCACATACACAACCCGACAGGCTGTTAGCAGAGCTCCACGTGTGTAGTGCCCGGTCAGTGGACTTCATTTTGCACGAGTTGAATCAAACTATAGGCCCCTCTGAAATCGAGTTAGGAGAACCACTTGGCATTAGTAGTCTGATTAAAAAGGTCCAGAATGAGTGGCATAGGATACAGGTCATGAACCATAATCTGGTTAAGCTCATGAAAATCCAGACACGGACGTATGATACCATCCTTCTTTTTGACAAAGGAAAAACCCGCAGCCATGGGGAACGAAGATGGACTAATGTGACCATTGTCCAAGCTCTCCATTATGTACTCCTCGAGTGCTTGTCTCTCGGGACCATATCGGGACCAGATAGTTTATACATTCTGCTGTTGGATAACTTGGTCCCTGGCTTCAACCTAATGGAGCAAGTCATGAGGGCTGTTCAGCGGCAGCTCCTGACAACCCTTCTCAGAGAACACATCACCAAACTCTGAGAAAGACTCCGGGATACTAGTGGTTGTCGCCGAAATACAGTTCTATAGACAGTGTTCATTACAGTAAGAGCTCCATTTTATTATGTCCTGGGTTCTCCAATCATCTACAATTTGTGCAGGTAGCTCCTTGAGTACATAGCAGAAAAAGCACTCCAAATGGAGTACCCCTATGTGACCCTGTACACATTCCATAAAGATCCCTTGGGAAAGAGGTGACGAGTCAATGGCAATAATCTGACCTTTCCAGAAAGACATTAATACATGTAGTGACCCTTTATTTTAAACATGGCTAGTATGAACACTGAGAAACCATAGTGGAGGAAATACATAGACTCAGATTAGAATCCTCCAACTCTCCTGTGTCTTTATGTTTTTTGACTGCTGATTTATCTTGGACACTGAGGAACAGACATTAATAAAATGTCCCTTCTTGCCACAATAAAAACAGACTCTCCCCCTTTGAGGAGTAATACTGTGTTTGTGGGGCACTTTTGTTGGCATCATACTTCATGGGTGAAATGAAAGGGGTTATTTAGGGTATTCAATGGGAAAATTACTTTGTAAGGCTGTATGTTTTTTTTGGGGGGGAAAGGCAATGAGAACATCTGCTATGGGACCCCATGATTTCTATGTACACCCCTGCAGTATACAGACATAGTAAGGGGGTAATTTTGGCATTAATCTATGTATAGTGATTTTCAGTGCGGTCATCTGCTGAGGTTCCCCATACCTATGATTAGGCTGTACCACCATAGTTGTACACATGGTTACCTAGTTAGGGGTCCACTCAGATGTTTCGTACCTCCCTCTTGAATTGAACCCCTAGCTAAAACCTCTGCTGCAGCCCCTTCAGTCTCAAAATCAGTGGGTATCTCAGAGGGCAGAGCCCTTAAGAACATAATTTATTAATATGCCACTGACCCGCCCCAGGGCTGTGGGGTTACCGGGCGTTATAGTTCATGAGGGATGTCACGGGTCCTGTTGCCTGGTCCTGTGGCCCTAGTGGTCACTTAAAAAGGGGGGTTTAAAGTCAATAGAAATAAAATAAAAGATGATGGGATTGTAGGCCCCACTCCTAATATTTTAAGCTAAACAGACGATATAATAATAACACCAGACATTGGTTGGCATGTAATGGCCGAGAGGCTTTTAATAGGGTTACCTTTAATAAATAATCCATATACCGTATATACTCGTGTATAAGCCGACCCGTGTATAAGCCGACCCCCCTACTTTTGCCCCCAAAACCTGGGAAAACCTATTGACTCGTGTATAAGCCGAGGGTGGACCCCAGCACAGGTATACAGCCCCCAGCAGTGTGGTATACAGGCCTCCCCAGTGGTAGTATACAGCAGCCTCCCCAGTGGTATATACAGCAGCCTCCCCAGTGGTATATACAGCATCCCTAAAGGTATAAACAGCAGGCCCCTGAGGTATACAGCAGGCCCCAGAGGTATACAGCAGGCCCCAGAGGTATACAGCAGGCCCCAGAGGCATATACAGCAGGCCCCAGAGGCATATACAGCAGGCCCCAGAGGCATATACAGCAGGCCCCAGAGGCATATACAGCAGGCCCCAGGGGTATATACAGCAGGCCCCAGGGGTATATACAGCAGGCCCCAGGGGTATATACAGCAGGCCCCAGGGTATATACAGCAGGCCCCAGGGTATATACAGCAGGCCCCAGGGGTATACAGCAGGCCCCAGAGGTATACAGCAGGCCCCAGGGTATATACAGCAGGCCCCAGTGGTATATACAGCAGGCCCCAGGGGTATACAGCAGGCCCCAGAGGTATACAGCAGGCCCCAGGGTATATACAGCAGGCCCCAGGGTATATACAGCAGGCCCCAGAGGTATACAGCAGGCCCCAAAGGTATACAGCAGGCCCCAAGATATATACAGCAGGTCCCAGAGGTATACAGCAGGCCCCAGAGGTATACAGCAGGCCCCAGAGGTATACAGCAGGCTCCAGAGGTATACAGCAGGCCCCAAAGGTATACAGCAGGCCCCAAAGGTATACAGCAGGCCCCAAGGTATATACAGCAGGCCCCAGAGGTATACAGCAGGCCCCAGAGGTATACAGCAGGCCCCAGAGGTATACAGCAGGCCCCAAGGTATATACAGCAGGCCCCAGAGGTATACAGGCAGCCCCCAGTGTATACAGGCAGCCCCCAGTGGCACTAGCCCCCCATCATGGAAAGAGCCCCCACACTTTGCAGAGCCCCCTCCCCCGCTGCATTATCTTACCACCCAGGGTCTTCACCGTGGGTCCTCCAGGCAAACCTCGCGCGCTGTCTTCCCGGTTTCATGTGACCCGGCGGTCGCAGTGGAATGACGTCATCGCGCCGGGTCATGTGAGACCTGAAGACAGCGCGCGATGATGACTGCTGGACCCGCGGTGAAGAACCTGGGTGGTAAGATAATGCAGCGGGGGGGGGGGCTCTTTCCATGATGGGGGGGCTAGTGCCACTGGGGGCTGCCTGTATACACTGGGGGCTGCCTGTATACACTGGGGGGCTGTATGCACGGCCCCCCCTGCCGCTGTGATGGGCGGGGGGAGCCGTGCATATCTAATGAGCGGCCCCACGTGACAGGCCGCTCACTCATCAGCCTCTCCCCGCCTCCTCCAGCCTAGGAAAAAATCCCATATACATTATAGACCCGTGTATAAGCCGAGGGGGTGACTTTTCAGCCCAATTTTTGGGCTGAAAAACTCGGCTTATACACGAGTATATACGGTATATTAATTAAAACTTTTTCCATAAATAATCTGTTTTCAACTCATTAAACTCCAATTTGTAAAGTCCATTAAAACCATTATAACGACTGACTTGAAAACAGAACTTTCCCCTCATTAAAAGCCTGATGACAGGGAAATTGGGGAACAGAAATAAAAAGGGGATGGGTGGACAGGTGCATTTTTCTTCGTCTCCTCAGAGACATTGACTGACAATTCCTGTGGGCGGGGCATAACTACTCCACTCTCCCGCACTTTTCAAACCAATCAGGTGCAAACTTATCAGACAGCAGGACAGCCAATCACAGCGATCACCTGCTTCTGTTACCTCACAAAAGGGATTCTTAACCCTTTACCATCCATCATGAGGATACCTCATGAATATTAAGGCACCTACAGTTGTGGCCAAAAGTATTGACACCCCTGCAATTCTGTCAGATAATACTCAGTTTCTTTTTGAAAATGATTGCAATCACAAATTCTTTGGTATTATTATCTTCATTTAATTTGTCTTCAATGAAAAAACACAAAGGAGAATGAAGCAAAAAGCAAAATATTGATCATTTCACACAAAACTCCAAAAATGGGCCAGACAAAAGTATTGGCACCCTCAGCCTAATACTTGGTTGCACAATCTTTAGCCAAAATAACTGCGATCAACCGCTTCCGGTAACCATCAATGAGTTTCTTACAATGCTCTGCTGGAATTTTAGACCATTCTTCTTTGGCAAACTGCTCCAGGTCCCTGATATTTGAAGGGTGCCTTCTCCAAACTGCCATTTTTAGATCTCTCCACAGCTGGTCTATGGGATTCAGGTCTGGACTCATTGGTGGCCACCTTAGAAGTCTCCAGTGCTTTCTCTCAAACCATTTTCTAGTGCTTTTTGAAGTGTGTTTTGGGTCATTGTCCTGCTGGAAGACCCATGACCTCTGAGGGAGACCCAGCTTTCTCACACTGGGCCCTGCAAAATTTGTTGGTAGTCTTCAGACTTCATAATGCCATGCACATGGTCAAGCAGTCCAGTGCCAGAGGCAGCAAAGCAACCCCAAAACATCAGGGAACCTCTGCCTTGTTTGACTGTAGGGACCATGTTCTTTTCTTTGAATGCCTCTTTTATTCTCCTGTAAACTCTATGTTGATGCCTTTGCCCAAAAAGAGAGAACACTCTTCCAAAACGTTTTAGGCTTTCTCAGGTAAGTTTTGGCAAACTCCAGCCTGGCTTTTTTATGTCTTGGGTTAAGAAGTGGGGTTTTCATGGGTCTCCTACCATGCAGTCCCTTTTCATTCAGATGCCGACGGATAGTACTGGTTGACACTGTTGTACCCTTGGACTGCAGGGCAGCTTGAACTTGTTTGGATGTTAGTCAAGGTTCTTTATCCACCATCCGCACAATCTTGCGTTGAAATCTTTTGTCAATTTTTCTTTTCCGTCCACATCTAGGGAGATTAGCCACAGTGCCATGGGCGTTTTTAACTTCTTGATGACACTGCGCACGGTAGACACAGGAACATTCAGGTCTTTGGAGATGGACTTGTAGCCTTGAGATTGCTCATGCTTCCTCACAATTTGGTTTCTCAAGTCCTCACACAGTTCTTTAGTCTTCTTTCTTTTCTTCATGCTCAATGTGGTACACACAAGGACATAGGACAGAGGTTGAGTCAACTTTAATCCATGTCAACTGGCTGCAAGTGTGATTTAGTTATTGCCAACACCTGTTAGGTGCCGCAGGTAAGTTACAGGTGCTGTTAATTACACAAATTAGAGAAGCATCACATGATTTTTCTAACAGTGCCAATACTTTTGTCCACCCCCTTTTTTATGTTTGATGTGGAGCTATATCCAATTTGGCTTTAGGACAATTCTTTTTGTGTTTTTTTCATTGAAGAGAAATTAAATGAAGATAATTATACCAAAGGATTTGTGATTGCAATCATTTTCAGGGAGAAACTGAATATTATCTGACAGAATTGCAGGGGTGTCAATACTTTTGGCCAACACTGTAAATCACATTTGCAGGCAGTTGACATGGATTAAAGTTGACTCAACCTCTTTCCTGTGTCCTTGTGTGTACCACATTGAGCATGGAGAAAAGAAAGAAGACCAAAGAACTGTCTGAGGACTTGAGAAACCAAATTGTGAGGCAGCATGAGCAATTCAAGGCTACAAGTCCATCACCAAAGACCTGAATGTTCCTGTGTCTACCGTGTGCAGTGTCATCAAGAAGTTTAAAGCCCATGGCACTGTGGCTAACCTCCCTAGATGTGGATAGAAAAGAAAAATTGACGAGAGATTTCAACGCAAGATTGTGCGGATCGTGGATAAAGAACGTCGACTAACATCCAAACAAGTTCAAGCTGCCCTGCAGTCCAGCAGGTACAGCAGTGTCAACCCGTACTATCCGTCGGCGTCTGAATGAAAAGGGACTGTATGGTAGGATACCCAGGAAGACCCCACTTCTTACCCCGAGACATAAAAAAGCCAGGCTGGAGTTTGCCAAAACTTACCTGAGAAAGCTTAAAACGTTTTGGGAGAATGTTCTCTGGTCAGATGAGACAAAAGTAGAGTGTAATACTATTGTATAGGTTTGAGGATTCTGATCGCTTAAGGGCAATGAAGAGCAGAGACGGGTTCTTGGGTGCAAAGTATTTATACACACACAGCAAACAATGTGAACTTAGTACACAGCAAAAAGCACACAAAAATAACACGACCCCCAATATATACTGCAAAGCACAGTCCTTACGAAAATAGTCCAATAAACAAATAGTCCAAGGTATGTAGATCCGGATGAATGTAGTCCATAGCACAAGTCCTTGTACCGGAACGACCGGATAGATATAGTCTGTGGCAAAAGGTCCCCACACCCGGGTGACCGGGTGAGGAGTTCAAACACAGTCCCGAGTAGGAAACGTAACACAAGTTCCAGAGAGCAAACAGTACAGAAAGTAATAACCGGGAAGTTGCTTACACACACTTGAGATGTCCGAGCCTGAAGATAGAAGCAGCACTACCGGGAGCACACTGCAGGAAGCTTTAGGAAGACAAGAGATCTCACAGAGCTCCAGGGAAGTAAGTGGACCAAGGAGAGCAGCTGAGCAGGAGCAGACCAGGAACCAGTATACTCAAGCAATTAATGATCACCTGAGCCAGGTCTTTATGCAAACAAGACAGGAAGAAGGGCAAGCAAAACAATGATCTCCATGTTGACTGAGGGCAATATTGTCAAACGGCAGGCTGGAAAACCTGGAATACTGACATAGAGCTTTTTGGGCAAAGGCATCAACATAGAGTTTACAGGAGAAAAAAAGAGGCATTCAAAGAAAAAACCAGAAAAAACGGCTTAAAAATTCCTGCGTCTTCTGTACCCCCCTATGACCTGCCAACACGGAATCATGGACCAATTTGAGAACCCGAAGTCTTACAGCCTCCGGGACATAAATACGCCGTTCCCTCAGCCACAAACCATTCTTAAAGGGATCCTGTCACCCCCAAAACACCTCCAAAGCTCTTAAAAGCTGTCCCTAGTGCATATTAACACTTTCCCTACACTCCTTTTTGCTCCTAAATGCACCTAATCAAAGTGAAGAAAAACGTTTTATAAGTACCTCATTATTGATGCTAATGAGTGACTATCTATTCATAGTCACTCATCCAGGCAGCCCCTCTTCATGATATCACGCCTATTCAGGCGTGATCTTCCTAATAGATTCAAAATCGCGCCTCTCTGCGCGCCTCCCCACTCTCCCATTACGCACGGGCTTCAGTGGGGGCATTATGACGCGATTCGCGTCATTTCCTAGCGCCGGGTGACGTAGTACACCCGCGCCGCTCGCTTTGAGCTTCAAGTGCCTCACTGCGCATGCGTGCGGGAGCGCACTGCGCATGCGTGCGGGAGCCGGAACAGAGCGGCCGGCGATCCGGAGACACAGGCACAGAAGAGGATTCCATTCCTCATAACAACAGTACGGCGGTCCCATTACAAACCCCTAATGCGCAGTGAGGCACTTGAAGCTCAAAGCGAGCGGCGCGGATGTACTACGTCACCCGGCGCCAGGAAATGACGCGAATCGCGTCATAATGCCCCCACTGAAGCCCGTACGTAATGGGAGAGTGGGGAGGCGCGCAGAGAGGCGCGATTTTGAATCTATTAGGAAGATCACGCCTGAATAGGCGTGATATCATGAAGAGGGGCTGCCTGGATGAGTGACTATGAATAGATAGTCACTCATTAGCATCAATAATGAGGTACTTATAAAACGTTTTTCTTCACTTTGATTAGGTGCATTTAGGAGCAAAAAGGAGTGTAGGGAAAGTGTTAATATGCACTAGGGACAGCTTTTAAGAGCTTTGGAGGTGTTTTGGGGGTGACAGGATCCCTTTAAGGACCAGTTTTACATCAGTGGGTGGAGCAGCAAGAAATACGTCACCGTCATAAGCCAGCTTGAGGTCCTTCCACAGGTCCCGGTCCTGGAGTACTCCAACAAAATTGGCATCCGATAAGACGGTCTTGGATGGGGTTCCTAGCACGGAGTCCACAGCATGGATTCGGGACAAGGCATCAGCTTTCCCATTACGTGACCCTGGACAGTACGAGACAATGAAATTAAACTGGTTAAGGAACAGGCTCCACCGGGCTTGCCGTGGAGACAGGCACCTGGCAGATTTAAGGAATTCCAGGTTACGATGGTCTGTGAGAACTACCACTTGTTGTGATGCTCCCTGCAAATGATGTCTCCATTCCTTAAACACGGAAATAATGGCTAACAGTTCTTTATCTGCAATATCATAGTTTCTTTCTGCAGGGGACAACCGATGAGAAAAGAAAGCACACGGGTGTAGGAGTTCCTTGTTCCCAGTCCTTTGTGAAAGGATAGCCCCTAGTGCGTTATCGGAAGCATCGACTTCCACAATGAAGGGGAGTACGGGATCCGGGTGTGTCAGTATGGGCGCCGAGGTAAAACAAACCTTGAGACGATCAAAAGCCTCCTGGGCCTGCGTGGACCATATGAACTTCTGCCCCTTCTTGGTGAGCAAGGTGATAGGACGCACAATCTCCGAGAAGTTGCGAATGAAGCGTCTGTAAAAATTTGCGAAACCAACAAAGCGTTGTACCTCCTTGATGTTTCCTGGTACCGGCCAGTCTAGAATCGCCTGGATCTTGCTGGACTCCATGTTTAATCCCTGTGGAGAGATAACATACCCTAAGAAGTGGATCTGTGAGCAATGGAATTCACACTTCTCCAGCTTGATATATAGCTGATTATCTCTCAGACGGGTAAGTACTGCCTTTACGTGCTCCTGGTGTTCCTGTAGAGAATCAGAGAAAATTAAGATATCATCCAGGTAGATCACCATAAACTGATCCAATACATCCCTAAATATATCATTGACCAAGTGTTGAAAAGCAGCGGGAGCGTTACAGAGCCCGAAAGGCATCACGAGGTATTCAAAATGGCCAAAGCGACATCTGAACGCCATCTTCCACTCGTCTCCGGGACGTATACGGAGCAGGTTGTATGCCCCCTGAAGATCTAATTTGGTGAAGATCTTGGCCTGCCGTACTCTCTCCAACAGTTCGGGAATCAACGGTAGCGGATACCGGTTCCGGATGGTTATTTTATTAAGCTCCCGGTAATCGATACATGGTCTCAGAGTCCCATCTTTCTTTTTCACGAAAAAGATGGGAGCCCCTGCGGGTGAGGATGAAGTTTGAATGAACCCCTTGGCTAAGCTTTCATCTATATAGTCTTTCAATGATTGTAACTCCGGAGCCGCTAACGGGTAGACAGGACCAAACGGAATCTTGGCCCCTGGAAGTAAGTCTATGGGACAGTCGTATGGTCTATGCGGAGGGAGCTGGTCTGCTTTTTTCTTGTCGCATATATCTGTAAACTCCTTATAGACTGGGGGGAGAACAGGTACCTGTTTAGTGTCCTCCTCATTCTGCGTTACCGGTACTGTAGGACTGATGGTCGGGCTGGCCTGGGGATGGAAAGATACTTCCTTTGTCTCCCAATTGATGAACGGATTTTCAGACCGCAGCCAAGGGAGTCCTAAAATGACTGGAAAGTGAGGAGAAGAAATTAGCATAAAAGTCATTGTCTCCTGATGACCTGGTTTCATCACACAGTTAAGAGGTACCGTCTCCTGATCTACAGGTCCTGAAACTAATGGAGAACCGTCCACCGTTTCCATGGTTATCGGTGAGAGTCGTTGTTGTGTTTTGATACCATGTCTCCTGGCAAAAGAAGGGTACCTTTACACGCGGCTACATTTCTAGGGTGGCTACAGGTAACTTACTGGTTGCAGTGAAATCATGGAGAGATTATTCCATTTGTACACAGCAACAAGATAGAACCATGTCTCCATGATTTCACTGCAACCAGTAAGTTACCTGTAGCCACCCTAGAAATGTAGCCGCGTGTAAAGGTACCCGAAGAGTCCATGAAGTTTCCTCCCGCCCCGGAGTCTATCATGGCAGATGTAGGAATTAACTGTCCCTCCCACTGAATCTGAATTGGAAGAGAGCAATGGGTATAATTGTCTTCCGGAACCTTAGGTGAAGCTGACATTAGTACAGAAGGAAAAACCGCATCCAGGTGTATACTTGAGTCAGAGATCTCGGACTCTGCATCCGTGTTATCACACTCGGTTACGGCTGCCAGAACCTTATTTGGACGTTTAGGGCATTTTGGGCAGTTAATCAAAAAATGATCAGATTGACCGCAATAAAAGCATAAACGCTCACGGAGCCGGTAGTCGCGACGTTTGTTATTTTCCCGTCGTTGTAAAGAGTCCACTTGCATGGGAATGTCCTCGGCCTCCCGTGGAATCTTATTAGCGGGCTCCCTAGGAGGGAAAGCAGAATTGGTTATCCGGTTTACAGCTGCCCATTTTTCCTGTCTACGTTCCGTCAATCGGGTATCAATGCGCACACAGTGTTGAAGGAACAGTTCAAAGTCCTGGGGAGACTCGGCCCGAGCTAACTCGTCCTTGATTGCACCGGACAGTCCCTTTCTGAAAACCGATAACAGCGCATTATTTCCCCAATCGACATCCACCACTAACCTTTTAAATTCAGTACCATATTCAATGACAGACCGCTTTCCTTGACGTAGGGAAAGCAGAGCCGTTTCTGCAGTAGTACGGCGATTAGGGTCATCAAACATTTGCGCCATTGCTGTTACAAAATTATCCAGGTTATTCAAACGGATATCGTGACTTTCAATCATGGGATTGACCCAAGCCAGTGCTCGTGATGTTAACAACATGACTATACATAATACTTTTGACCGATCTGACCGGAAATAGTTAGCATGTACATCGAAAAACAGCATACATTGATTAATAAACCCACGGAACTGAGCACGATCGCCACCGAACCGAAATGGGGGTAACTTAGGCATACTGGTGGCTGGTGTGGGTACATTTTCCAGAACCTCCACTCTGGTTTGCACATCCCGGAGAGCCTGACCCACAGCCTGGTGATTATGGCCCAGCTGTCTCTCCATGTCTATGACCTTATTTTGCACCGCCTCCATCTCCTGCTGCAAGGAGTTAACCATGGAGAAAAGCTTCTCCACCCGTGTCTCCGTCATTGCCCTAAGCAGAATCCTCTTTCTGGGCTTGAGTATAATGTAATACTATTGTATAGGTTTGAGGATTCTGATCGCTTAAGGGCAATGAAGAGCAGAGACGGGTTCTTGGGTGCAAAGTATTTATACACACACAGCAAACAATGTGAACTTAGTACACAGCAAAAAGCACACAAAAATAACACGACCCCCAATATATACTGCAAAGCACAGTCCTTACGAAAATAGTCCAATAAACAAATAGTCCAAGGTATGTAGATCCGGATGAATGTAGTCCATAGCACAAGTCCTTGTACCGGAACGACCGGATAGATATAGTCTGTGGCAAAAGGTCCCCACACCCGGGTGACCGGGTGAGGAGTTCAAACACAGTCCCGAGTAGGAAACGTAACACAAGTTCCAGAGAGCAAACAGTACAGAAAGTAATAACTGGGAGTTGCTTACACACACTTGAGACGTCCGAGCCTGAAGATAGAAGCAGCACTACCGGGAGCACACTGCAGGAAGCTTTAGGAAGACAAGAGATCTCACAGAGCTCCAGGGAAGTAAGTGGACCAAGGAGAGCAGCTGAGCAGGAGCAGACCAGGAACCAGTATACTCAAGCAAATAATGATCACCTGAGCCAGGTCTTTATGCAAACGAGACAGGTAGAAGGGCAAGCAAAACAATGATCTCCATGTTGACTGAGGGCAATATTGTCAAATGGCAGGCTGGAAAACCTGGAATACTGACATAGAGCTTTTTGGGCAAAGGCATCAACATAGAGTTTACAGGAGAAAAAAAGAGGCATTCAAAGAAAAGAACACGGTCCCTACAGTCAAACATGGCGGAGGTTCCCTGATGTTTTGGGGTTGCTTTGCTGCCTCTGGCACTGGACTGCTTGACCGTGTGCATGGCATTATGAAGTCTGAAGACTACCAACAAATTTTGTAGGGCCCAGTGTGAGAAAGCTGGGTCTCCCTCAGAGGTCATGGGTATTCCAGCAGGACAATGACCCAAAACACACTTCAAAAAGCACTAGAAAATGGTTTGAGAGAAAGCACTGGAGACTTCTAAGGTGGCCAGCAATGAGTCCAGACCTGAATCCCATAGAACACCTGTGGAGAGATCTAAAAATGGCAGTTTGGAGAAGGCACCCTTCAAATATCAGGGACATGGAGCAGTTTGCCAAAGAAGAATGGTGTAAAATTCCAGCAGAGCATTGTAAGAAACTCATTGATGGTTACCGGAAGCGATTGATTGCAGTTATTTTGGCTAAAGGTTGTACAACCAAGTATTAAGCTGAGGGTGCCAATACTTTTGTCTAGCCCATTTGTGGAGTTTTATGTGAAATGATCAATGTTTTGCTTTTTGCTTCATTCTCTTTTGTGTTTTTTCATTGAAGACAAATTAAATGAAGATAATAATACCAAAGAATTCATGATTGCAATCATTTTCAGGAAGAAACTGAGTATTATCTGACAGAATTGCAGGGGTGTCAATACTTTTGGCCAACACTGTAGTTATTGCCAACACCTGTTAGGTGCCACAGGTAAGTTACAGGTACTGTTAATTACACAAATTAGAGAAGCATCACATGATTTTTCTAACAGTGCTAATACTTTTGTCCACCCTCTTTTTATGTTCGGTGTGGAATTAGATCCAATTTGGCTTTAGGACAATTCTTTTAGTGTTTTTTCATTGAAGACAAATTAAATTAAGATAATACCAAAGAATTTGTGATTGCAATCATTTTCAGGAAGAAACTGAGTATTATCTGACAGAATTGCAGGGGTGTCAATACTTTTGGGCACAATTCAACTGTATAATGACAAACACATGTTAGGAAGAAACATACCTCAATATGCTACACGTCTGGACCCTGAGAGCGTCTTAGGCTATGTTGTGAGGCGAAATCTTCATCCTGCGCGTTCCAGTTTACCAAACATTTTTGCCCCTATCTACAAATGGGAAAAAGTGAAAGGAAAAATGTTGGAGGAAAATCGACGGCTGCCAGCTACAGCCCCAAAATTTTGCACAGTCACACGTCTGGACCCCGAATGCATCATAGGCTATGTTGTGAGGCAAAATTTTAACCTGGCGCGTTCCAATTCACCAAACAATTTTGTCCCTATCTACATAATGGGGAAAAAGTGAAAGGAAAAGTGTTGGAGGCAAATTATCAGCTGCCAGATGTGCACAAGGGTGACTTAAAGAATGAGAGCGATGGCGCCAAAGAGTATATACCGTCCAGTTGCTAAGGTGGGGCCCCGACATAGGATACTCACCACACACGGGGATATGAACACACACACAAAATGCGCCACACACTACCACATGCTTGAACACATATACCACCCTCAGCACACATTTCACCACACATGCACTAACCTCACCACATAATCGCCCTAAAACACACACAAGTCTGGTATTATCCTTCAAAAATATAAATCTGATTAATAAACAGCAAAACTACAAGAGAAACAAATGTACCATATCTAATATATAATTCCCCTAACGCACTTCCGTAAGTTTCGGCGCTGTTTCCGTCGTTGTGGTCGTGGGCGCGCGTTTGCCCACGTACACCCCGCTGACCCCGCCAGAACGCCAGCCCCGGCAGTGGCTACAAGTGCCTAGCAATGAGAATACAGCGAGCCGGAGCTACAGACTTCGTCGCTCCGACCAACGAGAGCCGAGCGCCGTGGCCGAAAACAGAACCAAGTGCCTGGCCATGCACAGCTCTAAAGACCGCTATGTATCTCAATGGGCAGTGAGGCGCAATGCTCATTGGTCGGCGCCAGCACACAGCGACCAATGAGCTTCGCGCCTCACTTACAGCAGTAAATTTGAAACTCAAAGTCCTCCATGTATCTCAATGGCCAGTGAGGCGCTATGCTCATTGGTCGGCGCCAGCACACAGCGACCAATGAGCTTCGCGCCTCACTTACAGGGGTAAATTTGAAACTCAAGTCCTCCATGTATCTCAATGGCAGTGAGGCGCTATGCTCATTGGTCGGCGCCAGCACACAGCGACCAATGAGCTTCGCGCCTCACTTACAGCGGTAAATTTGAAACTCAAAGTCCTCCATGTATCTCAATGGGCAGTGAGGAGCTATGCTCATTGGTCGGCGCCAGCACACAGCGACCAATGAGCTTCGCGCCTCACTTACAGCAGTAAATTTGAAACTCAAAGTCCTCCATGTATCTCAATGGGTAGTGAGGCGCTTCTCTCATTGGTCACGGCATCGCCCAATCCGAACAGCGCCTTGCGAAAGCCGTCATTTTATGAATTCAAATTTCGCAGCCGCCATTTTAGAACGCGAATTTTGAATTTTTTCCTCACACATCATTCCTACTTTGACAATCCTGTCACAGCGACGTCGGGAAGCAAGCTCCTGTACATTATCAACCCTAAATCAGATAATATATCTTTTTTCGGTTAACAGTATTATTACTGCGTATATTGTACTCATGACAGTAGCAACATTAACCCCTTACATTCCGTTTTATCTGTAATTTCTATAACACAGTGTGTAGTTGTACTGCCACTGCGAAGTTAACCCCTTATATAACATTTCTGCCTTAACTCCATACTTTGTAGTCTCTATTACTACTGCCAGTAGGAACATTAACCCCTTGTATTCCATTATTGTTGTTATTTCTATTACACAGTGTATAGTTGTAATGACACTGCGAAATTAACCCATTATATACCAGTTCAGCATTGACTGCATATTTGGTAGTGTTTATAACTACTGCCACTGGTGTGTATATATGTGTGTATGTAGTCACTTCCGTCACTTTGTCCGCACTTCCCTCACTTTGTCCGCACACATACACACACACACACACACTCCGCTATACTTACCACCGGCCCTGCATCAGCCGCCTGGATCCTCAGTCGACATGTCGCCACCCCCCAACTACTGGATCCAATATAGCGTCCAAGAAGTCTCGCCAAACTTCCCGGACGCCATATTGGATCCAGTTGTCCGCGGGCGGCGACATGTCGACTCAGGATCCATGCGCCGGGGAAGACGCAGAGTCGGTGCTAACTATAGCGGAGTATGTGTGTGTGTGTGTGTGTGTGTATGTATTTGTGTGCTGACCACTCTGCCAACGGCGCTGCGCTGACCACTCTGCCCACGACGCTGCGCTGACCACTCTGCCCACGCCACTGTGCTGACCAATCACACCGCACTCACTGCTAACCACGGAGCCACCGCACTCACTGCTAACCACTGAGCCACCCCACTCACTGCTAACCACTGAGCCACCTCACTCACTGCTAACCACTGAGCCACCGCACTCATTGCTAACCACTGAGCCACCGCACTCACTGCTAACCACTGAGCCACCGCACTCACTGTTAACCACTGAGCCACCGCACTCACTGCTAACCACTGAGCCACCGCACTCACTGCTAACCACTGAGCCACCGCACTCACTGCTAACCACTGAGCCACCGCACTCACTGCTAACCACTGAGCCACCGCGCAGTGCTAACCACTTAGCCACCGTATACTCTGCTACCCACTGAGCCACCGTATACTCTGCTACCCACTGAGCCACCTGTATACACACAATTCAATTCACCGCACTCCCCTAACTATTAGTAAATAAACTATATATGGATTCTAGACTACCTGATTCTTTAGAATCGGGCCGCCATCTAGTCTAATATATAAAGCTGAATGTGTGTATATGTCCGGGATTGGCATCTACACCGTTGCAACTACAGCCACAAAATTTTGCACAGTCACACGTCTGGATCACGAGAGCGTCATAGGCTATGTTGTGAGGCAAAATTTTAACCCCGCGTGTTCAAATTCACCAAAAAATTTTGGCCCTATCTACATAATGGAGAGAAAGTGACAGTTGCTAGTTGACAGTTGTGAATAAGAAGGGCTTAATGACAGTGCCAAAGACTAACAGCATATACCAGCATATAGTCACTAAAGTGGGGCCCTGACATGGAATATTCACCACGCATGGGGACATGTATACACACCACATGCACACAAAGAGTAACAGCTAAGGTGGAGCCCCAACATTGGATACTCACCACGCACCCGAACGCAATAGACACACCACAAAGAGACACACACAACACAGAGACACACACCACACAGACACCCCCCTCACAGGGACACACACACATACACACCCTATAGGGACACATGCACTCAACCCACTGGGACCCACACACCCCAGGGACACACACCACACAGACAGACACAGATGTGCACAAATCGCCTCACACAACTCGCCTCATACGTCTGGTATCTTTAATTACCAAAAATAAACATCTGATTAAAAACAGCCAATGTGCAACACATGTGCCATGTAGGGAATTAAGGCAGATGTCAGTCACATGAGCTGTCTATTATGTGTATGTGTGAGGTAACATATACTGCCCGGCCAGGGGGAGGGTTTACTGTTGGCTGTTGCCTATAGCAACCAATCACAGCTCAGCTTCTATTTTCCTAAAGGTCACTAATATGACATATTCAAATTCTATTTTGTTATAGCTAACAGCAGTTATTTATTAAACAGTCGTAGCCGGGTAGTACAGCTAGTATTTATATAAACTGGCATGGCTGAAACCCTTAGCCAATAAGCCTTGAAAACATAAGGCCAACCTTGCATGAGCCGACAGACAGGAAAGTGCTGTAATGCACAAAATTTACCCAATCTCTCCAAGCAGCCGACTACGTGGCCCATGTTACTGGTGTGAAAGATTTGCTGATATAACAGTACATTAGCTCTGGTATAGATTCCACAGTTGCTCTGCTTGATGACTAGTAAGGCGTGTATCAACACCGCCCCTTTCTGGGAAGAGAAAAATTCACTTGATGCAAGAAATTACTCCAAATCCAGGGCCTTGGACCTGGCAGCATTAGCTGCCGCAAGATTGTAAGATTCTAATACCGAAAATTAGAGAGTAATTTGACAAGAGCGGGCTGTCAGACAATAACGATATTCCTTTAGTTGCCAGTTGCAGTTACAGACCCCAGACTGTCACCGCGACTAATACAGCCATTACTTTATTCACCACATTACAGCTTTTGCTGCTGACTACTCCTTGACTAGCAGAGAAGGAGGAAAAAACCCAAAGCCTTGCGAACCGCACAACAAAATCAACTTCTATAACTGAATTTATGAACAGGCCCAGATCCACTGAGGAAATAAAATGGGCCTGAAAGCAGCAGTTCCCATTGAACTCTTGTAAAGATTGCAGCCAAACCAGCATATCTGCACGCATATCACTAGTGATTCTGATGTGTGCAAAATGCAACAATAGCCCTTTCCTACTATTGTACCAGCACCTACAAAAAACCCTCCCCATATGCATAATGTGCAACACAAAGTTAAGGCTACCCAATAAGGACTGTTGCCCCTTATGGGTAACCTTTTTTCTATCTAACAGCTGCTGAATGTTGCACACAAGCATTCTTCTTTTTCTTCAGAAAGATTTACCATATGAACTCAAAATCGAGAATGATTCCCTAAAAAGTAAAGAACACAAAAAAGTCCAACCGACTTTACCATGGCCAATGGGATCCCAAAAGCATCCAAAAATATCCTCAAAATTCAGCACTACCCAGCTGCACTCCAACGAATCACTTGGGCTGAAAAACGTCGAGGCAGTGCAAGATGCCATTTAACCGAACCATAAACTCCGTGACCCACTGTAAAAATAATGCAAACGCTTCAAAATAAAAACAAGAACGGAAACCGAACAGCAAGCATTTATCCACGGCAAGACATCTGCTGAAACAGAAGATCTAAGGAGTTAAAACCCTCCAGGGTAGCTGGCAAAATCTAGAACGCTGATTTAATATCAGCATACGCCATCAGGGAATGTCCTGTGAATTTTTTTCAATACTTCAACTGCCACAGCAACTGATGTACAAGATACCAATGCCACATGTGAGGACACCTCAACATCATTCAAGGAAGGACCAACAGGTTACGATAAGTGATAGAAGATTAGAAAAACCCCAGCCTCCTTCTTGGGAACTACAAAAACGGATGCCAAATCGTCATAACAACAACAGCCCGGACCCCAATACGCAGGAACGAGAAAACCCTGCTCAAATCCGCTTGCTACTATTTGCGCTTTCGCCCAGGAAAAATTTCTAACCACGGGTGCATTACCGACACCTTCACTGATGTGCGACCTTTTTGAATTAGTATCACAGAGTCCGAAAAGATGTGAGGCGGCACCCTGTTTCTTAAAGCACTGTGAAGCTGGGTGCGCTCCGCTGCAATAAGAGCATTAGTGAAAAAATGGCAGGTAATCGGCCATGTACACCAGTATCATTAAATGAAAAACATTATATCTTTCTTCAGCAGCTGTTGAGATGCCATACTCCGAGCATTGTGCTGCTGGGGCAACATCAAATTTATCCAAAGACCCCCCCTACATACATTAAGATGCACTGCTACTTTCTGCTGAAATGCCTCATCATAAATCAGTCATGCTGAGCACCATCTTTTCTATAGACATGGAGAATAATATCAAGGTGCTGGAATAAGCCAGCACAGTGTCATACATGGAAGACTCCTATCCACATTCACATCTGACTTTTCTTCCTTCCTAATGGCGGGTTTACACGTTGCGATATCGTAGTCCAATTTCAATCAAAAGTCACGTGGTTCAATCGTTGGAGCCGATATCGTTCCTGCGTTGTATGGTGTGAACGTCCAATACGATGCAGGAACGATGTCAATGCGATATCGGGGATTGAATGAGCGTGCTATTCAATGCTCCAACATTGAATAGAGATTGGAGCCGGATCGTGCTGTGTGACAGCCCAAGTACGATGCGATGTTCAATGTCACCCATTCACTCCCATGTTAAATGGTCGTTCCTGGGTTGGGAGGCGGAGACATCGCACGGACGTTGTCTTCCGATATCGCAGCATTTAAACCTCAGATGCGATGCGGGAGGAACGTGCACTAAATGCGATATGCCATTGAGTTGCGATATCACAACGATATTGAAACGTGTAAACCCACCATCACACCCGTAATTACAGGATTAAAATTGGGCAGCATTAAAAAAACTATCAATTTAATCGTGCTGCCATATTTTGTCTTTCATAGCACTAGTTATATGAAAGCCAAGGGGGCATATTTTACCTAGATACCTTCCTTCAGCAGGGCCTCTGTTATTCCAGAAAACCTACCATAGCTGAAGCAGGAAGATCTGTATTAAGGTACCTTCACACACAGCAATTTTGCTAGGGAATGTCACTGGCAATTTTTTGGTTGCTGTGAAATCATGGACACATTGTTCTATCTTGTTGCTGTGTACAAATGGAACAATGTCTCCATGATTTCACTGCAACCAGCAAATTGACAGTGAAATTGCCTAGCAAAATTGCTGTGTGTGAAGGTACCTTTACACACCACTGAAAGGTAGCAACTGCCTAGCATTGGGGATATTTATGCCTGTTGCCATGAAATTGCTACGAAATGGCGGCGTGTAAATAGGGAAATTCCTTCCTGTGTCAGGTTTGGTGGTTGCCAGGCAACCAGTCAGCGCTTCTCTCCCTGCTGTCTCATGTAAATTGTGAGTAAACAGAACATCCTTACCAGCATTAGGCTGCTTTCACATCAGTGTTTAACGCTGATCGCGGCAGTTGCGGTGAAAAAAACGCAACTGCCGCGATTACCGCATAACGGCCGCACTTGCGGTTCACTTGCGGCAAGCCCCATACAATGTCTAAGGGGCTTGCAGCAGGTGCGACAAGTGCGGTTTCGGCACTTGCGGCAGGTGAGGCCGCAAAAAAACTGTGGCATACCGCGTTTTTTCACGGTGGCACCTGCGGCAAGTGCCAAAACCGCATTTGCCGCACCTGCCGCACACTTACCGCAAGCCCCATAGACATTGTATGGGGCTTGCCGCAAGTGTGCCGCGATTGCGGCCGTTATGCGGTACTCGCGGTAGTTGCGTTTTTTTCACTGCAACTGCCGCGATCAGCAAAAAGCGCTGATGTGAAAGGACCCTTGTCTATAGATAAAATCTCACCCATTCCATACTCTGTAGTTGGGATCTGTAGTTCGCTGTCCGTGGATCCATGTTGGGCCCTGGGATTCACAGTCATGGACTCCCCAGCGTCCTCGCCTGGGGAATTGTCCTGTGAAGCCCAGGCCTTAGTTGCTGTGTTGCTGGAGGCTTCTGTGGACGGGCCTGGACTGACCCTCTGTTGGCCTGTGCCCCATCCTAGCCCCGGTGACATCCCAGTGCCGCTGCTGCAGCGTGCGGGTGCCCGCGGTCATCACAATCCGTAGTGAAAGGGGGCACGCTCCGCCGCCATACTGTCATTCCTGACTTCTTCCGCCTTGCTGCCAGGACGTCCTGTGATATTTAGGAATCCCGTGAAGCTCCGGCCTGTGATGTATCAGTTCCTCCACGACTGTTTTTCATCCATCTTTTCTTGCCAGAACCACGGGCTTTTCGAACCGCAGACACCTCCTGTGAGTATACCATCCAGGACCACCACTGTGTAGGCACCTGTCTCTGACCCGGTGTGTCCCCTCGTTCCATCTCGGCCTCCTGCTCTTGAGGCATCTCTGGCAGTTAGGGTATTGCAGAGTCTGTGGTAACGACAGGCGCAGGTGGGTTTCTTAGTGGCTAAACAGGAGCTATCTCCATACTGCGTTTTTCTTTGTCTCCTCAGAGACACTGACTGAAAATTCCTGTGGGCGGGGCATAACTACTCCACTCTCCCGCACTTTTCAAACCAATCAGGTGCAAACTTATCAGACAAGCAGGTCAGCCAATCACAGCGATCACCTGCTTTTGTTACCTCACAGCAGGGACTCTTCACTCTTTACCATCCATCATGAGGATACCTCATGAATATTAAGACACCTATAATGACAAACACATGTTAGGAAGAAACAGATACCTTAATATGCTACCAGACAACTCAATTGGGGGCCACAAGCCCATGCAGCCCCCACTCTAGGCGATTAGGGGGCTCAACATTCGTGACACCACCTACGGTTCTGATAATGTTACCGGTGCTGCGGGACAGACCTCTGGGGTGATGGTGGAGCAGCAAGATGGAGCTGGATCCCCGGGGCAGAAGTAGAAGTTAATGATTTCACACAGGAACGCAGTTTACACCAATCCTTGTCACTTGTCCTTTCCCTGCTGCGCTCCCGTGCGCAGAGCCTCGAGCCAGCTCCCACGGATCCTCTCTGAAGGACACCTCTCCTAGTTCTCTGGACCCTATTCAGTGACTTTTCAGGATGCGCCTGGCGTTCGGCTGCAACTACCTCTAGAAGCTCGGGCCGGTGGTTTGACAGCTCGGGGATAGACTCCCACACAGTGCTCAGAGCCGGTCCTCTCTTCCGGGACAGATCCCTCCAGTCGTTAGTCATACCGGGTCCAGATTCAGGCGTAGCACACTTTCTGGTGCCCTTAGGATCTCATTCTTTCCTGACGGCTTCTCCGCCGTCCTGCACTCCTCACTCCCCAATCGAGCTCTCCAACTGTTCTGTCACTCTCTTCTAACTCTCCTCCCACCCAAGGAGATGATATCCAAGGCTATGGATTATCTATGGTGGTGGGAGAAACAAGAGAAACAGGGGCGCAGATCTATGTGCAGCATATTTACTATTCCAAGTGCTATAAGGATTATAGATGCTCACCTTATGCTGGTCTTTATATCACGCTTGTAAGAGTGTGTAAAAATTTACTTCCTGAATAAAAAGGTGGGGGCTGTCAGCTGAGGAGGTTGTCACGGAGACAGGGAGGACTTTATGACAGTTTGGGCTGAGGTAAACTTGTCTCCTGAGGTGCTGTGAGGAGAGTGGCTGTGGAGAAGTCTGAGCCAGATAAAGCTGAGACCGGACACTGATCCACTGGACAGCAGAGCCCCTGGAGGGGACCAAAGACTTATTCCCTGCTAAGAAGCGAGTATACTACTGCCAGGAGAGGAGTGCTTTAGAGGAGACGGGTCGGCCATACTGTGAGAGAAAAAGACTGAATCTCTGCTGTGAGACTGCAGGCCTCGGTGTGGTGTCTCTAGGTGAACACACTTGGCCTCCCAAAAAGCTATAGAGACTAAGACCCCCCTTCAGACAAGAGAACACAATATCCCTATTTACTACAGTTGTGTTTTATTTATTTTTCATTCTTGGCACTGAAGACCATTGGAAGTGACTGCGTTAACAGTACTTCCCCAGGCCTGTACAGACTGTAACTGGACTAAACTTTACTATTAGATAAGGTACCCGAGTATCCAACAGATCAGATATATACATATATATGTACATATATGTACACTGGGTTTATATGTATTGTATGTATAGAGTTGATAAGATTGTAAATCGGTGTGTTATTTCAGTGATCCTCACTAAACTGCATCCATCTGATTTACACCTGTCCTGCTGCTGTGTGTAGTAAATCGCTTATTTTTCTGTATAGATTTTAGGTAAATTTATTTTTGGCATTGTCTCCTCACACTGAGGAGGAACATTAAGGTAACACACCGACCCCTAGCTTGATGCTGGGTGTATGTAAATAATTTATCTATTTCTGGGGAAATAACATATCTGTGCATCTTACTCTAAACTTTCCATCTGTTTCCCCAAGTAAAAGCAAGTATTTTATGTTGCTTCTGCCTCCGTCTCTGTTTCTGTGACTCACTGGATCTAGTACGGACCTCTGGTCATTACATTTTGGCGTAGTCGGCAGGATCCAGCTTTTGTCATGGACGGAGACGAGGGAAGAAGTGGCCCATCCACACTAGCGGTTCTTCCGCTGATTGCGGGTCCCCCGGCAGCTGCGACGACTTTGCAAGGGTACGTGCCGGTAGGAGCCTTACTCCAGCACATACCCAAATACGACGGGCGTAGCATGACGTGGCAAGACTGGGTTGAGAGGGTACAATGTATTTTGCGAATGTGTAATTTAACCCCCGAGTTACGGGCAGGGCTGGCATTGAATGCATTAGAGGGAGACGCCAGGAGGACAGTGATGGTGCGACCAGAATCAGAGAGGGATACACTAGAGAAGGTTCTTGAGTTGCTGAAAGTGAGTTATGGAAGCCGTGTTAGAGTGACGCAGTTTCGGGCCCTCTTCTTTAATCGCCCTCAAGGGAAGCAGGAGTCCCTAATGCAGTACTCCATTGCCCTGCAGGAGACATTAAATGAGATGCACCGCCTAGACCCTAAGGCCATGGGAACGTTCCAGGAGGTGGACCGGCTTCTCCGTGATCAGTTTATTACCGGGCTGGCCAATAGGTTTCTTCGTGATAAGTTGCAGGAGAAGGCTTGGATCACTCCTGATCTGACCTTCTGGCAAATATATCTGGCTGCCCTTGAAAGGGAAGAGGAGTCTGTACCTGTGGTAGAGAAAACTGTAAACAGCATTCAAATGGTGAGAAGCCGAGAGACTGGGACTGATCCTGTGGTTTTGACAGAAGTGATTCAAGCCCTAAGATCAGAGCTAAGGGAGCTGCAGGTAGAAGTGGCCAAAGTACGGAAGGAGTTGTCCCCTCTCCCGGCAGAGAGACCACCTGCCAAACCTGTCAACTCCAGTATAGTCCGTATGCAAGAGAGGCATGGAGTATCTACAGTGGGTGCCTGCAGCCAAGCTGGACGTGTGCCCCGGAGGCATCGCCAGAGGAGCCATACCGCCTGCTTCCGTCAGACCAATATCATTCCAGAGAATCCACTGCCAGTGGCAAAGTCGTTGGCCGCTGCTGTAGAAAGGCGACCGGCCACTGCTGTAGAAAGGCGACCAGCCACTGCCTATTCCCCACTGGGCCCTCGACGAGAGGAACATGACTTGTACGCAAGTAGCCCAGTGATGGAAGCAGAGTTTGAGGGGCAGAAGATGAGGTGTTTAGTCGATACAGGATCAGAGTATACCATCATGCCTCTGGAGGTGTATGAGAGACACTTCAGTCAATTGATGGTCCCTGAGGATGGCCGAGTATTACGTCTTACCGCTGCCAATAATGGCCAGCTGATGGTGAAGGGGATCGTGTGGATGCAGCTGAAACTGTTCGGCCAGAAGCTAGGTCAGAAGGGAGTCGTGTTGGTTGACCATCCCCCCAGAAGAGGGATGGAGGTAACACTCGGGATGAACGTACTGAGAGACTTGAATCATCAGATGTATGCTAGTGAAGGACCCCGATACTGGAGCCGTGCTACCCGTCACCGACCCACGCAGAGAATGTTACACCGTCTGGTGCTGAGCTGTGATCTTTTGAAGAGTTCGGTCCCGGAGGGCCGGGTGGGTCTTGTCAGAGTGCCGTCGTGGTCCACGGTCTCACTGGCACCACGGCAGGAACAACTCCTGATGCTGCCGGTGGGAGCGGGCGAGAGATTAAATGGTCTGGAAGTGCTACTTGAACCCGCTCCGGAGAGTTCATCATTTGCTAAGACACACGTGGCCCGTGCCTTGGTGGTTGTGAAGAATGGACGGGTACCAGTCAGATGCATTAACGTGCTGGATGAGGCTGTCACGATTCCCGCTGGAACCATTCTTGCTAAGCTATCCATACCGGCAGAAAAGATGCCTGAGGGAATAGGATTTGTACTGCGCCCCGACCAACAGTCGGCATGGACTTATGCGGTTGAGTTGGTCAAGACAGAGCACCCTACTGAAGACTGGAATGGGCGCGTGATCATGAACCAGATGGATGTGGATCGGGAGAAGCTAACCTCTGCTCAGTTGGAGCAGCTGGAAAAAGTCCTATGGGAGTACCAGGAGACCTTTTCTCGGCATGGAGAAGACTTTGGCTGTTCCCAGACAATTGAGCATGAGATTCCTACAGGGGACACCCCTCCCATCAGGAAACTATACCGCCAAATTCCTCCCAAACTTTATCAAGAGGTAAAAGGCATGGTAGCCAGTATGCTTGATAATCAAGTGATACGAGAGAGCCAAAGTCCCTGGGCTGCCCCCGTGGTCCTGGTGCGAAAGAAGGATGGGACCCTCCGATTTTGTGTGGATTATCGGAAATTAAATGCGCACACGGTGCGAGACGCATACCCGTTGCCTCGGATTGAGGAGTCCCTGTCTGCATTAGGACGGGCCAAATACTTCTCAACGTTGGACTTGGCGAGCGGATATTGGCAGGTACCAATGGCTGAGAAAGATCGGGCAAAGACAGCATTTATTCTGCCAATGGGGCTCTACGAATTCAATCGGATGCCGTTCGGACTCAGTAATGCCCCGGGGACCTTTCAACGCCTTATGGAACACTGCTTAGGCGACAAGAATTTCGAATCTGTACTGATATATCTAGATGACATCGTGGTGTTCGGGACATCATTTGAAGATCATCTTGAGAAGTTACGCCAAGTGCTCCAACGGCTCAGCCGCCATGGATTGAAAATAAAACCGAAGAAATGTCAACTGTTCAAGAGTCGCATAGAGTATCTAGGCCATGTGGTGACTCCCGACGGGGTGTTACCCTCAGCCAGTAAGATCTTAGTGGTACAGGAGTGGCCACCTCCCCAGACCCTGCGGGAGGTTCGGGCTTTCTTGGGATTGGCGGGGTACTATCGACGATTTGTGCCCAGGTTTTCACAAGTAGTGGGTCCTCTGAATGAACTTTTAAGAGGGACAGCGCTGGGTCCTCGCAACCGCCCTATTCAATGGGGGCCTCAGCAGCAAAAGGCATTTGACGAGGTGAAAACTGCCCTAACGAGTGCCCCATTGTTGGCATATGCCCGGTTTGATACCCCTTTCCTGTTGTACACTGACGGTAGTCTTCACGGGTTGGGGGCGGTACTGGCCCAAATTCAGGATGGCCAGGAGCGGGTCATCGCCTATGGCAGCAGGTCTTTAAGGGACACTGAGCGCAATCCGGCTAACTATAGTTCGTTTCGCTTGGAGCTACTAGCATTGGTATGGGCTATGACAGAGCGTTTTGCCGAATACCTCACTGGTGCTGAAGTGTTGGTAATGACAGATAACAATCCCCTGTCCCACTTAGATAATGCAAAACTGGGGGCACTAGAACAGCGATGGGTTGCCCGTCTTGCTAAGTTCAACTATCGTATTAAATTTCGGTCTGGACGAGAGAATGGAAATGCCGATGCGCTGTCACGGGTGCCTTTGGGACCCTCAGGAGGGAGTGTTGACGATGAACTCGAGGACATCGAGACTCCCGATTTTGGTCAATTACCTATCTTCCAGAGTGTGGTACATTCAAGTGGGGTGGCATCAGGGATGCCTTATGTCCTTGGTAAAACTCCTGCTGACTGGTTAGAGGACCAAAATGGCTGTCCAGACATTAAACTGGTACGCTCTTGGGTACAGAATAGAGTATGGCCACGACCAGAAGAGAAGGCCCAATTGTCCACAGAAGGCGAGAAGCTGTTGCGTCAGTGGGACAAGTTGTGCGTTGAACATGACCTATTATATCGCAAGGTTTATTTGCAATCTGAGTTACAGCACCGGCACCAGCTGGTGATCCCCATGTCGCTGGGGCCGGTGGTTGCCCGTGAAGCGCATGAGAAAGGAGCTCACTTTGGTAGTGAAAAGACACTCCAGTGGCTACAGCGAGTCCTCTATTGCCCTGACCTGGGAGGCATGGTAGCGGAGGCGTGTCGGCAATGTCGGGTCTGTGGGCTCAGTAAGAGTCCTGAGCAGCGGGCCCCTACGCAAACAATTAAAACGTCTGCCCCCTTGGAATTGCTCATAATTGATTATGTCTTGATAGGGTACTCGACGTCGGGGTGCTCCTATTGCTTGGTGATGACAGACCACTTCACTAAATATGCTGTGGCGGTGCCAACGAGAGATCAGACAGCAGAGTCGGCAGCTAAGGCCGTGTGTCGTCATTTTCTCCAAGTGTTTGGGTGTCCGCAAAGAATACACTCAGATCAGGGGGCATGTTTTCAGAGTACTCTAATGAAGGAACTGTACCAGTTGTATGGTATCCAGCAGTCAAAGACAACATCCTACCATCCACAAGGTAATGGAGCTTGCGAGCGTTTCAATCGGACTCTTTTGCAAATGTTGAGGACATTAGAGAATGAGCAGCGGGCTCACTGGCCTGAATTTATCCCTGAATTGATGTGGGCCTATAATAACAGGATGCATAGCACTACAGGTTACACCCCACACATGCTAATGTTCGGTCGACCTGGCCGAGATATTGAAGAATTGAGTATGCCAGATCTCTCCTCCACTCACCCCCGGACCGTGTCTGAATGGGCCTGTGAACACCGGCATAGGTTAAGGGTGGTTCATCGGGTGGTGGGTGACCGACTCAGTCAGGTGACTCACCGGGACAGACACCCAGTACAAAATGAGCCTTTCTCTCTGGGGGACAGGGTGTTGGTGAGGACTAAGGGGCAATCGGGCAAGTTGAGTGATCGATGGGAGGCAACGCCATATGTGGTCAAAAGAAGGGTGAGTCCTGAAATTCCAGTCTATGAGGTAGAGCCGGTGGGAACTGGAGGACCGACCCGCAATCTTCATCGTAACATGTTGCAGCAATGTCGGTTCGAAAACTCAGGCCCCATTTCCAGGGAGCCAGAACCTGTTTCTCGGGGGGTGATTCATCCTAGTAATACCGAATGTTGTGATGAGCCTTTCCCTGTGTCTACCCACCTTTTCCCTGTGGTAAATGCGCCGCCATATAGTGAGAATATTGTGCATCCTATGTCTTCTCCTAGGGATGCTGAACAAGGACAGGTGCCTGATCCGGACAATGTGCTATGGAATGCAGCACCTCAGGAGGGAGCATCTTCATCAACTTCTCCTGGTGAAAGCACTGATACCTCTGGGACTGGAAATCCAGTGTCTGGTCCCAGGAGGTCAACTCGGGCTACAGCGGGAATACCACCACAGCGCTATGCGCAAGAGGACTTTGAGTGGGGAGGTGTGTCGAGGACGCCAACCTTTAGTGGGGTGGCATGTAAGAGTGTGTAAAAATTTACTTCCTGAATAAAAAGGTGGGGGCTGTCAGCTGAGGAGGTTGTCACGGAGACAGGGAGGACTTTATGACAGTTTGGGCTGAGGTAAACTTGTCTCCTGAGGTGCTGTGAGGAGAGTGGCTGTGGAGAAGTCTGAGCCAGATAAAGCTGAGACCGGACACTGATCCACTGGACAGCAGAGCCCCTGGAGGGGACCAAAGACTTATTCCCTGCTAAGAAGCGAGTATACTACTGCCAGGAGAGGAGTGCTTTAGAGGAGACGGGTCGGCCATACTGTGAGAGAAAAAGACTGAATCTCTGCTGTGAGACTGCAGGCCTCGGTGTGGTGTTTCTAGGTGAACACACTTGGCCTCCCAAAAAGCTACAGAGACTAAGACCCCCTTCAGACAAGAGAACACAATATCCCTATTTACTACAGTTGTGTTTTATTTATTTTTCATTTTTGGCGCTGAAGACCATTGGAAGTGACTGCGTTAACAGTACTTCCCCAGGCCTGTACAGACTGTAACTGGACTAAACTTTACTATTAGATAAGGTACCCGGGTATCCAACAGATCAGATATATACACATATATGTACATATATGTACACTGGGTTTATATGTATTGTATGTATAGAGTTGATAAGATTGTAAATCGGTGTGTTATTTCAGTGATTCTCACTAAACTGCATCCATCTGATTTACACCTGTCCTGCTGCTGTGTGTAGTAAATCGCTTATTTTTCTGTATAGATTTTAGGTAAATTTATTTTTGGCATTGTCTCCTCACACTGAGGAGGAACATTAAGGTAACACACCGACCCCTAGCTTGATGCTGGGTGTATGTAAATAATTTATCTATTTCTGGGGAAATAACATATCTGTGCATCTTACTCTAAACTTTCCATCTGTTTCCCCAAGTAAAAGCAAGTATTTTATGTTGCTTCTGCCTCCGTCTCTGTTTCTGTGACTCACTGGATCTAGTACGGACCTCTGGTCATTACACGCTCATCTGACCAGATTTGGTCTCAGTTCTCCTTATGGTCTGCAGCCTCGTCCTGGATATGCAGCACACTTAGCCTTGTGGCTGTGAAGAATCAGTTCATAGAGGAGAATCCAGGAGGAATGAAGGGTGCTCCCATTAGCAGGAAGTCCAGGTTGTTTCATATATTTAAAATAAAAAAACCTTTTTAAATATATGAAACAACCTGGACTTCCTGCTAATGGAAGCGCCCTTCATTCCTCCTGGATTCTCCTCTATGAACTTCTCCTCCCACCAACACACTTTTCTACCCATCTAAACTCCTCCCAGGGACTTAGTCCTCCCTACAGTGTGTCCACTCACAATCCCCTACACTAGGGTGTGTGTGAATGAGTGTTGTGAGGGTCATTTATACAACATCCCAATTCCCTAGTCACAGGAATACTACACACTCTTATATGGGTGCAGTACCCCTACATGGCGTATCAGCCAGTGGGTTGCCACATTCCCCCTTGGTTAAACTCACTCGCCCGCGAGTGACCTGACCCGGTACAGAGCTAAATTTACATTTTTAATAACAACAACATTACGCAGTGCTTTTCTTCCCTTATGGGAGGTACTTTTAATTTTAACATTTCCAGGTTAACCAGACCAACAGGTGAAAACAAATCAAAAACACATTACCAGCCAAAAACAGGGCTGGGTAGCAATACAGTCCCGGAGGAAGGGTCTTTCACTCTCGCAATGTCCTTTTCACCACTGGGCTGTGTTAATAGCACACACTTTACTGAGTCCATTGCTTTACAGTTTCAGTCAAGGCTCAACATATTAAACGGTTCAAAAATTGTCCATCGACATTATAAAGCAGCATACAAATACAACTATTTACACCGGGTTTATCTTCTCATTACTCTATAAACCTGCAAAGCATACCACCCCCTGGGACCTAGGTGCCGCTTATAGTTTACCTTGTCGTGGCGGTACAAATCTCTGTCCGGTTGCCCCTTGGGGAGGTGTGCTTCTACATCCCTTCTACTGACACAAATCTTCATGAGCCCCGGCTCCCGGATGAAACTCCACCCATTGTTCAAATGAAATGCCACTACAGTACCTGTTTTATGGTTTTCTGGGGAAACTGGTGGCAATCCCTCGGGCTCAGTTCCATGCCAGGAGGTTATCCTGATCCTGGGCCCACCAACGCTCGCGGCGGCGCTGCTTCTCTGCCTGGTCAGCCAGGAACCTCTGATGGACGTAGTCAGGCTACTCCGGGGTTGGAGCTGGAGCACGGTCCTGCGCCCTGGTCATCGTGGTGGCACCGACCCACCCAACCGATCAATGCTGGTGGCAATATAACCACAGAGTGCGGGGCCCGGATGCCCTGACTTCCTCATCGCTGTCGGTCTCGTCCTCCTCGGATTCCTCCTTCACGGAATCCGGCTAGCTGGATGGCTCCTTGATCTCGGCCACCACCACATCAGACTCTCCCGCAGGAACTTCCTGGACGTCTTCCTCAAGCTCAGCTGGCTCCTCCGGGTCTTCCTGCTCAGCTCCGGTCACCTCATCAGAGGCAGGCACTCAGGGGTCCTCTGGCTCGGCTGTAGTCATCCCTCCCTCCTCGAGGACTGGTTGCGGGTCCGGCTGCTGGTCGCTACTGGCAATCTTGGGCTCACCCATGGCCTGGTCTCTTGCCCTTGGTTCCAGCTCTGGGTCGCTGGACACCTGACGGCCTGCTGGCTGGGTCAGAGCAAGGTACGTGTCGGCGCTCCAGCCCCTAAAGACCCAGTCCAAAGTTTTGTTTAACTGGGTCCGTAGGTCTCCCGGGGCAGCTTCCAAAAGCGCGGCTTCTCCTTCCTCTAGAATCTCGGGCCTCTGGTTCGTCGGCTTGGGGTTAGACACCTGCACTGTGCTCAGAGCCGGTTCTCTGTTCCGAGACAGATCCCTCCAGTCGTTAGTCATACTGGGTCCAGATTCAGGCGCACCGCACTAACTGGTGCCCTTAGGATCTCATTCTTTCCTGATGGCTTCTCTGCGGTCCTGCACTCCTCACTCCCCAATGGAGCTCTCTGGCAGTTCCTTCACTCTGTTCTAACTCTCCTCCCACCCACACACTTTTCTACCCATCTGAGCTCCTCCCTGGGACAGGGTTTTCCCTACAGCGGGACCACCCATGGCCCCTACTCTAGGGTGCATGTGAATGAGTGTTGTGAGGGTCCCTTATGCGACATCCCAATTCCCTAGTCACAGAAATAGTACACACTCTTATATGGGTGCAGTACCCCTACGTGGTGTACCGACCAGTGGGGCGCCACACCACAATTTTGTTTTACAAGTATGAAGTGTTTTTTGTAAATCTCCTAAATCTATTGTGTATTGATTACACTTTCATCTTTCGTGTGTCATCAGTGTTCTACTATTGTAAAACTATTTTAGGACATTGTATCTTCAAGGTTCCTTCGTCAGGTATTTAGTATACTACGACATCTCACTGCACTTGTCAGTTCTCATACCACCATCAAGATGTTCTCCTGGTATCTTCCTTATACCGGATCATTAACGGTCCATGTATGTGATCTGACCTGAACTCAACGGCCTCAGATTCATATATGCTTGTGCCATGAATGTCTGGTGTCTGAAACTGGCCTTATTATCTCTTTTCATCCAAGGTGTGCCCTATATAGAAGCATTGATGTCTTATTTCTCTTTGGCGATGTTAACAGCTTCTTTGCATTTCAAATAGTACAGCGAGTCTTTGATTTTTCATCCTGCAGGAGCGTTACCTCCTTTGTGATCTAACGGATGTCACCACTGAATGTTCCTTTTCTTTGTGATTTTCTTTGCTAAAAAGTTGTTTTTCTTAGCACTCATTAGCCCAGAGACCTAATGGCATTGAACGTAACCTTCCCGTAATTTTTGCAGCCATATTATGCCCATTCGATAGCACATCATTATCTGTGCATGCCGGTTATAGGTTAAGCCGCATGGTTGTTTACAAGTGTCTCCAGTATCCAATCTGATAAGTCTATCCGTCATGCAAGTTTGATTGCATAAAAAAGGTTTCGTTTCTGCGCTGACCAAACATCAGAGAGGATGGGGAATTATGACTGACTGACCAAGAAGCCAGAATGGCTACATTTGCACATACCAGGAGCTTCAGAATCCTTCAGAATCCAGTGAACGCACAAGAGCTAGAATTTGTAAGGGAAGACATGCTAGACAAACACATCAGTGATTCTATTCTATGAGAAAAAATATTCAATAAAAGGGATGAGGAGAATTGTCCGACTAGTTCAATCTGGAAGGAAGGTGACAATACATCAAATGATCTCATTTTGTATTACTACAGAGACTATCTGAAAGCACAAAACATCAAAGCTAGAAGTGAATGGGTTACAGCAGAAAACGCCACAATCCCTCCACTATTGTCGGAAAAAGACAATTATTTACAGTGGGCACAGGCTCTCCACAACTGCACGGCGGAGATTGGAACAGTATTTGTTAGTGAGCACCCTCATTCATTTCAACGTGTATTTTTATTTTGCAACGATAAAAAGGTGCAAAAAGGCAATTATTTGCACTTGTTTTTATTGTTTAAATCCATATGCTTGTAAAAGGACTAACTGGCAATAAAAGGAAGGTATATCCTGAGTTGAGTGCATTGATGTAACTAGAGTCCTATGGACCCTGGTCTGAGATTTGGACCTGGCCCCCCACACATACACACAGTGGTCAGATGTACAGGTCCTTGAAGCATTCTAAATCCTATACACCATTCATTATGTATTAGTGTCCCCCATCCTTTTATATATGTCTCCAACTAGGTATATATGATCCACCACCCTGTTATATATGTCCCCTATCCTGTTATAGATGATCCTCATCTGGGTATAAATCTTCCCCATCCAGGTATACATTTTCCTCATCCTGGGCAAAACCTGGTATACATGTCCTCTACCCGGATATATATGTCCCTGTCCTGGTATATTCCCCATCCTGATATATATGTCCCCATCCTGGTATATATGTTCCCATCTTGAATATTTATCACAATGCTAGTATATATGTCCATATATGCCCATAACCAGAAAAAAGTTATTTTATCTTTTTTTCTCAAAAAAAATAATTGAAATCACCTTATGGCTAAACTAATCCTGCACAAGCTAGGTGCAAGGTACTCACCAGGTAGGAGCTGGGGTCAGCAATGGTGCATCATGTAGAGAGAACAGTTGCTCACATCCTCTAAATAGAGGGGAGCAGCTACTTACATAATTGCACACTAATGACACTACCTAGGGAATCAGTCATACAGATAAGTGACGTGTCTGAACAGCAGCCTACTTGCGGTGCCAGGTGTGAAGGGCCAGTTAACATTGCATGACAATCTGCACCGTGTCTGAACTGTGGCCTATTAGTTATGCCGAGTATGACGAGCAGGTTAGACTCTATACAGGTGTACCCAACATGACAGACCCAATCACTTTACCAGCCAAACCCAGAATGCTCCAATACACCCTGAAAAAATTATAAAATGTGCGAGGAAAGATTGTGAGGTATCGGATGGTATTTTGGCCAAGACACGAAAGCCTGCAACCCAAAACGTCAAGGGTCCTCACTTTTGCAGGTCTATGTCTACACTCGCAATAGCTTTAACCAGAAAATGTATCCTGATTCATATGCTCCTCCTCCTGGCATATATAGTCCTCCTAATGGTACATATGGTCCCCACCATGGTATACAAGTGCTCATCCTGGTATGTATGGGGCATCCTGGTATATATGCCCTCCATCTAGTATATATGGGGCATCATGGTATATTTGTCCCTATTCTGGTATATATGTCCCAATCATGGTATATATTTCCCCATTCTGGTATATATGTGACTCACCGCGGCCGGTTTAGACAGGCGATTCTTCTCCTTCCTTGTCACGGGTGGACCGCGCCTGCCGGTAGTGGGGCCCGGTGTAGTGCAGATCAAAAGTGAAGACGTCTTACGGGAACAGATTAAGGGGTTTTAATTTGTTTTCTTCGTGACGCCACCTATGAGTAGTTCGGTAAGGGCTACCGACGCTGCGGGACCCCCGGGGGATGGACAGCAGCAAGATGTTACGCTCCCCACAGGCTGAGCGGTGATCCCCGGGGCTGGAGCTGCTCAAGATGTTGTGCGGCAGCTGCGGTTACCTTTTAGTTAATGACGGACAGTTCATAAGGAATCACGGACACAGACAGTCTCTATAACGGTCTTTACTGTAACCAGCAAGCAATACATGGTATACAGTGGTTGAGTAGTAGACCGGGTGGACTCAGCAGTGATGGTGTCCCTTAGAAATCCGTAGTGCTCCTCCATTCTACCTACTTAGTTCCTTCTTGCCAGCGTCGCCCAGGAATACCAGGTCGGGTACGGGGAGGCTGCTTCAATGCCCTATCCATGATGTACGTTCTGGATGTTTTGGGGAGCCTTGGATCCCTCAGTGGGTACACCGCTGGTTAGACGACTGGAAACTGGCTGGTGGTGGGGTGCTCCTATAAAGCTGATCCTCCACTCTTCTGGTTCGCGTGGCAGAGGTGAACTGCTGCCAGCTTCGGTACCAGTGAACCGGCTGTGAGTTGTGGGCACGGGAGTCTTTTGGGAACCCGTGTAGAAATGCCCAATCCCGGTGGTTAAGGCCTCAGGTGCTGACACCCGACCGGTGACGGCCCAGGGGCCCGCACGGGGTGCGGAGCCCCCGCTCCTCTCCAAGCTCTAGTCTGCTCCCGTCAGGTTCTAGACTTCAACTCCAACTATCTAGACCATTGTGTGTTCTCCTGCACTACCCTAACACTCCGCCCACAAGGACCTAGGATTGGCCCTCTATTCTAGGTGTTTGCATGTTGGGTTGGATTTCTAAGTTAACCAGGTCATTGCTGAGTCAGAGGATATTGCGGCTGCATTTGTGGCTGCAATACCCTCCTGTGACGCACTCGTTGCGGGGCGCCACATATGTTTCATTCCCAGCTTACAAAGTCTCCATCCTAGTATATTTGTCCCTGTTCTGACCCTAACACATAATTAAAAACAAAAACATGCTACTCACCTTTCTCTCTGCTCCGATATTGCCCGGTATCCTCTGGAGTCAGCACACAGCCCGGCCGCTGACATCGCAGGGTGCACCAAGATAGATAATGTCACTGTCATGTGTTGCCTTCCATGGCTGCACCTCCGACGTCATCTACCAGCAAATATGCTGTCAGCGTGTATCTCAGTGCAGGGACCTGATGAGTCTCTGCACTGCAATGCATTTCAGCTGGATCTGCGTCCTTGCTGAGGATGCAGATCCAGCTGTAGCAGGTGCTGGAGTCGGTGGAAAAGTATAACAATTACCTAAGTGTGAAATCCTCAGGAGACTGGTATATTATTGGTGATATACTGTGCTGACCAGTCATGAATAGGAATTTATGAGACTCCTCCACCATCAGTTGTCAATTGTCTCCTGTTATGTTGTAATTCATATCTATGTTCTGCTGCTATGATACTGTAATTTCCTCCAGGATCAATAAAGTGTATAGTATTATGGCACCCCTGTGACCAGGAGGCCACAGGGTGAATTGCAGCGGGACAGGTAAGACGGTCAGCTCACAAAAACACCCACACACACTCTGACCCTGAGCCTAAGTCTCTTCATGCCAGGCGAGGGGTGGCGGGAGTAGCTATGTGTGGGTGGGAAGTAGAGAGAACCCGGACAAAGGGGTTGAGGAAGTGGACTCCAGAAAGGACCTAGGAACACTAAGTTGGGTGAAAAAATCAATAGCTTGCCATGGGAGAGAGGTAGACAGAGAGGACTCCTGGAGGTAGAAGAGCCGGGAAAGCATCCACAAGCCAAGACACCCTTCAGCTGAGTACTGTCTAACAGAGACTGAGGACAACGGGGCCTTCCTATACCTGCCCGGGGACCCAGCCCTACCGGTGGAGGGCTCATCATCCAGGCTGCCACCACCGTCCCCGGCGGATCCCACGGCAGCAGTGGCCACATTGGCCACGACACACGGGTAGCGTCACAAATAAACTTTATTACCGAGTAGAAGCCAACCTGTGTATAAGCCGAGGCCCGTAATTTTACCCTAAAAACTGGGAAACCTATTGACTCGAGTATAAGCCTAGGGTGGAAAATGCAGCAGACTCCCATACTCGTATATTGCTCCTTATCACTGGTATATAGCGCCCCCATCACTGGTATATAGCAATCATCACTGTATACAGACCCTCATCACTGGTATATAGCACCCCCATCATGGTAAATGGCCCTCATCCTGGTATATACCCCCCTCACTGTACATATTTCTCCATTACTGGTATATAGACTCCCAGCCTGGTTTATATCCCCCACCACTGGGGTATATAGCTCCCCACCACTGTGGTATATAGCCCCCCCACCACTGGGGTATATAGCCCCCCCACCACTGGGGAATATAGCCCCCCTACCACCACTGGGGTATATAGCACCCCACCACCACATGGGTATATAGCCCCCCTCCACTACAGGGGTATATAGACCCTCACCACCACAGGGGTATATAGACCCACACCACCACAGGGGTATATAGACCCCCAATACCACCACAGGGGTATATAGACTCCCACCACCACCACAGGGGTATATAGACCACCACCACCACCACAGGGGTATATAGACCCCCTCCAAAACCACAGGGGTATATAGACCTCCACCACCATAGGGGTATATACCCCCCTATGACCAATATATGCCCCCATGCTGCCGCACAACATAAAATAATAAATCATTCATATTTACCCTTAGTCACTCTCTCACCGCTGCATCCTTCGGTCCTCCGGTCTTCATGCTTCTTCCTGCTTTTGCCGGCATCATGTGACCAGCGCAGCAGGGATGTTGACAGGGGGATGCAGTGTATATTGCATTGCACTAATGAGCGGGCCCACATGACCGCCTGCTCCTATTACAGCCTCCCCCCACCTCCTCCAGCCCCCGATTACCGCCCCCACTGAGCCTTCACACTGGGACTCAAGTATAAGCCGCTGAAAAACTCGACTTATACTTGAGTATATATGGTAATTCCTCTTTTTATTGCTGCACCTGGGACCACGGAGGCAGGCCATGCCGCTGTGGCACCATAGAGACCGTACAGTCCGGCTCTGAGTACCCCGGCCCCTGCCGGTGTGATAGTATCGTATCATATGGAGTTCATTTAATACTGTATAAAAACTACATTTGTAAAACCGCAAAGATGTTTTATCTAATTTACCGCAGATTCATAATGCAGTGACTGGCTATATGCTGTTTATAGGTGACACATACAGAACAACACACGCTATATACCACGTTATTATCGCATAGCAAAACTGAATGAGTTTATTTTTTAGGGTGGAAACACACTGGTGTTTTTAAAATTGGTCCGTTTCTCATCCAGGAGAGTTGCAATCTGTTTTTTTTCTCAGCAGCTATTTACTTTATAATCATTTACAGGAACATTTTACAGTTGTCTGAGCTACAGAATGATGTATCAGTTAAAATAACGGATGCCACTAGGATCGTGTTTGTCGGACCCATTGACTAGAATTGGCGAGTCTCGGCTGTGATTCCAGATTCTGGATGAGAAAAAAGGGTCCGACACACGCTAATTTGTTGTGTGTCACTAAATAACATTGGTCCGAGTGCAATGCGAGATTTTCTCTCGTTGCACTTGTCCGTTTTTCACGCCACTGTGTCCATATCCATATTTTAAGATCCGGGTTAAATAGCTTTGACACTGCATCTCAAGTGGTTTGCGTGATAGCCTCTTCCTAATGTGAGGCGTTTAAGGTAATAAAGAATGGAGCAAGCAGTTTTAAAGAGGACCTGTCACCAGGGGCGGACTGGCCCAGTGGCAGGGGGGCAAGTGCCCCCTGGGCTGGTCACTTAGCAACAGTTCAGGGCCGCCCCACCCCCGCAAAGTTAATTCACTGGTAGCCGCAGCTATTCTTAGTGCAGGATATGTACACAAGTAAATTTGCATAAAGGGTTACCGAGCTAATTCACCCTGCGGCTGGAGCAGGGTGATGTACCTTTAAGGCTGAGGCAGCACCAGGTCCTGCGGCCCCCCAGAGCGGAGCGCGGCAAAGCGCTTATAGGGTGAGGTCAGGTGGCGGGCAACATTACAAGCTGGCCGGTTCCTGCCTGTATGCTCCCCCAGCAGTTGTTAATGGCCTCCAGACCTTTCACTTATGAAGCCGACGCTGCAGCTAATAACACTGTGTGCTGGGCCGGCCCCCTCACTGCCAGCAGATGGCCCTGCTACAGAGGAGCTGAATGGCAGACAAGCAAAGGGGAGAGGTGAGCAATGTGTGCTGTGCTTCTCTAGCCCTGATGTGGCTGGGTCTCTGTGTGTGGCTGGCTGGGTCTCTGTGTGTGGCTGGCTGGGTCTCTGTGTGTGGCTGGCTGGGTCTCTGTGTGTGGCTGGCTGGGTCTCTGTGTGTGGCTGGCTGGGTCTCTGTGTGTGGCTGGCTGGGTCTCTGTGTGTGGCTGGCTGGGTCTCTGTGTGTGGGTAGCTGCGCCTGTGTGTGGCTGGCTTTGGCTGCGTGTGTGGCTGTCTATGTGGCTGGCTGGCTGTATGTGTGTGGCTGTATGTGTGGCTGGCTGGCTAGCTTTGGCTGTGTGTGGCTGTGTTTGTGTGGCTAGCTATGTGTGTAGCTAGCTATGTGTGTGGCTGTATGTGTTTGGCTGTATGTATGTGGCTGATATTGTGTGTAGCTGGCTGTGTCTCTGTTTGGCTGGCTGTGTCTGTGTGTGGCTGGCTATGGCTGTCTATGTTGCTGGCTGTGGCTCTGTGTGTGGCTGGCTGTGGCTATGTGTGTGGCTGTCTATGTGGCTGTGTCTCTCTGTGTAGCTCTCTGCGTCTGTGTAGCTGTCTATGTGGCTGGCTGTCTTTGTGGCTGACTGTTTTTGTGTGGTTGTGGCTCTGTGTGTGGCTGTGGCGGGCTGTCTGTGTGGCTGGCCACTGGGACATCCAAATGCTGTGTGAGTGTCCGACAGTTTTCTTAGATCACATCCATGTGCAATCTGTTTTGTTTCTCAGCAGCTATTACTGTAGAATCATTTACAGGAGCATTTTACAGTTGTCTCAGCTGAAGAATGAGAATGTATCAGTGAAAAAACCAGATGCCTCTCGGATGGTCCGTGTGCGGTCCATGATTTTGTCGGACTCATAGACTTGCATTGGCGAGTCTCGGGCATGAATCGCAGACTGTCGCAGCATGTTGTGACTTTTTTCGCATCCAGAATCTGAATGAGAAAAAAGCGTCCGACACTCGTCATTGTGTTTCAGACGTTGATTAACTGACTGCACTGCAATAAAATCACACATTGCACCCATCTGAGTTTCACCCCAGTGTGTCCGTGCCCTAATAATAAAATCCATATAGTAATCCTACAATGTCTGCTGGACATGGTATGGGAGGGTGTATGGCTCAGTTAGGACACACCATACTTCTTGTTATTAACAAGTTAATGCCCTCTTTTCCACCGCACTGCAGTGTCAAAAGAGGAAGACAGCGAGACAGGCAGCGACATGGTATCAGAGAGCCCTGACCTCGAAATAGAAGATCCTCAGATCCCGGTATTGCATTTACATACATCATCAACACTGTCCCCATAGGGGCTCACAATGTAAATATCCTACCAGTATGTCTCATATTGTATATGGCCTTTCTTTGATATCACCTTCACAAATATTGCATTTATTGAACTTGTCAGGTTTTGGATGCTTTAAGATTGCATTTGTTTGCAGGCAAGATGTCAGAATTGACTCCCAGAGCTGCTGGTTTGATGGTTAAGGTCTTACAGCATCTTAGATTTTTTTTGCTTAAAGGTACTTCCAAGTTTCTCAATAGGGCTGAGATCAGGGGAGACTGGTAGCCACACCATGGTTTTCTCTACTTTTATGTCCATAGCAGCCAATTACTCAGGGCTATGCTCTGTACCAAGAGATGGTGCATTGTCATGCATGGGGATGATTTTGTACAAAGAAAAAAAGTGGTCAGTCTAAAAGTATATATACTTTGCCGTGGTCCTTTTCACGCCTTCATGGACCCTATAGGGGCAAACTAGCTCTCTCCACATGATTACGACCCAAAACATGACTGCCACCTCCTTGCTGATGTGACATGGTGGCGGTCAACTAGCAACCATCTACTCCTACCATAATGGGAACCTCTAGGCTCCCTTTAGCTACTCCTCTGTCTGCAGGGGGGCATGGCGCGATGGGGGGGGCGCACCGCTGACAGTGCCTAGGGCGCAGGAACTCCAAATACGGGCCTGGCTGGAGAGGGACTGAGATGGGCCGCCGAGAATTTCTGACAGCACACCGACAACCCCAACCCCCCGGTCCTCCCTAAGGGCTGGAGGGACTGAGACGGGCCGCCGAAAATTTCCGACAGCACCCCCCCGGTCCTCACCCAAGGGCTGCCGGAAAAATTTTGCCACCCAGGATTTGCGTCGCCAGTCAGCCCTTGCCTGTCACCCCCTGGTGCTATGCTAACTGAACGCAGCACTGAATGCAGCGTGTCTGCTGCATTCAGGGAAGGGCTCCCCCATGTCTCTAACCCCATTGTAAGCTGTTAAAAAGATATTATAAAGTGTATAGATAAGAGGTTGCCTGGGTTGTATCAGAATAACAGGTCCTTGCTGTTGGCACAGCCCTACCTGCCTCCTCCTTGTGTGTTCCGCCCCTCTACGTGTCTTCCGCTGCCTCCTCTTCATGTCTCTAGCCCCCCTGTAAGTTGTTAAAAAGACTTTATGAAGTGTACAAATAACGAGTCAGGAGGGACTTATTCAGTAATGAGTAATTTCTGTTGCTGTTGTCCTCCCCGCCTCCTGCCCTCTCTGTGCCACCTCTTGTTCAGCCTCCTTTATGTGTCTGCCCTCCTTCCAGCCTTCTGTGTACCACTTCCAACCCTCTCTTGTTCAGCCTCCTGTATATGTCATTGCTGAGAGCTGGAGGTGGCACACAGAAGGCTGGAGGTGTCGTGCCCCAGGCCTGGGGGGTACTCGGGTATCAGGCTCAGAGGGGTTCACGGGGATGTCACAGGTGGCGGTGCCTGAGCCCGTGGCCTGGGTGACACTTCAAAGAAGGGTTATGTACAAGGAAAAGAGTTGTTGTCTCGTGACACCACCTGTAGTACCTGGTGATGGGTCACCAGCACTGCCACAGTCCTCCGGAGGGCGATGGTATTGCGGCAAGGATGGCAAAGCTCCCTACAGGTGGAGCTGGTCCTCCGGGGCAACGTAGAGTAAAGGGGCAGCTTGGCGTGGGACTTGAGGCCAAGGTAAGAAGCAGTGGGACAGTCTATGTGGCGACTGGGAACGGAGAGGAATAACGCACACACACTTAAGAAAGTCTCTTTTACCGGTTTACTGATGGTATTCACAGGTAAAGATGTCCAGAGCACTGTCGGGTGACCAGATGCACAGTGAGTCTCCACAGCAAGTGGGTATAAGGCCTCCTCAGGTTTCCTGCTGTTGCTGAAGCCCTGTCTGTATACAACATGACTGGCCTTCTCACTTTCTCTGGTCCTCTCTCTCTCTCCTCCTGCGCGGTCCACGGGTTACCCTCTCTGATCACTGCTGTGTTATTCCACAGTACGGTGTCTGGCTCACTTTTGCTGGGTATGCAGGGGGACCGGGTGACTAAAGTATCCACGGTGTGCCGAGGTTTTCTGCAGTCCGAGAGTGATCCTGCAGGTGCGGATCCCTGAAGTCTGGTAAGTCTTGGGCAAACTTCCACTAGTTTCTCTGCTCCCTTGGTTAAGCTCCGTGCCTTCTGTCCTCACTCGTAGGTTTGGCTCAACAGCAGAAGGGCCACTCTGGGTCACTGGTTCGGGCCTAACCGCGGCACCGAGCACCAGGGCGTCTTCGCAGCTCTCCTATCGTCTGCACACTCTATCTAACTCCTCCCCAAGCAGCAGTATTTATAGGGGATCTCTCCTAAAGTCAGTGAGTCTAGCTCCCCCTACTGTGCCGGGGTGGAAGGTGTTGCATGTAGTAGGTACCTGCTGTGGAAACCCAGCTGTGCGATAGGGAAGGCTGTGGCTACCTGTGTGAGCAGGGCGCCACAGAGGCGGGGAGGACTCCAGCAACAGTGATGACTCATTACTCAGTAAGTCCCTCCGGACTCCTTATCTGTGCACTTTATAAAGTCTTTTTAACAACTTACAGGGGGAATAGAGACATGGGGGACCCCTTCCTGAATGCAGCAGACACGCTGAATTCAGTGCTGCATTCAGTTAGCATAGCACCAGGGGGGTGACAGGTCCTCTTTAAGTGAGACACATGGGACTACTAATGTAGGCTTGCTGGCACGTAGATTGTGACTGAGGTACATCTGGGTTACTAATGGAAGATATATACGGTAATCTGGTTATTCAATCACTACTTCTCTGAAGCACATGAAGGAACTAAATTCATGTATCTTGTATTAAAAGCAACCAATCCCATCATGTGATCCAAAAAGACTGTGTCCAACTCAACAAAGAATAAAGCTGCGTGTGACAGTGTGAGTCTATCACATCCACAGACTGTCCTTGTATTGATAGACTCAGACACACTATTTTTGGATTGATCTATATTAAATCTGGACATGGTCATTTTCCAAGCTCCAAAGATGATCAGCATTGACAGGTGAGCTGGCACTCCTCTCTTTTCCAAGTATAACCCCATCAAGTACATAATATTAATAACAAATTGCAAGACACACGGAGCCACCACCAAGTCTGGTTTTGTTTAATTCTCAGAAAGAACAGACTAACCGCATGTGATATTGCACTGGAGTGTTGTAGGACTGTTGTTAGGCCAGGACCCTGGTCATCTGGAGGAGACTTGTCCCTCTGTGGTGAAGTTGGAAAAATCCATAAGACATTATGCATTGATATCCTGGTGTAAAAATAGATTGGAATCACACTAGCAAAGTATTAACATTAAAAAAAACAACAACTTTTAAAAGATCTTGTTAAGAAATGTAATTAGTTTTTTTTTTTAAGTTCATTATTGGAAAAAAAACCTACACATATTTGATAGTGTTACATCTGTATCGACCTTAACTTTAAAACTGTTTCACAAATGATTAATGTATCAGATCATATATTAGGTCTACCAATCACTAAAGTTATATTAATATTTTGTCTATGTCCAGTTGACCCTTAGTTTGTTTATGACCAGTTGGTGTGACAACTGCCATATCATGGTGACCCACAGAAAGCACCACACTGGTAGAGGAGGTTGGGGCCTTCTACAGTGGGGTTGTCACTTCATCTTAGGGTACCTTTACATGCCGCAATTGCGGCGAGGAATATTGACGGTGATATGTCATCGTGCAACCATCGCCGTCAAATTGCCTCCCAATTGCGGCGTGTAATTGGGGAATTTGGCGGCGATATGTCGCCTTGCCCCGGTCGCCTGATTTCAGAGCAGACACCCAAAGACATGCCAAAACCGTAGAAAACAGAAATAGTCTGCACATTTGAAAATCATACATTCATCTAATGCTGCTGAGCAAAAATTACCTACCTTTGGTAGAAAGTAAGTAAGTTGCTGTCAGTGATCATTTATTTACGTATTGTGAACTATGGCACTATAATACCATTTTCTGATCCTAATATATGTAGGAAAACTGATTGCTGAATGACATTCAGCAAAATGTCTGAAGCAAAGGCGTAGCTAGGTGTTCAACTCAGGGAGGGAGGGTGAATCTTCTGAGTGGGCCCCTGACCAGGGTATCATGTTTACAACTGTAGTGATTCACATGAAGGGCTCATTCACAGTAATGATGAAGATGGAGTCAAAGTGCGCTATCAGATATCATTTTTGGTCATATACCCCTAGTTGAGGCAGTCAACAAGACGTAGTGCTCTCACAATGTCCCGCATGTATTGCTCTCCCCATAGTGTGCCTTCACACTGTTCCTCATGTACTGCTCACCCCATAGTGTGCCCTCACACTGTCCATGTACTGCTCACCCCATAGTGTGCCCTCACACTGTCCCTCATGTACTGCTCACCCCATAGTGTGCCCTCAGACTGTCCATGTACTGCTCACCCCATAGTGTGCCCTCACACTGTCATTCATGTACTGCTCACTTCAGATACTGAGGATTACACCCAGTACACGGGACAGGAGAAGTGGTACTATGCAGTGTATATATACAGAATAATACAGATACTGGGGATTACACTCAGTATATAGGACAGGAGAAGTGGCACTGTGCAGTGTATATATACAGAATAATACAGATACTGAGGATTACACCTAGTATACAGGACAGGAGAGGTGGTACTGTGCAGTGTATATATACAGAATAATACAGATTCTGAGAACTACATCCAGTACACAGGACAGGAGAAGAGGTACTGCGTCAAGTTGATTTTATGCAGCAGTCGCTTTTACTAATGGAGCGCTGTCAATAAATACCAAAGATTGGCTTTAATGCACAAAAACAAGCGTGGAACAAAGCACCCTCATTTGTATATTAAATATAGTAGATGTTTCTGTAAATATTAAAAAAGCCCCCCTAAATCTTGTGTAAATGTTAGGCTGGCTTCACATTAGCGTTCCCCTCCGCAGCGTTCTGCGGAGGGGAATCGCCATGTGTGCGCAGCGGCCGCCAGCCCCTATCTTTATAATGGGAGCGCACGGTGCTGCTCTTGCCAGCGCATGACCGTGCGCACCCATTCACTCCCATATGTGATCTGTGTGCAGGCGGATGCCTGCGCACAAATCACACACTCTCGTCTGCACTAGGGATGCGACATGTTGCATTCCTGGTGCGGACGAGACTGTGTGATTTGTGCGCAGGCATCCGCCTGCACACAGATCACATATGGGAGTGAATGGGTGCGCACGGTCATGCGCTGGCAAGCGCAGCACCGTGCGCTCCCATTATAAAGATAGGAGCTGGTGGCCGCTGCGCACACATGGCGATTCCCCTCCGCAGAACGCTGCGGAGGGGAATGCTAATGTGAAGCCAGCCTTAGTGTAGCGTAATGCCTCTGTCATAATATACTCACCAATCACTGTTTTGTCATGTGCTCGACTCCATAGTGACTTCACATCCACAGCTCGTCTCTGCAGGTTTCCCTCTTTTCTGGAGTTCTGCAGCACATCCCGAGACGATGTCCTTCAAAAAAATAACATTGTAATTTTAAAGCTCCTGAATAAAAAATAACCACCCATGCTGTGTCTTAAATAAGCCCTATGCTGTGCCTCTGCAAAAAAAGAATTACTCCTCACCTCACTGTCCGTTTTACAGTACATGGCCTACATGGTATCCTCTCCTATAAAATAATCCCACCACACCATTCGTCTTTTATACTATGACCGCCACACCATCAGCTCTTGTGTAGTATGACCATCACACTGACGCATAATAAACAAACTCCACACTGTCCTCCCTTAGAAATTATACCTACCACACCTTCCTGAATTTTGAACTATGATCTCCACACTGTCCCCACATCATACTGCTCCTTCTTCACAATGTCCCACTCATGTTGTCCCAACTTCATACCATGCCCTCACTGCCCCTCTCTATACTGTCCACCCAATGCTGCTCTTTCTCCTCCAACTTCTTCTTTACATCCTCTTGATTCCAGAGAGCAAAAATGTGAGGCCCCTCCCACAAGGGTCACATGGTCATGATGTCATCTCAGGTCCTGGTCTCTTTATATCTTCAGACCCAGCAGGAGCTAATTGTTTTCTCCTCTGCCCCCGCAGCGCACGGGCAGGTCCACTGCTGAAAGTAGATGATTTCCCACCCCCCCACTCCTCTCCGGGCCGGCAGAGTCAGGGCGCAGGAGAAAGTGAAAGTGATTTGCTCTCTGCAGCGCCCCCTAGCGGCCGACACCTTGTGCGACCGAGTGACTCGCACATAGGAAAGGCCGGCTATGGTGACATTAGATCATGGTAAGATTTTTTAGCTGTGTAGTTCGTCTTTGTTCTACAATTCTAACCAGTGGTGTAACTTGAAGCTCATGGGCCCCAATGCGAAAGCTCCAATGGGGTCCCCAATTATTGCAAATCTTTAATAGTAATAATCTTTTTCTATAGGCTATAGGGACTTTCGGGGCACCCAAGGCTCCAGGGTCTGGATGTGATTGCACCCATGCGCTTGTTGTAGTTACGCCCCTGGTTCTAACTATTTCAGATAGTTACATCAGCATCGACTTCTGAAGCCCTCTGGTGTAAACTGGCTATCGGTAAACGTTTACTAATCTGCATTTTTAAGTGTCGCTGGTTGGTTCATGCAAACAGGCCCTTAGGCTAGGGTCACATTTGGGATGTTGCATCCGTTTTAGGTATGCATTGAAGGATGCATTTTTTCCTTGCAAATCCCATGACATGTGTGTTCATTTTTAATGCATGCGTTAATGCATGTTACATATGTGTACCATGCATTAACACATGCGTTACCCATAGACTCCCATGTTAAAAAAATGCATGTGTTTTTTTTTCAATAACAGGCCCAAACCACTACCAAAAACACACAGCATCAAACGCATCGCACCATAGCAATGTGTATTTTGCATTGGAGCCTATGGGTGCGTTAACGCAAGCGTTATTCAACATTTGCACATTAAAATAACGCATGCATTTAGCAAATACATGACGCAAGTCTGACCCTAGCCTTAGTGTGCTTTAGTCGCATATTTGCTGTCGCTGTAAAGTAGGCACATTGCTTACTTAACCTGACACGTGCAGCTGTTGGGCAGTGTGTGGGCTGGGATCCTTGCCAAGTGGAGTGAGACCTGAAGTTGTACAGTCATTCAGCTTAGAGTGAACACTATTTCTGACTGTGAGGCTAAGTGCACTCTGTGCATATGTCTTTGGGCTGCTTTTTTCCAGCCACAAAAACACATGCATGCTTTTCTGGTGCTTTTGTGCTGCTTTTTTGTTAGTGCTGCTTTTTTCAGCTCATTATAAAGGCTGGCAACTGGAAAACGCAGCCCAAAAAAGCACAAAATAATTGACAGGGACTTTTATAAACACATGCGTTTTTGACACCACTGAAAAGAACACATGTGGGCACAGCTTTCTGAAAATCACATTGACTTTCATTACAAAACTGCGAGTCATGCGTATTTGGTGCAGAAAACGCAGCACAAAAACGCAGCAGTAACGCACAGTGGCCACAAAAGCCTAAGAAGGCACAAGAGTCTTCAGTGTGATTGTAGCCTGGGGCAGGGGGACCAACTTGATTTTATTCTTTTCTGGAAACCCTATCAAAAAATCAGACTATAATTTTACAGACACATTGGAAAACCATAGTAAATCAGTCTGATTATAGTGATGCTGTCTGAACCCCATAATTCTGATAGGAAAACATCAGCTGCATTCATTGTAAACTGTAAAATGATGATTACTGTCAAAATAATCTGAATAATTTGAATCACAAACGCCTGACATTTTTTTTACGAATAGGACAAAAAAGTGCCCTATATTGACTGACTGTCCTGAAATTTGTGGACATTTGGCAACCCAGTACTGGAGGTGGGAAGAACCTGCTAGTTCCACAAATAGCCTGTTGCTCAGTGGGGGAGAGTGCATGGTGAGGATGAAGATACTTGGAGCCACCACCGCCAAGAGGGGTGGGGAGCAAGAAACAGCCTATATATGCAGGAGGTTTTGTTTAATCCTCAGAAAGAACAGACTTACTGCATGTGATGCTTGACTGGAGTATTATAGGACTGTTGTTAGGCCAAGATCTTGGACATCTAGAGGAGACTTGTCCCTCTGTGGTGAAGTTGGCAAAATCCCTAAAAGATTATACAGTATGTGAGCTTCACATCCCCATGCAGCCCCCATCATCCCCTTACAGTCCTCATCATCCTCTTACTGCCCCCATCATCCTCCAATACACACATTCACACACACACTCTCACTCTCACACACTGTCACTGATCCACCAATCCGCCGCTGGGCGCTGCAATGAGCCTTCTCAGCTCCCATACATGTACGGGAAGCTGGCCAATCAGACACCGGCAGCTGCTGGCATCTGATTGACTGGCAGCTTCTGGTGTCTGATTGGCTGCCCACTTCCCGTAAATGTACGGAGCTGAGAGAGCTCAGCGCGGCACCCATTGGCTCAGAATACAGCAGCGCAGTGGTGGATCTGTGGCACCCCAGTGGTCCGGTTGCCACAGTAGCATTGCCTCCCTCACAAGGGGTGATGTCATGCCTGGAAGCAGGAGGAGGTCCCCACGCTAGGTAACACCAGCATGCAACACTTTTCCTCACTCCAGGCAAGAAGAGAGAGCTCTAGAACCCGACTTCAGGGGAGCTGTCCTGGTTCTGGCCAAGAAGAGGAGTTAGCCTATGTGTTGACCCTGACAGTATGCAGGAAGAGGACAGACAGATAACCGTACAGCTTATCGAGGGGCTCTTATCCAACACCCACCGAACACAGCTGCGCATTATGGCCCTACAAGACCCTGAGGTGGACTTTGCACAATTCAAGGATCTGGTCATTCGGGTGCAGTGAGAACCAACCCCTAGTGACACCATGCCCCCCAGGTGCACAGCTATAATGTACCACCAGGAGGCAAGGCCCTTGCTTCAGGCACCCGTAGAGACCAATGCGCAAACCCTAAGCAATGACACTTAAGCAGACCTGCACCTCCAAGTTCAAGAGTTGATCAAGAGTGTAGCTGTCTTGGCAAAGACAGTGCAGTCCTTACAGGTGTCCTCACCGACTGAAAAGATCCAGCTGGCCTACAGTTCAGTCGACGTCCTATGGAAATGACAGAGGAGGATCCCACCCACCAGATTCCTTCCCGTTATAGGGACTAAAGTGTAAATAAACAATGTATATAATTGCAACCATTAAGCATAAGAACCTACAAAGACTTGCTGTATGAAATTTTAAGAATGTGTAATAACCTGTTAAAGGACAAATTGGGTCACAGGACTAGATGTGACCAGGACAGTGGTGTAAATGGTTAACACCGACCTGGCTTAACTATAAACCGTCAGCATGGCAGAAGAGCCAAGTAAGCCAAGGCTCCAGAGCCCCGTAGCCACGCCTGGGGATGAAGAAAAGGTGGGTTTGGGCGGTAGACTTAAAAAATCCGTGGGGTGATGCAAATGGATCTGTGTTGCCCCAGAAATTTTAGTAACCAAATGACAATTTTATATTTTTCCTAGGTACTTGTAATTTTTCATTTTTTTTTATTTATGTAAATAGTTTATTTTTGATGTTATAACCTTGTTATGTTTTTGTTATGTTTCCACAGCCTGGGACGTACTGAAGTTTACTAGGGGGGAATGTGGCTTCCCAGTGGTCTGGTTGCCACAGTGGCATTGCCTCCCTCACAGGGGGTGATGTCATGCCTGGAAGCAGGAGGAGGTCCCCACGCTAGGTAACACCAGTATGCAACACTTTTTTTGACTCCAGGCCAGAAGGGGGAGCCCTAGAACCAAACTTCAGGGAACTGTCCTGGTCCTGGCCAAGAGGAGGGGTTAGTCAGAACATCTGAGGAGAGGGAAGGGAGTGGAGCTGCGAGGAGCTCACCCCGGACCGGAGCACTGGAGAAAGGATGTCAGAGTCCTTGGCTGTGCGGGCACTATATGCCACTGCAGCCCAATCTGTAGGGCAGGAGGCTTCAAGTCTCCTGGCCGCATCGAACACCCGGTGGCACAGCAGCGTACCAGAGCCCAGAACAATCACTGCCTGGCGGTGCCCATGAGAGGCTCGAGCTGCCTGCCATATGGGTCAGAACCAACATGCAGGAAGAAGGCGGCAAGGTAGCTACAAGACGCAGGGACCTGAAGGGAGAGTGCAGCAGGAAGGCCTCCAATCCCACCTGGTGAGGTGGATCCCAAAATGCTTCCAGGCTGGCCAGACTCCTTCTACTATCTGGAACCAGTATCCCGGACTGCATAATCATCTGCCAAGTAAAGGGTAAAGGAAACTAAAACCCCTGTGTCCTCTGGTTATTCCCTGCACCATCTGCAAACCGGACCGGAGGGCATATTTGCCCTATGGTTCAATTTCAAAGTCGGGTCCGGGGCTCTCTGGTTCACACCGGACAGCCCCGGACCTGATCAGGCCGTGATGTGAAACTGGCCATAGTGAATCAGCGTTGAGTCGGTGTTTATAAAATAATGTTTTTTTTTATTTATAAAAAAATTTGATTTTATTTTTATAAAAAGTATTTTTTTTATTTATCCTTTCTTGTCTTTGAAGTGTATATATAAAAATGTTTCTGTATGTATGCACATCCCCTTTCTTTTTTTTTTTTTAGTTGTTTTTTGTGTATCTTTTGTTTTCTTTTTCTCTCTTTGGGTATGTGATTGTTTTATGAATTGTTACATATTTTATATGTTGGTAACTCCGTATTTAAAAAAGGAATTAGTCTTTTTTCCTAAAAGACCAGCCCTGTGGTGAAGGATTTTGTCAAGGGAAAAAAATATGTAACCACATATTCTTATAGATTTTTGATACCAATTAGTGTGGGAATAATTATAATGAACAGGAATAACTATATACATATGAAAACATTTGTATTTATACTCTGATTTTTATCTTCAATTTTTTTATTCATTTTATAACTATACAATGGAGTGTTTTTTTTAATTGTTTAATTATGCAAATGTGCTATATCATGTTGAGTATATTAGAAGACTTTTGAAACCATTCCAGTAATGCGCCTGATGAAGGAGATGGGTCATCCCTGAAATGCGCGTTGTGCTGTGTGTTTTTTTTCTAACAATAAAAGGATTAATTTAATACATTCCTGGAGTGATCTGCCTGGCAGCACCTACACAAAGCCCCTTTTTTTTTCTTTTCTTTTGGTTCTTACTTTCTTTGGGAGTGAGCTGGCGCTGCAGCAGGGAGGTACACCCTGATTTACTGATCTCACCCATACAATGTTCCAGCTTCAGCAGGTGGACTGAGGAGTATGAATCCTTTAAAGCTAGCTTCACACCACGGCTTTTGTGCATCAGGATGGATCCTGTTTTTTGCAGGATCCACCGGGCAGAACCTGACAACAAAGAATGAGCACAAAGTGTGGCCAATATGCCCTCAGATCCTGTTTTTTGCAGGATTAGGTTTCTGCTGCTGTCCACGTGCTGATCTGTCAGCCTGTGTGTGCAGTGCTGCTCTCCATGGTGCTGAACTCTCAGCCATATGTGCAGTACTGCTCTCCATGGTGCTGAACTCTCAGCCGTGTCTCTGAAATGCTGCTGTTTATGGTGCTGAATGAGCATGGCAGCATGGCAGAGATTGCTCTCTGCATAAAATCGCTTAGGGAAACGATCCAGAGTTCCTCCCGGATCCGATTCGTTTCTTTCCGGTTTCGTGGATTTTTTTTCATCCGGAGCCCAAAACCACTGCAGGCTGTGACAAAACCTGATCAGGCACAGAAAACACAAAACCGGATGGCCAAATAGGACCAATCCTGCACCATAGGGATAGATGGGGGCAAAAACGATCAGTTCTGTCCAGTTCAAACCGGACAGAACCTGATACACAAAAAACTGTGGCGTGAAACTAGCTTAACCAGGTTCAATTGCACTATCCGTACCTGGTAGCCTGTTCCCATAAGCAGGTGAGTACATCCTCAGACGAAATGTCCGAGGTCCGTGGATTGGCGGACTGCAGGTGCTTTTAATCGGCGTTGTGCCTGCAGCACAACCCTGACAGGCAAGTGCGATTAGTAAATTGTATACCCCGGTTTCCCATCAGTATTACATAGGAGCGCTCTTTTGTCTATTTATTTAACCTCTATCGTATGTGAGGCCTTCCATCCCTTGTAATAATCTCATTGCCCCCCTTTGAACTGAATCTAGCTTCTGAACATCCTTTTTTAAACGTTGACTCCAAAACTGGATACCATGGTCAAGGTGCAACCTTACAAGTGATTTATAGAGGGTAACAATACACTGGGATCACAGGATTCTATGTCTCATTTTATACACTCTAAAATCTTGTTTGCTTTTGCAGCTGCTGCTTGACATTGAGTACTGCTAATAAACCAGAATACCCAAGTCCTTCTCCTATTCTGTAGTCCCAAATTTACTTCCATTTAATGTATATGTAGAAATAGGATTACTCCGTCCTAGGTGTATTACTCTACATTCATCATCTGCCAAGTATTTGCCCATTCAGACTTTTTTTTTTTTTCCAAATACAAGTTTTATTAATGGCACAAATACAATGCTGGTATTCATGCTGTGAAAGTACAGGTTTCCCAATGATGCTCAAGCAGTCCTATAAATCCCACTGGATAGTTAGACTAAATTTTAAATGTTACCATTGTAAGTGTTACAGCACCAAAATTGGCCATAGAAAATCCTGGAAAGAGGGGTTTCAGCCTTGGACAACTTCCTGGACCAACAGTGAGTGCTGTACATCTTCTGAATCATCTGATGGACTGGACAACTTGACCAGTTTCAGACCTTAATTTTGCAATACTTGTTCTAGTAATTCCACCATTTTCTATGGTCACTCAGACATTTTATCCAGATGGTTTTGTAATATTGTATTGTAATGTTCAGTTAGTAACTTTCTACATAGTTTTGATGACATCAGTAAAGACTGACACTTCATTAATGGCCTTGTGGATGGGATTGAGAGTAAAGAGGTTAAACAGAGTTAGTCCTAGCAGAATCCCTGCAGTACCCCAATGCTGACTTTAGCCCATTTAGAGAATGTACCATTTATGATGACTCTTTGTTAGCTGTCTTTTAGCCAATTCCTTACCCATCTACAAATACTTTCCCCTAGTCCCTGTTTCTGGAGCTTCATTATAAGGCTGTTATGTGGTACAGTATCAAATGCCTCTGCGAAGTCCAGATAAATCACATCAGCTACATTACCAATGTCCAGATTTGCACTTACTTCCTCATAAAAACCCAATATGTTGGCTAGACACAATTTATTGTTCATGAAACCAGGCTGGTTGCAAGTTATTATGTAATGTGGATTATTGTTCCCTGTTATCCACCCCCACGCAGCTGATTGACCACAAACACAGATCTCAGAGACAAATGTTGCCTTTACTTCAGCAGGAATGGGGAAATGTAACATGGAGGAAATGCTTCACAGTCTCACATGGGTAGGCCACGACAAGTACAGTTTGGAATTTAATACTACGTGCTATTGGGGTTCTGGAGCTGTAAGAGCACGGATTGTTTAGATGTAGTATTTGTTGCTGTTATAGGAAGGTTTAGAGTCTTTGGTGGCTTAGAGCATAAGATTACGTATAGCAAGAGAGTTGTACAGACCTGAGAATTCTGAGTTAATTTCACAGCTGGTCATGGCACGTGCAAAAGTACTTGAAGCAAATAGCGTAAGGTTGCGGTGGGCCGGGAGACACTCAATTTTTCCCAACATGTGAGCAGTAGGGCAGTAGGACAGCAAGGATTCAGGGTAGAAAGCCTTTACCATCCTGGCTGTGGAAATCAAGGAAGGATGAACTTCTAATCCTTGGGTCTGGAAGTGGTGAAGAGACTCCCTCACATGTGCTCTGCTCACTGTGGCATTTTGTCCAGATTTGGGATTTCCAGCTGTGTGTGTGTAGACAGAAGGTAGAAGCAGCTCCAACATTGAATCCTGTAACTGGGACACAGGCCAATAGGACAACTTAAATTTGCATGTCAGATTCTCACAATGCAAAGTGATATAAACCGTACATTTTCACCAGCACATGAAAAATGCATTAAATGTGAAATCGATATGATTAGAATTGAATATTTAAACCTCAGCAATGAAAGCAATAGACATGGAGGGGTAACGAGGGAGCGAGAGAGTGAGTTGTAGTTTGCAGGAGTTACTCACAGTCTATTTAAAGGGACAAACCCAATCTTGACCGGGTCACTACAATTGTTATTCTCTGCATGTTATCTCTTAAAATGCTCTCAAAAACATTGCACACCACTTCTTTAAAAAAACAAGAAAAAAATTATAAAAGAAAGAAAAGAGACATGTGCCCATAGTGTGACAATGTGTGATATGATAGGGGTTGCTTTGAAATGTTGCTAACCTGATGGCGTTATGATTGTCAAAACTCCAGTAAAAGCCTATATTAAAATCAGCCTCTGCAGTCTGCCAGCAGGTAAAAAAATCATACCAAGAAGAATCATTTGAGAATTTTTTCCATTTTTTTAAGGGTACCTTCACACGCAGCAATTTTTGGTGGCGATATGAGGCGTTCTAACGTGAACGAGCACGTTTTTCCTGGTCACCTCAGATCGCCGATGGCACTTTTACACGCCGCAATTACGCCCTCAACCTAAGGTGATGTGTCGCCCTGGAAATCGCCTCACCAACAGCGGAACCAATCTAGTCGACTTCACACGCCGCAATCCCCAAAGGAATGTGGGCGTACATGTTCAGCGCTGCGAGGAGATAGGCTTGCCACAGTGGTTTATACCGCACCCCATACACGCTCATTGGACAACGCAACAACATTATGATTTGTCAGCCTGCTCTAGAAGGCTGGCTAATACATGACGCAATTGAAGATGTGTGTGTTGCTGAAAGGACAGCTCTTCAAATATGGCGCCCTGTCAACTGTCAATCAATTGGAACAGTAGCCACCACCAATCATCGCAGATGGGGCGCGAACTCCAGCACGCTGTGGCACGCATACGGGAAATCAATAGGCGACTCTGATTCCATCACTATCACCCTCTGCACATTAAAAAAAATAAAGTTGGATTCAAAATGTCCAACCTCAAAATGGCCACCATGATCACCACCCATCTGGAAAAGTTTTCCCTTTCCCATATACTAATGTGCCACAAACAGGAAGTTAATATGTAAATAAACAGAAAAGGATGCGCAATGGGTACACCTGTATAAACAATTTCTTTCCCTAACTAGTAAAAAAGCTGCTCACCTTGGAAGGCTGTGCACTGCCCTGCACAGCCCCGGTATATCACTTGAATTGTGGAGCTTAATCGCTCTCCCTGGAATCTCTGTGTGCTGCTGCCTGTGAGCTGCTTCCTCCGGCCCCAGCTCTGAACACGTGACCGCTCAGACAGGAAAGGTCCTGTAGCTCCAGGCCTTCACCTCACACCACACAGGTCCTTTTGTTAATGTGCCTTCCAAGCTACTCCTGCTGCTGATCCTCCAAAGGAGAAACTGGAACATATGATTAATGCAAAGCAGTCTGTGGAGCGCTCACTAAAGGCAGGCAGGGTGAATTATAGATAAAACTTAGCTTTTTATTATTCTCCTTCACAGCCACAACGCGTTTCCACTGACACAGCAGTCTTCCTCAGGTGGAATTCACCCTGCCTGCCTTTCCTGAGCGCTCCACAGACTGCTTTGCATTAATCATACAAACAGGAAGTTGATATCACAAATCATTCCCATTTTATTTAGGTGCAAACATATAAATGGGCGGCCCACCCTGTATATGGTAAAACTGATGTGTCATGGTACCTTTACACATTGCAACATTACATGCAATTTCACTTGCAACTTACTGGTTGCAGTGAAATCATGGACACATTGTTACATTTCTACACGGCAACAAAATGGAACAATGTGTTCATGATTTCACTGCAACCAGTAAGTTGCAAGTGAAATTGCATGCAATGTTGCAACGTGTAAAGGTACCCTCAGTATGATGTCTATGGTCGGTAAAGGTACCGTCACACACAAAAATATTGGTTGCAATTTGACTGGCAATTTGCTGGTTGCAGTGAAATCATGGACACATTGTTCTATTTTGTTGCTGTGTACAAATGGAACAATGTGTCCATGATTTCACTGCAACCAGCAAATTGCCAGTCAAATTGCAACCAATATTGCTGTGTGTGAAGGTACCTAAAAAGAGTTCATAGATACCAAATATGTATACTTTTACTTTTATCTAAGTGGTGAAAAAAGTTCTCAGTTTTATTTTTTAAATAATTGCGCTTTTGTCGCCATATTTTTTATTTTTCTGTATCTAGGGCTGTGGGATGGCTTATTTTTGGCATCTTGAGCTGCCATTTTTAATGATATGTCATTTAATGCCATTTTTCAGATAGATGTGATGTTTTAATTGCCCGTTATTGCATTTTATTGCAATATTGTGGTCACCTAAAAAATTTTAATTTTGGCTTTTGGGCTTTATGTAGTTTACAGATCGCTGATTTGTCCGCAACTGTCATGGTGGGGTTACACGTCCCGATATCGCAGCGATATCGGAGGCAACGGCGCGGGAGCGCGCATTTTTTCAGCCCTTTTCCCGATATCGCATCGGCGGTTTACACGCTGCGATATCGGGAAACAACGTCCCTCCGATGTGTACGCCCACCAACCCAGTAACGACCATTTAACATGGGAGTTAATGGGTAGCGTCGGCGTACACATCGGAGTTGGGCTGTCACACGCTGCGATGCTGCTACAACGGCCATGCGATATCGGGGAGTTGAATAGCTCTGCTATTCAACTCGGATATCGTTTTGGCATCGTTCCAGCATCGCATTGTACGCTAAAACAGTACAACGCGCACACAATATCGGGTCCAACTCGCGACCCACGTGACTTTTTGTCGGAGTTGGGTCGGAGTTGGACGCCGATATCGCGGCGTGTAAACCCACCATTAAGGCCACTTTACACACACCAACTTATCTGTCCAACTTCTGAACAACTTACTGGTTGCAGTGAAATCATGGACACATTGCTCCATTTTGTGGCTGTGTACATATGGAACTATGTGTCCCTGATTTCACTGCAACCAGTGATGGTGGGTTTACACGCCGCGATATCGGCGTCCAACTCCGACCCAACTCCGACAAAAAGTCACGTGGGTTGCGAGTTGGACCCGATATCGTGTGCGCGTTGTACGGTTTGAGCGTACAACGCAATGCTGGAACGATGCCAAAACGATATCGGAGTTGAATAGCCGAGCTATTCAACTCCCCGATATCGCATGGCCGTTGTAGCAGCATCGCAGCGTGTGACAGCCCAACTCCGATCTGTACTCGCACCTCACCCATTAACTCCCATGTTAAATGGTCGTTACTGGGTTGGTGGGCGTACACATCGGAGGGACGTTGTTTCCCGATATCGCAGCGTGTAAACCGCCGATGCAATATCGGGAAAAGGGCTGAAAAAATGCGCGCTCCCGCGCCGTTGCCTTCGATATCGCCGCGATATCGGGACGTGTAACCCCACCATACGTTGTTCAGAAGTTGGACAGATAAGTTGGTGTGTGTAAAGTGGCCATCAGCTGCACATGCCGATTAATGAGATCACCTGCATGTGCAGGGAATGATGTGAGCTCAGCATGTGAGCTCCAGGCATAGAGATCCGCCATGCGTCACTAAACTTAACATTGTGAACGCAGGGACATGTGTAGGCATCAGTTTGTATACGTAGCCATCCCTGTCCGTCATTTTCATGTGTCTGCTGAACGCATCTTGTTGTGTTTCTTGGGAGTATCAGGATGTATGAAAATCCTTACACACAAGGCAGCGTGGAAACAACATGATATGGATTCCAATGGTGGCTCATCTAATGCATGTGGACAGGACGAATGTGCCACTATTGGAGAAAATTTCTCTCCCTCTCTCTCTCTCTCAGACTCTTTCTTACGCTCCCTCATTGGGTTTACCAGTCTCCTACTGCTACTTCCAGGGCCGCCCATAAAGCTACTTATATATTCATTGCACTGTCTGGCAAACAGCCAGTCACAGAGGCAGATACTCTGTGAAAGCTTCTGTGATTGGCTGTTGCAGTCATACTGCATTTCCTCAATGTAGAAGGTAATTGTGCTTGGTTGCCATATACATTAGTGTATGGCAACCAACCTGCCATCATAGGGTGGTAAATAAATAATTTAAAAAAAAAAACGCATGGGGCTTTGCAGTATTTTTCAGTCTCACCCAATGAAAGTGGGCAGTTGCGAGCTGCCACTCTCAGCTGTGTAATTTTACCATGGCCGGCAAAAAAAAATGCGTGGACTCCACCCTATTTTTAATTGCCAGCCAAGGTAAAACTAGGCAGCTGATGCTAGATATTCTCAGCGGGGTGAGGGCTCTTTGTTTAAAGGCCACCCACGTTAAAGAATAGCAGCCCACAGCCACCCCTGAAAATGGTGCATTCATGAGAAGCGCCATTTCCAGGTGCTTCACCAGGCTCTTCCAGAGACCCTGGTGGGGGTGGCATTCTAGGTAATAAGGGGTTAATAGTTAATAGCTAGTAAAGCAAAGCTGGTATTATACCCCAAGATTCTTAATGTCAGGTCAAGTTAGAAATGGCCATTAGGAATCTCAAATAAATAGTTAAGATACAACACAGAGAAAAAAATTATTTATTAGAAATAAAAACACAGACTTAGAGATGCCATGTTTATTATTCCTTCCCCACCTTCGTATCCATCCACGATCCTCATCTTCTCTGTCTTCTCTCATGAACAGATGAAGCTCTGCTACCTCAGAGACCACACAGGAGGAAAAATGCTTTTGTTCCCAGTGGTCTCTGATCACTGAATGAGTGAGCAGACACTTGCAGAGTGGTAAGCAGTGATTTCACAGAGGATACTGTTGCCATATTAACCGAACGATCGTTTACTACAGAAACAGTGAACTTGGATCACCACAGTTAACTCTTTTCTTACCATGCCGCTATCCCTGCAGCTCCTGAATGAGCCGGCTCACTCAGTAGCTGCAGAAGTTAACTCCCTGCTTACCACGCCGCTATTCCCATGGCTCATTCAAGAGCTGCGGGGATAGTGGCGCGGTAAGCAGGGAGTTAACTGCAGGGATCTGAGGTCACCATTGCTATAGTAACGGCTTGTTTGTATGGCCGTATGGTAATTATTCTTCTAGACTACATATATAGTCTGACTGAGCAGTCGCCATGGCTGCATTCTTCCCACTTCGATGCTAGGATCATGATCCCGGTGGGTGTGATCATTCATCCTGAAGCATGGTCATTCAGACAGGAGTGCACACCCAATTCAAAATTCTTGTACCTCCTTCCGGTGATGTCACGCTGCCAGCCGAATGTCATTTCCGGTCTGGTGCATTGTGGGGGATTATCGGGTGTACGGGCCAGCTTCGGAATCCACACAGCGCATGCTCTGGAGCTGGCCTGTATGCCATAAGGTAGATAGCAAGTTCCCAGACCTTGTATTAAAATTGAATGATTTCTGGCCTTTTTGTGGCTATCAACCACATCAGCAGCCTCTGCGCAGCATGTCTGCACAGAGGCTGCCGATGCAGTTCATAACCCGGTGTTCGAGGGGTTAATAACATGCTGGTGTGGTCGCAGCATATGTCAAGAGAGTGTTCTCACTCTCTAGACACATTGTGTCATCACACCATGGGTCTGCAGTGGTTAACTCCTAAGTAAAATCATAGCCGCTAATTGTCGGGTGATTTCTCAGAAGTGCAGAAGCTGGCGGTAGGTCTTTACACAATTAGCGTACAGCACATTGGTACAGGCTCCTGCATGGAGCTATCCGAGGTGCTGTACGCTATTTACGTACAGCACAAACCCGGCATCTCCTTGCCTGAGCTGTCCGAGGTGCTGTAATGACATTCATTACAGTATCAGCTGCTTTGTTACTGTAAATGCGGAGCTGTCCCTGCGGATGTCTAGACAGGGCTTCAGCATCTGGATCTTTCCATCACTATGTTTTCAGCACCACGGCCACAGGGACAGCTCCACATTTACAGTAACAGAGTGGCTGGTATTGTAATGAATGTCATTACAGCACCTCGGACAGCTCAGGCAAGGAGATGCCGGGTCTGTTCTGTACGTAAATAGCGTACAGCACCTCGGACAGCTCCATGCAGGAGCCTGTACCAATGTTCTGTACGCTAAGTGCGTCAAGACCCGCCGCTGGCTTCTGCACTTCTGAGAAATCACCCGACAATTAGCGGGAAATTCAAACTTCGGGACTTTGACAGCCGCAGAGTTAAAATTCACTGACAAATGCTGTCCGCGGTCCTTCAGGACCGCGGACAGCATCACACTCACATGCAGCACACACGCACTTACACTATCAGCACACTCACATGCATACAGCCATGCACACTCACCACATGCACCACACACACCCAAAAACACGCATATGACTCAGATCACTGTCGTGCATCAAACACGGTCCATGTTTGATGCACGACAGTGTGCCTTCAGCCTTAGGGATGTAGTAGCAAGGTACATGGACAGGTAGTGACTAGTGGTGAGCGAGTATAATCGTTATATATTCGCTACTCGCAGGGATAATACGGTATTCACAACACTCCTTACTCGGCGAGTATCACAGGTGCTTGTGAGTGATGTGTCAATTGTGAACAATTTGACACAAATTGACAGCTCCCTTCAGTAAACAATGGGAGCTGGTACCTCCCTGAGAGCCTCTTGAATGTTAGGGTCTCTCTGGGGGGCACAGCAAGTGGTTTAGGCATTGAAATCGTAAAAAAGGCCACTCTCCCACCTTGTCTGGGAAAGACTCATGTTATGGTCGGATGTGTGCGTGCGGAGCCTATTACTAATTGACTAACATTGGACTCGCTATTCGGACGAAAATGCCAGTATTAAAAACTACTTGTTACCAGTATAGGGAGTGTGAATATTTTGTTACTCGCTCATCACTAGTAGTGACAGGTTTAGGGGTAAAAATGAGCTGACAGGTTCCCTTTAAAAAAATCAAAGTGTTTATTTTTTATCAATTAACAAAATGCAAATTGATGAACAAAAGAGAAATCTAAATCAAATCATTATTTTGTGTGACTGACCACTGCCTTCAAAACAATATCAGAGCATTAACTTTTTTAGGGAGACATGCACACAGTGTTTAAAGGACCTCAGCATGGAGGTTGTTCCAAACATCTTGGAGAACTAACCACAGATCTGTCAGTGTAGACTTGTGCAAATCCTTCTGTCTCTTCATGTAATTCTATCATGCAACACCTTCAGGGAGGCTTCTGATTGATTCAATATGTTTTCCACAGAAGAATGACCCCAAACATACAGCTAATGGGATTAAGGACTATCTTCACAGTAAAGAAGAACAAGGCGTCCTGGAAGCAATGATATGGCGCCAAAGAGCCCTGATCTCATTATCCAGTCTCTCTGGGATTACATGAAGAGGCAGAAGGCTTTGCACAAGCCTCACACAAAGAAGATCTGTGGTTAGTTCTCCAAGATGTTTGGAACAACCTCCCTACCGAGATCGTTCAAAACTCAGTGCAAGTTTAGCTAGAAGAATTGATGCTTTGATTCTGTTTTGAATGCAAAGAATGGTCACAACTAATATTGATTTGACTTAAAGAGGTTGTACACTACTTTAAAATTGATGGTCTATCCTTAGGATAGGTCATCAAAGTCTGATTGGTAGGAATTTGACATCTGGACGATCAGCTGTTCCTGGCAGTAGTGGACAACCTCTTTAATTATAAGAAAATAAACTAATAAAACTTCTATTTTTGAAAACATTCTTACTTTGCAGCATTTTTTCCACATGTATCTAAAACTTTTGTAAGTACTTTACAAATAACATATTGCCAGTCTCAGTTCCCTTGTAAATAATAATAACAATAATATGGGCAATGGATGTCTGCGGCTTATTCCATGATGTATACAGATGCCAGCACTCATTGATAAGGCAGAGTTGGGCCATGTACCTTTTCGTGTTGCAAATATCATTGAATGTAGTTAACCTATTTTAATGACCATTTGTGCAAAATATTTAGGAATGCTAATGTAATGCTAGTTAAGTGTTTATATGCATGTTGCATGTCTAAGGCAAAAAAAATTATAGGAAATCATATACATAGATATGTATGTATGAAAAATTTCAGATTATCCAGCACAGGCTCCACAGTGTAACTATTCCATAAACTGTAACTTTTATTTAGGATTATTAAAAACGTTCATTCTCTCCTTGCAGCTGATAAAATAACTTGTATACTCTGGGGTATATATATATATATATATATATATACAGTTAGGGCCAGAAATATTTGGACAGTGACACAATTTTCGCGAGTTGGGCTCTGCATACCACCACATTGGATTTGAAATGAAACCTCTACAACAGAATTCAAGTGCAGATTGTAACATTTAATTTGAAGGGTTGACCAAAAATATCTGATAGAAAATGTAGGAATTGTACACATTTCTTTACAAACACTCCACATTTTAGGAGGTCAAAAGTAATTGGACAAATAAACATAACCCAAACAAAATATTTTTATTTTCAATATTTTGTTGCGAATCCTTTGGAGGCAATCACTGCCTTAAGTCTGGAACCCATGGACATCACCAAACGCTTGGTTTCCTCCTTCTTAATGCTTTGCCAGGCCTTTACAGCCGCAGCCTTCAGGTCTTGCTTGTTTGTGGGTCTTTCCGTCTTAAGTCTGGATTTGAGCAAGTGAAAAGCATGCTCAATTGGGTTAAGATCTGGTGATTGACTTGGCCATTGCAGAAGGTTCCACTTTTTTGCACTCATGAACTCCTGGGTAGCTTTGGCTGTATGCTTGGGGTCATTGTCCATCTGTACTATGAAGCGCCGTCCAATCAACTTTGCAGCATTTGGCTGAATCTGGGCTGAAAGTATATCCCGGTACACTTCAGAATTCATCCGGCTACTCTTGTCTGCTGTTATGTCATCAATAAACACAAGTGACCCAGTGCCATTGAAAGTCATGCATGCCCATGCCATCACGTTGCCTCCACCATGTTTTACAGAGGATGTGGTGTGCCTTGGATCATGTGCCGTTCCCTTTCTTCCCCAAACTTTTTTCTTCCCATCATTCTGGTACAGGTTGATCTTTGTCTCATCTGTCCATAGAATACTTTTCCAGAACTGAGCTGGCTTCTTGAGGTGTTTTTCAGCAAATTTAACTCTGGCCTGTCTATTTTTGGAATTGATGAATGGTTTGCATCTAGATGTGAACCCTTTGTATTTACTGTCATGGAGTCTTCTCTTTACTGTTGACTTAGAGACAGATACACCTACTTCACTGAGAGTGTTCTGGACTTCAGTTGATGTTGTGAACGGGTTCTTCTTCACCAAATAAAGTATGCGGCGATCATCCACCACTGTTGTCATCCGTGGACGCCCAGGCCTTTTAGGGTTCCCAAGCTCACCAGTCAATTCCTTTTTTCTCAGAATGTACCCAACTGTTGATTTTGCTACTCCAAGCATGTCTGCTATCTCTCTGATGGATTTTTTCTTTTTTTTCAGCCTCAGGATGTTCTGCTTCACCTCAATTGAGAGTTCCTTTGACCGCATGTTGTCTGGTCACAGCAACAGCTTCCAAATGCAAAACCACACACCTGGAATCCACCCCTGACCTTTTAACTACTTCATTGATTACAGGTTAACGAGGGAGACGCCTTCATAGTTAATTGCAGCCCTTAGAGTCCATTGTCCAATTACTTTTGGTCCCTTGAAAAAGAGGAGGCTATGCATTACAGAGCTATGATTCCTAAACCCTTTCTCCGATTTGGATGTGGAAACTCTCATATTGCAGCTGGGAGTGTGCACTTTCAGCCCATATTATATATATAATTGTATTTCTGAACATGTTTTTGTAAACAGCTAAAATAACAAAACTTGTGTCACTGTCCAAATATTTCTGGCCCTAACTGTATATATATATATATATATACATATATATATATTATAGAAAAAATATTGAGCAGCACACAACTCGGGGTGCAAATCTGTCCAGCAAACCAACCTTTGCTACAGAATACTAGAAAAAATGACAGCAGCACTCCCACGTCCGGTACTTTAGAAGCCTTTATTCAGGCCTTCAGGGCGACCATGTGCGACGTTTCAGTCACCAAGTGACTTTTGTTTAGCAACTAGTCCTTGCCGACATGCCTCTTTTTAAACTATCACATTTGCATAATCAGTGTGTATCAATTATTAATTCTACAAGTTTATACACGTCATACAGTGAATCCTTTCCAAAACACCCTGCACATAGATCTATATATCAGTAACCAGTGATTTTGTGCCATTACATCATTATACAGTATATCTGAATCACTCATACATTAATATTACCCTTAAATAGTGCTTTAATTGGGACTCCATCCCAGGTGGGGCGAAGATCGTCGCCATAGCAGCCGTTCTATCATACCAGGACGCCCCTATAATACATATCTGTGCTCGACGCCCTGGGGCCGTCGCACCGGAAGTTGCGTCATCCCCACTGCGTCCAGCATCTCCGTTGCTATAGCAAACCGGAAATGCTGCGGGCGCCATCTTAGTGCTCCCCTCGCATGCGCACTACAGCACAATACCTCAGAACTGCAGTCCGGCCGCTATTAAGCTCCTCACTTAATCCTTCTGAACCAATTTGACAGGTGTCGCTCAAAACACCTCACTAGCGTTCCTACTGCGCCACCAATGTTATATCCACTGCATAACAATGCACTTATATGTACTTTTATAAAAATTTATGGATTTGCATAATTATAAATATAAATATAAACAGGGTACAGCCAGGGCATTCATAACACATCCAAACCCCTCTCCCATTGGCACACCATGTCACAGCCCCCATGAGGACCACATACATGGGTCCCATATAGCCACATGGCCCGGGGTCAACAGGGATACCACAGTCACACCCCCCGGCTACCCGGCAATATAAATGCCACAACAAGAAAACTAATTTGCAATTTTTAATAACGCAAAACAGGTAACGCATTAGCCATAATGTAAATTTCCATTAGAAGAAGGGGATACACCCCAGAGTGCTGCAGGAATTAAGTACTGTCATAGATAGACCATTATTTTTAATATTTAAAGACTCCATAATAACAGGGTCTGTACCACAGGACTGGCGTATAGCAAATGTGGTGCCAATATTCAAAAAGGGGACAAAAACTGAACTTGGAAATTATAGGCCAGTAAGCTTAACCTCTACTGTGGGTAAAATCCTAGAGGGTTTTCTAAGAGATGCTATACTGGAGTATCTGAAGAAAAATAACCTCATGACCCATTATCAACATGGTTTTACGAGGGACCGTTCCTGTCAAACTAATCTGATAAGCTTCTATGAAGAAGTAAGTTCTGGACTGGACCAAAGAAATGCAGTGGATGTGGTGTATATGGACTTTTCAAAAGCTTTTGATACGGTGCCACACAAAAGGTTGATACATAAAATGAGGGCAATGGGGATAGGGGAAAATATGTGTAAGTGGGTTAAGAACTGGCTTAGTGATAGGAAACAAAGGGTGGTTATTAATGGAACACACTCAGAATGGGTCACAGTTAACAGTGGGGTACCACAGGGGTCAGTGTTGGGCCCGCTTCTATTTAATATATTTATTAATGACCTTGTAGGGGGCATACAGAGTAGAATCTCAATATTTGCAGATGACACTAAACTCTGCAGGGTAATCAATACAGAGGAGGACAATTTTATATTACAGGAGGATTTATGTAAACTAGAAGCTTGGGCTGCTAAATGGCAAATGCGCTTTAATGGGGATAAATGTAAAGTCATGCACTTGGGCAGAGGAAACAAAAGGTATAATTATGTGCTTAATTGTAAAACACTGGGCAAAACTGTCACTGAAAAAGACCTGGGTGTATGGGTAGATGACAAATTCACATTTAGTGGCCAGTGTCAGGCAGCTGCTGCAAAGGCAAATAAAATAATGGGATGCATTAAAAGAGCATAGATGCTCATGAGGAGAACATCATTTTACCTCTAAACAAGTCACTAGTGCGACCACACTTAGAATACTGTGTACAATTCTGGTCTCCGGTGTATAAGAAAGACATAGCTGAACTAGAGCGGGTCCAGAGAAGAGCGACAAAAGTCATTAGAGGGCTAAGGGGTCTGCAATACCAAGACAGGTTATTAAACTTGGGGTTATTTAGCTTGGAAAAACGAAGGCTTAGGGTGATCTTATAATAATGTATAAATATATGAGGGGACAGTACAGAGACCTTTCTAATGATCTCTTTACTCTTAGGCCTGAGACTGGGACAAGGGGGCATCCTCTACGTCTGGAGGAAAGAAGGTTTAATCATAATCACAGACGCGGATTCTTTACTGTAAGAGCAGTGAGACTATGGAACTCTCTACTACATGCTGTTGTAATGAGTGAGTCACTACTAACATTTAAGAAGGGCCTGGATGCCTTTCTTGAAAACTATAATATTACCAGTTATACATACTAGATTCTTTGATAGGGCGTTGATCCAGGGAATTAGTCTGATTGCCGTATCTGGAGTCAGGAAGGAATTTTTTTCCCCCAATGTGGAGCTTAGTGTTGCCACATGGGTTTTTTTTGCCTTCCTCTGGATCAACATGTTAGGCTATGGGTTGAACTAGATGGACTTAAAGTCTTCCTTCAACTTTAAAAACTATGTTACTAAGTTACTATGTAAGAACATAAATATCAGCGTTTTTACACAATATGAAAACAGGGCACCTTTCATACTCGGCTGCCTGGAGTGACTACCGCCCTCCCATGGGATTGATGAGAATCTCCAATTCAGTGTAGGTGCTGTAAGAAACCAAAAGGTTATTAAAAACAGTGCATTTATCGTGACTAGTGAATTACAGTACTAATCTCATGACAAATCCAGATCATAAAGCGACTGCCAACCTGTATTCTGCATTCAAACCATTAGGTTTTATCGTATTTAACCGCCTTATCCACTGCAACTCTTTTATGTGCAACAACCTGGTCCTATCTCCCCCTCTCCTCATCGGGGTACCACATCAATGATCCGAAACTTAAGGTCTTTTTCTAAATGTTTCATATTGGTGAAATGCTTTGGCACGGGCAAATCCTTCCTTTTCTGGCGTATTGTGCATCTATGCTGTACAATCCTTGTTTTACATTCCAAAGTGGTTTCACCCACATACCACAATCTGCACAGACATTCCAGTAAATAAATTACGTGGTCTGTCGCACAGGTTGTGAATCTACTATATAATTGCCTAAGGTTCTCTGTCTGTCACGGAAATCGCGCGCCAGGGCAGTGAGAGAGGAGTATGCAAAACAGCCGTGCGCATTCAAAATTCGCGCCAAGCTGAAACCCGGCAACAGCGGCGCATTGGCACCGCTATCGCCGGGATACACGCGTCCGGCCGTGGCCATCGTCGGGAGATCAGCGGCGTTAGCCGGTCATCTCCCGGCTGCTCACAGCGGTAGTGCCCTGCGCGGATTCAAACCGCACGCCAAGCCACGGTATTTTTCTGATTGGTCGCCACGGAAGTAGTGCAGCTTCAAACTGTGTGCGTCTTAGCGGGAAATATGAATCCCGCTGCTGAGCCGCGATGACCAATGAGAGAAGCGGCATTCAAACTACGGGCTGCTTCTCTCATTGGTCACCGCGTTCAGCGCCGACCAGAGGAGTGGCGTGCACCAAGGCGCCATACACTGAGCGCCTTGGCGCGCACCGCTCCTCTGATTGGGTGCCGCGTTTACCCAAACACAGAAGCTGTATAAATACAAGAGGGGTGGGGGACAAGAGGCGCAATAGTTCCCTATCACTAGAGACACTACAAGATGCAAAGGTGGTGATGTGGAACCACTCACCTGATTCAGTTGTGATCCCCACAACTGGTTGAAAGAGCATTAATACTCCGGCTGCTGGATTTGAGCAGCGTGGACCGTGATACACCTTTCTTTCCCATCATCTTCTCGATCACAGAAGCGGCGCGCGCCAAAGCACCATATTTAAAATACACAGTGCATGCATAGAGAGATGATAAATAAATATAGCATACATAGATGATAGACACATAGGTAGATGATAGATAGATATCGTGTATTCATTGCATTATTCTTAAATCTTCGTAAATAAACTACATACATATTCTAGAATACCCGATGCGTTAGAATCGGGCCACCATCTAGTATACGTATATATATGTCCAGCAAATAAAGAATTAAAAAGCCGGGCACCCACATATGGTATGTTATTATCAGGCCAGCCAGATCCTGTCTGTACACCTTAATGGTACCTTCACACGCCGCTACCGAAGGTAGCAACAGGTAGGCACCGCACGTGCACGCGCGCATTTTCAACGGTTCCTAACGGTACCTGATACCGCAATTACACGCCGCCACAAGGTGCTCCACAGAAGGTATTTTCGATCCCCGGAAGTGCCGACGAATGCCGCAGGTTACCTTCTGTGGAGCACCTTCCCTGATTTACACGCCGCTACCACAAGGGAATCTGGGCATACATAGTGTGCGCCGTAAGTACATAGGCGTGACAGAGTAGTGTATTACCGACGCTCGTACGGTGATTGGACAATGCAATAACATCATGATTGGCCAGCCAGCGCAGAGAGGTTGGCTAATACATGACGCTATTGCAAATGTGTATTGTGACTGGCCAGCTCGTTAAATATGCCGCCCTGTGCAGGGACAGCCAATGGGTACACATTAGCTTCCACCAATGATAGCTGATGGGGCGTGGTATACATGACGCTCAAGCACGCCCCAGGTAACTCAAATACTGTACCTGTGCCCCGATTACACGCCGCTAC
>JARQOC010000011.1:77299222-77367209 GCA_033576535.1 Allobates femoralis
GTGCTGTATATACCCCTGGGGCTGGTGCTGTATATACCCCTGGGGCTGCTGCTGTATATACCCCTGGGGCTGGTGCTGTATATACCCCTGGGGCTGGTGCTGTATATACCCCTGGGGCTGGTGCTGTATATACCCTGGGCTGCTGCTGTATATACCCCTGGGGCTGCTGCTGTATATACCTCTGGGGCTGCTGTATACTACCACTGGGGCTGCTGCTGTATATACCACTGGGAAGGCTGCTGTAACACTGCTGGGGCCTGTATGTACAACTGGGGAGGCTGCTGTATACCACACTGCTGGGGCTGTATACTACCACTGGGGAGGCCTGTATACCACTGGGGGGCCTGTATACCACACTGCTGGTGGCTGTATACCTGTGCTGGGGTCCACCCTCGGGTTATACACGAGTCAATAGGTTTTCCCAGATTTTGGGGGCAAAACTAGGGGTCGCCTTATACACGGGTCGGCTTATACACGAGTATATACGGTATATAATTCCACATGTGTTAATTCATAGTTTTGATGCCTTCAGTGTGACTCTACAATTTGCATAGTCATGAAAATACAGAAAACTCTGTGAATGAGAAGGTGAGTCCAAACTTTTGGTCTGTACTATATATATATATATATATATATATATATATATATATATATATATATACAGTCATGGCCAAAAGTATTGACACCCCTGCAATTCTGTCAGATAATACTCTAGTATTATTATCTTCATTTAATTTGTCTTCAATGAAAAAAACACAAAAAGATTTGTCCTAAAGCCAAATTGGATATAATTCCACACCAAACATAAAAAAGGGGGTGGACAAAAATCATGTCATGCTTCTCTAATTTGTGTAATTAACAGCACCTGTAACTTACCTGTGGCACCTAACAGGTGTTGGCAATAACTAAATCACACTTGCAGCCAGTTGACATGGATTAAAGTTGACTCAACCTCTGTCCTGTGTCCTTGTGTATACCACATTGAGCATGGAGAAAAGAAAGAAGACCAAAGAACTGTCTGAGGACTTGAGAAACCAAATTGTGAGGAAGCATGAGCAATCTCAAGGCTACAAGTCCATCTCTAAAGACCTGAATGTTCCTGTGTCTACCGTGCGCAGTGTCATCAAGAAGATTAAAACCCATGGCATCGTGGCTAACCTCCCTAGATGTGGACGGAAAAGAAAAATTGAAGAGAGATTTCAACGCAAGATTGTGCGGATGGTGGATAAAGAACCTCGACTAACATCCAAACAAGTTCAAGCTGCCCTGCAGTCCGAGAGTACAACAGTGTCAACCCGTACTATCCGTCGGTGTCTGAATGAAAAGGGACTGTATGGTAGGAGACCCAGGAAGACCCCACTTCTTACCCCGAGACATAAAAAAGCCAGGCTGGAGTTTGCCAAAACTTACCTGAGAAAGCCTAAAACGTTTTGGAAGAATGTTTTCTCTTTTTGGGCAAAGGCATCAACATAGAGTTTACAGGAGAAAAAAAGAGGCATTCAAAGAAAAGAACAAGGTCCCTAGGTTCCCTGATGTTTTGGGGTTGCTTTGCTGCCTCTGGCACTGGACTGCTTGACCGTGTGCATGAAGACTACCAACAAATTTTGCAGCATAATGTAGGGCCCAGTGTGAGAAAGCTGGGTCTCCCTCAGAGGTCATGGGTCTTCCAGCAGGACAATGAGCCAAAACACACTTCAAAAAGCACTAGAAAATGGTCTGAGAGAAAGCACTGGAGACTTCTAAGGTGGCCAGCAATGAGTCCAGACCTGAATCTCATAGAACACCTGTGGAGAGATCTAAAAATGGCAGTTTGGAGAAGGCACCCTTCAAATATCAGGGACCTGGAGCAGTTTGCCAAAGAAGAATGGTCTAAAATTCCAGCAGAGCATTGTAAGAAACTTATTGATGGTTACCGGAAGTAGTTGATCGCAGTTATTTTGGCTAAAGGTTGTGCAACCAAGTATTAGGCTGAGGGTGCCAATACTTTTATCTGGCCCATTTTTGGAGTTTTGTGTGAAATGATCAATGTTTTGCTTTTTGCTTCATTCTCTTTTGTGTTTTTTCATTGAAGACAAATTAAATGAAGATAATAATAGCAAAGAATTTGTGATTGCAATCATTGTCAGGAAGAAACTGAGTATTATCTGACAGAATTGCAGGGGTGTCAATACTTTTGGCCAACACTGTATATATATATATATATATATATATATATATATATATATATATATATATATATATCAACACAGTTAGGACTGAAAGTGTTGGCACCCCTGAAATTCTTCCAGAGTTATTGCAATTATTGCAATTGCGTTTTGTTATACACATCTATTTCCTTTGTGTGTATTGGAACAACACAGAAGATAACAGAAAAAATGGCAAATTGGACATAATTTCACACTAAACTCCAAAAATGGGCCGGATAAAATTGTTGGCTACTTTCCACAATTGTGGGTAACAACTTTGTTTCAAGAATGTGATGCGCATTCAAACTCACCTGTGGTAATTAACAGGAGTGGGCAATATAAAAATCATATCTGAAACCAGATAAAAAGGAGAGAAGTTGACTAAATCTTTGCATTGTGTGTGTCTGTGAGTGCAACACAAACCATGGAGAATAGAAATAGGAGATATTTAATATTTGAAAAATATCATCAATCTTAAAGGGAACCTGTCACCTGGATCTAAGCCCCTACACTATCACTACCTGTCCCTGCACCTTCCAGGCTGCTCCCTATCTATCCCTCTCTGAGCTAAATCCACCCTATAAAACAGCAGAAAAATAACTTCTAACTTACAGAAGTCCCTGACGCTGGGGACTGAGAAGGCGGGCCCAGGCTCCATTCTGCCCTCCTCGATGCAGCAGCACACGGCGCTGGGCGGTGTTATTCTTTCTTCATCGCCACCATCCTCCATTTGGAATCTCCCACCCGCTTTACACTGTAAGGTAGTGGTTAGGATCAGCACGACAGAAGGCAGTGACTCAGGTATTTACTAACACAGCACACAGTTTAATGGCACAGTTCAGGTTTTCACAGGCCTCCAGGTTCCGGGGCGCAGCCAAGTACAACCTCATACAATCCCAACAGCTGATATAGAAGCTCTGTACCGTCCCCCGGGTAGGCTGTGTTAGGTCAGCACACAGCCTCTCTCTCTTCACTGTCCGCTCATTAGCATCATGAACATCCACTCTGAGAGAGCTCACAGGCTGTGTTAAATCTTCACACAGCTCTCTACACAGCAGCTCCTGCTGCTGTCCTGACACACTCCACCCCCTCCCCACAGCCCAGGGCAGCTCATATCATCTCCTATTCACCCGCACACCTGGGTGTCAGTGTTTTCAATCAGCACTCAGCTCCAGCAGCAGCTAACCCTGTGTGTGCTGCTACCGAGCAGAAGATACAATCTCCCATATGCTGTGTCCCGGTCAGGGGACACATCGAAGTCGCATCACCACAACATGATAGGTGTAAAGCAGGCGGGAGATTCCAAATGGAGGAGGCGGCAATGAAGAAAGAATAATGTTGTCCAGCGGGGCGTGTGCTGCTGCATCGAGGAGGGGCAGAATGGAGCCTGGGCCGCCTTTTCGGTCCCCAGCTTCAGGGACTTCTGTAAGTTATAAATTATTTTTCTGCTGTTTTATAGGAAGGATTTAGCTCAGAGAGGGATAGATAGGGAGCAGCTAGGAAGGTGCAGGGACAAGTAGTGAGAGTGTAGGGGCTTAGATCCAGGTGACAGGTTCCCTTTAAGGTAACGAGTTAATCTTCAGAGATCTTGATGTTTCTTTATCCACAATGCACTATATAATCAAGAAGTTTACAACCCATGTCACTATATCTAATCTCCCTGGATGTGAAAGGCAGAGAAAAATTGCTGAAAGATTGCAACAGAAGAATAATCTAGATGGCGGATAAGCAGCTACAATCAAGTTCCAAAGAAATTCAAGCTGTCCTGCAGGCTCAGGGTGCATCTCTGTCAGCATGAGCTGTCCATCAACATTTGAATGAAATGAAACAGGATGGCAGGAGACCCAGGAGGACCCTAATGCTGAGACAGAGACATAAAAAGCTAGACTGCAGTTTGCCAAAAGGTACGTGAGTAAGCCGAAATCCTTTTGGGAAAGCATCTTGCAGACACATGAGACCAAGATAGAGCTGTTTGGTAAAGCGCATTATTCTACTGCTCACCAAAAATGGAATGAGGCCTACAAAGAAAAGAGCACAGTACCTACAGTCATATATGATCAAGGTTCAAACATGTTTGGGGGGGAAATGTTTTCTGCCTTTGGTATTGGGTGCCTTAACTGTTTGGTAATGCTTCAATCCTCTTTAATCCAATGCCCCATGCAACGTTTCGATCAACAAGTGATCTTTATCAAGCATACAGCAGTAGTGCAAAAACATTGTTTATATAGTACAAAACCCACCCTCCTGATTATGCACACCAATCAAATAACCTATACATTAATTAGATTAAAAAAAGACACATTAAACATTTTAAAACATATCCCAGATCGACCCAACATGAACAATAAGTCCATAGGTCATCCTTCCTTTGTTTATCATGCTCATCGGTACCTCAATGTGATCAGGATTGCATAAGGAGTAATTCCGGGTCCATAAATAATAATAACCCAATATCCAATCATAGCGCCGCATAGTCTGTAGTCATGTAACCTGCCGTGCCATAATGGTTCACGTGATGCGCGTCATCACCCACGGACCAATCGCATAGCAGTCATGTGGTGCGCGTTATCACTCACGGACCAATCACAATGTCTCTTGTTATCCGCATGCGCCGGTGTCCTCATCCGATTGGCTCACCGAGTGCAAGCCATGACCTCTCTCTCCTAAAGGACCTCTTATCCGTCCATCAAAGCGGGCCGAAAATCACAGTTTCCACAGTCCATAACAGGCATCCCATTATCTCATATGGTAACTATAGCTACCGTATATACTTTGTAGGTACAAAACTTAAGATCTTACAAATAATCAACTTTGTATTGGCATAGGTATATTATAGCATACAACCCATATCGGTATTTGCAATTTTTATGAGACATATCATCATAAGTGTCAAGTATATAATAACTATAGTTTTAAATCTTATCTTCCATAAAATAACATACATATTGGCATAGGTATAATATATTCATATATCCCACATCGTTATTCGTGGGACACATTCACATATATCATCATGAGTATTAGGTATATTTGGAGCCCCCTATTTATCACCAATACCAATAGTAGAAATCCAACAATGTAGTAATATCTATAGGGGGACCCAAAATCATACCCTCACTCTTACAAACCACAAAACAGGACACGGACATACCCCAATGTGTTCATCATAAAAGATTACATCATCATCCCCATTCTTGTATGCAAAGGAAATCATCAAAAGGGAAGGTCTGGGATAAAATTCAAACAATGTTAAAAACAGTACAACAAGAAGAATTAGCAAAAAACATCATAGATGTCAAGATTACACTAAATCACTTGAGCAAGCAGCCTCGCTGATAGAGTAATTCAAAAATTCCCCCAAGTTCCTTCTTTTTAAGTAGGGACACTGTCACCCCCTCGTCTGAGAGGTGGGACATCATCTATAACTCTATGACACAGTTGATTCACCGTGTGACCAGCTTCTGCAAAGTGTCTTGGTACCGGCAGCTCCGTCATCCCCCGTTCTGATAGTGCTCTTATGTTTGCTAATCCTAGCTCTTACTTCCATAGTGGTCTCCCCTACATAAAAGAGACCCTATGGACAACTAACAAGATAGATAACATACTTGCTGGTACATGTTTAACTTCTACTTATCTCATATCTTTTGCCTAAACGAGGATGACAGAAGCTCCGTCCTTTTAACATATTGCCACGGGATGCACAGCCTAAGCAGGTAAAAGTACCCAAACTCGGTTGACCAAACGTAAGCAGTATGTCCCATTTAGAACCTCCCACATCAGACTTCACTAATTTATCCTTTAGGTTGTGCCCCCTTCTATAGGAAAATAAAGGTGGTTGCTTGAATTCATCTACATTTATGTGGCCTTGCTCAAAAGAGGCCAGTGTTTTCTGACAATCCCCTCCACTCTACTGCTCAAATGATTGTATGTTGTTACCAGTAGAATATGCTTATTCTTATCCTCCTGGGGTTTTGGACACAACAGACCATCACGTTTTACATCAAGTGATTTTTGTTTATATCGCTGGAGCTCCCGTTTAGGGTAACCCCGTTGTAAAAAATTATCACACATCTCCTGTAACCTTTGGTCTATTAGTGTTTCATCAGAAACAATTCTCCTAACTCTGAGGAGCTGGCTCAGGATCTGATAGCATGTGAAGTTATGTGGGCTTATCTTGTGTTCATGTTGAATGAATCAAGATGTGTCGAACATTTTGCCTCCATTCTTTTTATCAGTTGTACATGTTTATCCTGTCCCTTAATCTTGTGATTTCCATAACCTCACAACTTTTTCTTCTTGGTGCTTCAATTTCAATGTTGAGGAGTGTAGTTATATGTTTTATCCTTCCATTGAATTATAAATTGAACATGATAAGCCTTTGAAAAAAAGTTTCAACCTCACCTGGACGTAACACCACAATGCACTTTGGGAAGGGAAGTTGAATGAGACCATGAGGTCCTCTAGGCAACCTTCTGCTTGGTTAAACTCTGATTCTCGCGTTCAATTGGATGTTTCTTTAACATGTATCACCTACCTAAATGTTGTTGAATACCACGTACACCATGCCATGCCAAGAATATTTCTAAATAGCAGTGACCTCTTTCAGCACTGTAATGTATACTGCCACACTGTAAAAAATGTTCAGGAACAGTTTGAGGAACATGGTGAAGAGTTCAAGGTGTTGATTTGACCTTCAAAGTCCCCAGATCTTATTCCAAACAGACATCTGTGGAATGTGGTTAAAAAAGAAAACACAAAGAAGCAGCTAACTGCACTCTCACACATCAGTTTATAGCTAAGTAGCGAATGTTCACAAATCTAGAAAAAATACTTCTAGTCTTGTAGATAGAAATAGTGTGGCAACATCCACATATGCAAAAAGTGAGTCTCACACAAAGACATGTATATTTTCTAATCTCTCTGAAGTATTTTTCAGGAATGAATACAAGTTTGCAAATCACTATTAAATGTCAATTAATTATTGCCTCATCAATTTCAAATAACTAAGAACAAATTGCCTCTTCCAACAGTATCCATTGGAGTAAGGCCGGCTTCACACTGCGGGTGTGATCCGATCCGTGGCTGTCAGCTTGACTCGCCGCTGTTATTTCAGGACCACGGCTAGCACCCTGCGAGCCGCGGCCCTGAATCATCAGCAGCATCAGCTGCGTGCAGTTGCACACCGGACCGGAGGGCATATTAGCCCTCCGGTTTTGTGTGCTGATCCGGTCCGGGGCTGTCAGGTTCACCCTAACAGCCACGGATCGGATCACACCCGCAGTGTGAAGGTAGCCTTAGAAGTAAAAACAGAGGGGGTGTTGATGAGGAAATAAAAAGAAACATGTATTATGTGTTAATAGTATCACAATAATGGAAAGGGTATATCACATGATTTCAGAGAGGATATGTAATGACAAAGCGAGGTGAAGCCCATTGTGTTGCGCAAAAGAAGGGAAAACCAGTAAAAAGGTAAAATGGGGGCCTTGACGAAAGGGAGAGGAGTGACTCCTAAATACTCACCTGAAGCTGAACCCGGCACTCCCTATCATCCCTAGAAGTAACCTTACACTCATGTGTGATCACGTGCCTAGGTGCTTGTGACCCTGGCCAGCCCTAGCTAGTGAGTAGGGCAGCAAGATGCTAGTATTTTAACTACAAGACGACAACACATGCAGGGGGATAATCAAGCAGGATGATAGGAAGATGGAAGACCCCTAAACACTTGAGGCTGAACCATGCACTCCCTTTTGTCCTTGGACAGGTCCTTACCCCTGTGAGCGATCACGTGCCTATTCCCTGGTTGAACCAGACTAGCTCTAGCTAGGGAGTAGAAAAACACTAATCTTACTACTGCAATAAACAACACAGGGAGAGAAAAAAATAAGCGGGAATAAAACAACAAATGGAATTCCACAGCTTCCACAAGAACAACTTCTAATGGGAGTCAGCAGCTATAGAACAACTTCTACTGGGAGTCAGCAACTATATCTGGCAAATTGGGGAGTAAGGAGTGAGTTTAAATAATGATAAGGAGTGACAAAAAGGGGCAACAGGTAATGTTAGAGCTATATAGAATCTCAGGAGGATCAAAAAGGAACTCCTAACCCTTCAACACCAAATGAAAATGAATCTGCTCCACTCATATTAATTGCCGAGTGGGAATCCAAAAAGGACCTGTGATCTGAGGTTTGAGGAGGTATGCTCCTTGCCATTGCAGAGTCCAGCAACAATGTTCAGTTCATGTGACTCCTGTTCAAAGGAGGCACCAGGCGATGTATATGAAATGAATGTCAGACTGCACAATGGCTCACCAGCTTTAAGAGTGCCCAAGATGAAGAAACCTCAACTTTCGTACTGGCAACTTGGACATACGGCTTGTGATTCTAGTTGGTCTGAGTTCCTTTTCAGACTCTGGTTGCTTTGGCTCAAGTTCGTAACTTGCAACAATAGAGCAAAGATTGTTGCACAGCCAACTTGGGAGTGATGGCCACATGCTCTGGTCAAGATTAAATGTTGTTCTGAGTCCTATTCTCCACTCAGCTTGTCGCAGGCCAGTAGAGATGAGATGCCAATGCTTGGGAGTAGCTCGTATGGTTTTTACTGCTAGCACACCAGGAAAGATTTCCAATCTTGGTACAGATTATGCAGGTTTTGAGGCAAGCTTGACCTTGTCTAGGATGAAACTGCACTGTAAGTTCTGAAGTACTCAGAGAGGCTGCTGCAGCTGTAGCCTCCATAGACACATCCAGCGGCGGACTGGGGTGTCTGGGGCCCACCAGGAAAATTGACTCCAGGGGCCCACCCACCCGGGCCCACCCATTCTTCAGCTATATGCAAATACCTGTTATCCGTTATACCCATTATAGTGTAGCATTGACTGTAAAACACAGGCGGCTCCTGCACATCACTGTGCGCTCACCATTACTGCGATGTATCATAACTGTAGTTTGCATTAAAGGGATTTTTTGGTGAAAACAAGTTCTCAGCTATGCACAGGTTAGGAAGAATCACTTATTTATTGGTGGAATCCGCACCATCAGAAGAATGTGGAGCTTTGAGTATTTGGTGAGTTTTGTACCTCAGTATTTGTAAGGCCGACTTCACACCACGTTGTGATCAGGTCCGGGGCTGCCCGATGTGAATCAGACAGCCCCGGACCCGATTTTGACATAATGCAGCCCTATGGTGCTGAACAGGGCCGGATGGCAGCTATCTGCCATCCGGTTTTGTCCCTGTCTGCCAGCATCAGGCTGCAAATGATTTTTGCCCTGGACACAAAAACGGAGCTTGCATCATTTTTGTGTCTGGGGCAAAAAATTTAAGCAAGCCAGATTCCTCCACCAGATTCTCCCGGTTCCAGCACGATCCGGCACCCCCTAACATGATCCGGCACCCCCTAACATGAGAGTCTATGGGGCGCCGGATCGTGCCGGACCTGACAGAGAGTCTGTCAGGTTCCCGGACGCCGGCTGCTGCAGTTCAGCGTGAGCTCCACTCAACTTCAGCCCCAGGAGCTGTCCCCGGTGAAGAGGTTCAGCACCATTTCAGTAGGGGACTGCTCCTGAAGCTGTGCTCTGCAGAATCTGGCTACAAACAGGACCGGAGGGCATATTAACCCTCCGCTTCTATTTGTCCGGACCTGTCAGGCTGTGTCCAGTGCCTCCTGCAAAGCATCGGACACAGCCTGACAGGGGAAAATGCGTGGTGTGAAGCCGGCCGAAGACAAAACCAGGAGTAAAGCAATCAGAGCTAATATTTTATGCATTTCTCACTCACTTCTGGTTTTGTCTTATAAATACCGAGGTCACCAAATGCTCAACTTGCTTTCTCTGGCAAACCTCTGCATCTCTGCTGCTGTGTCACAGGACAGGGAGGAGTTAAACATCTAAGTATTTAATATCTATTGGAAATAAAAAAGTTTCCACTTATTGATATCAGATAAAATAAATGACCGACCAAAATCCACTCTACCAAGACCAATATTATCAGATAGAAGTCAGAAATACACCACCACACCGTGACCAGATCACATACTACCACGACATAGAGCCCAAATAATGCCACATACCAGACAAATACCGCCACCCCATGACGAAAGCACATAATACCACCACATAGTGATAAAATACTACCACATACAAGGTATAAATACTGCCACACCATGAGACCACATATGACCACCACATAGTGACCGAATAATACCATATACAAGGGACAAATACCGTCATGTCATGACCAAAGCACATAATGCCACCACAGTGACAAATAACACTAAATTAATAAAAATGTAAAAAAGCTCTGTATATTGGGTTAGAGTATAGGTAATACAGTTATTACCAGTGACATTATACACAGGAGTTCTATATATAGTTTCAGTGTACAGGTAATACAGTGATCACCGGTGACATTATACACACGAGGTCTGTATATAGTGTACAAGCTATACAGTTATCACCAGTGACATTATACACAGAAGCTCTGTATATAGTGTCGGTCTACAGGTAATGCAATGATCACCATTGACATTATACACAGGAACTCTGTATATACAGTCAGTGTGTGTGAATATGTAATACATGTAGCTTCTCCCCCCATGTTCCATGTAGCTTCTCCTCACATCCATCCATGTACCTTCTCCCTCTATCCCCCCATCCATCCATCTTCTCCCCCCTGTTCCATGCCGCCCCCATCCATCCCATTCTGCCCCCTCTTCCAGGCCGCCCCATCCATCCATCCATTCATCCATCCCACTCTGTCTCCCCCAGGCTGCTATCTTCGGCTGTAACAGCGCCTTACCTGACTCCACACTCCTGATCCCGGCAGCTTCTTCTTCTGCGGCTCCTGGTCTCCTGCTTGCGGGCGCCAGGCAGCTTCTTCCTCTGCGGCTCCAAGTCTCCCGCTCACCCGCACCTGGCACCAGGCAGCTTCGTCCTCTGCAGCTCCCGGTCTCCAGCACCAGGTACCCGGAACCTTCTTCTTCTGCTGCTCCCAGTGTCCGGCACCAAGCACCCGGTAGCTTCTTCCTCTGCGGCTCCCAATCTCTGGCACCAGGCAACGGGCAGCTTCTTCCTCTGTGGCTCCCGATCCCCGGCACCAGGCATCTGGCACCCAGCAGCTTCTTCCTCTGCGGCTCCCAGTCTCCGGCACCTGGCAGCACCAGGCACCCGGCAGCACCAGGGGCCCGGCAGCAATAGGCACCCAGGGGCCCGGCAGCACCAGGCACCACTAGGCATCCAGGGCCCGGTCGCACCAGGCACCCAGGGGCCCGGCAGCACCAGGCATCACCAGGGGCCCGGCAGCACCCACTCAGGGATCGCACACAGAGATCACGGGGCCCACTCAGGGATCGCAAACAGAGATCACGGGGCCCACTCAGGGATCGCAAACAGAGATCACGGGGCCCACTCAGGGATCGCAAACAGAGATCACGGGGCCCACTCAGGGAACGCACACAGAGATCACGGGGCCCACTCAGGGATCGCACACAGAGATCACAGGGGCCCACTCAGGGATCGCACACAGAGATCACAGGGGCCCACTCAGGGATTGCACACAGAGATCACAGGGGCCCACTCAGGGATCGCACACAGAGATCACAGGGGCCCACTCAGGGATTGCACACAGAGATCACAGGGGCCCACTCAGGGATCGCACACAGAGATCACAGGGGCCCACTCAGGGATCGCACACAGAGATCACAGGGGCCCACTCAGGGATCGCACACAGAGATCACAGGGGCCCACTCAGGGATCGCACACAGAGATCACAGGGGCCCACTCAGGGATCGCACACAGAGATCACAGGGACCCACTCAGGGATCGTACACAGAGATCACGGGGCGCCGTGAAGTTAGGATCTCGGGGCTCCCCAGTATGGTGCCCTCAGGGAGCTCCCACAGTGTTTGCTTTATACTAAGGTGGCCTGTGATGCCCTGTGGAAGCTCCCTGAGGGCACCATACTGGGGGCAGTAGTAGAAGCAGCATCACATCACACTACATGATGCTGCACTACAGGACTCCCAGCCAGCAGCAGGACAAATGGGAATGGGAAGGTGGAGCACTGCCTGGGACCCTTGGCTCCAGGCTGTTGACTAAGGAGCTCATCTCTTCTGGCAGAAGAGATGGGCTCCTCAGTAACCACCAGAACCCCCCCCCCCCCTGCTCATCTTCCCTGTGCTCATCATTTACCCCTGCTCATCATTCCCCCCTGCTCATAATTCCCCCCTGCTCATGTTCCCCCCTGCTCATCCTCCCCCTGCTCATCATTCCCCCCTGCTCACCATTCCCCCTGCTCATCATTCCCCCCTGCTCACCATTCCCCCTGCTCATCCTCCCCCTGCTCATCATTCCCCCCTGCTCACCATTCCCCCCTGCTCATCCTCCCCCTGCTCATCATTCCCCCCTGCTCACCATTCCCCCTGCTCATCCTCCCCCTGCTCATCATTCCCGCCTGCTCACCATTCCCCCCTGCTCATCCTCCCCCTGCTCATCATTCCCCCCTGCTCACCATTCCCCCCTGCTCATCCTCCCCCTGCTCATCATTCCCCCCTGCTCACCATTCCCCCCTGCTCATCCTCCCCCTGCTCATCATTCCCCCCTGCTCACCATTCCCCCCTGCTCATCCTCCCCCTGCTCATCATTCCCCCCTGCTCATCCTCCCCTCTGCTCATCATTCCCCCCTGCTCATCTTTCCCCGTGCTCATCTTCCCCCGTGCTCATCCCCCCCCCACCTGGCTGCCTTCCATACTCACATGGGCTGCAGCCTGGCCTGGGGCGACCTCCGCAGCGAGATAAGCGCCGGCACATGCTCAGGAAGGAAGCAGTCTCAGGGCGTGACGTCATCGCCCTGAGACTGTCTGACTTCCTGCGCACGCGCCGGCACTTATCGCGCTGCGCAGAGGAGTCAGAGCGGCACTGACAGCAGGCAAAGCAGGGAGATCGCTCTCCCTGCTCTGCCGCTGCAAAGAGGGACAATCACTAATCATATCGGCAGTGCGCCGATATGATTAGCAATATTACCGGGTGGGGGGCCTCACCTCTCCCCATACAGGGCCCAGGGGGGTAGGGGGCGGGGCTTCGGGGGCGTGGCCAAGAAGTGTCGGGGCCCCCCGGGTATTCCCCCGATCCTCCGGCGGGCCAGTCCGACCCTGGACACATCAGAGAAGATCTGAACTTGTCTCCTGATGGTAGGTGAAAGAGACATTAGAGAAAGACAGGGTGGGACTTGCCCTAAGGCCTTTAGAGACTTATTCCACATCTCTCACCTTTGATGTTACATAGAAGACAGCGTATATCTCCAGTCGGTGTTCTGAGTAGTAAGCTGTCTCAGCGGTATCCTGCTTTGAATTGTGATGGGCACCTTGAACCCAAGAGGATCATGGATGTTGTTTTTAACAGGTAAGACTCCTTGTTTAATAGTAAGTTTGTTGCAGGGTGTGTCTTTTTCGACATCCTGTAATGTGCTAAGGCTGCACTGTGTGGGGAGAACACTAGTACCTTCAGTAAGAAGTAAGCTGTTAAGAGAGGAGCTCTCACTTTGAGTGCTGGAGTCTAGCATCACTTTGGTCTGGCCAGGCTTGTGATGGTGACAGACATCTCAGGATGGGAACTTTGCAACTGCTTACTGCTGATTCCTTGGCAGCTCCGTCTTTGGAGGAAGAGAGGGTAAGGGAGCTACCCAGCTGTTGCAGTCATCTCCAGTGAGTTTGATGCTTTGTGACCTTCATGATCACATTATCTTCCTTTGCAGACAGCAAGTTCTTGTCCTTGTTTGTAAGATTGAGCGCTGTTGACCTGAGGTTGTTGTCTCGAGGAAGGAGCATGTTTGTGCTGTTAGGTGGTTGCTGTCGCCACATAGTGTAGTTTCACTTCTCCTTCACCCAACAGAAATGTGAGTATTCTTCCCTGAAGAAGCACGCCCTGGAGAAGAAACTTGAAACGTACGTAGGAGTTGGGGGGCCATTTTGGGGACCAGAGCTTCTACAGAGTTAGTAACTACAGCACAGGTATAATACAACTTTCAAACTGCTATAATGTTGGCTGGATTAGACCCCTGCCATAGTAGTGGGATAAAAAAAAGATTAGGAGGAGAAACTCTTGTGGCAGCATAGCAACCCCTATTCTTATATATCCTTAAGAAATAGCATGAGGAGAGAGATCTAATAATAATTAAAAGCCAAATATATTGTTAACATAATAGTAGCAGATATTACAAACATATATTATGGCACATTTTGCATTAACAGGTCCTGTATTCAAAATAAGGAGAAAGATCCAGCGGAGAATTTCCGGAATGCTTGTTTATTTGCTATACAAAACCTCCATAAAACAGCGGGGTGTGCATCAAGCCTTGATGCACACCCCGCTGTTTTATGGAGGTTTTGTATAGCAAATAAACAAGCATTCCAGAAATTCTCCGCTGGATCTTTCTCCTTATTTTGATTACCGTGCCCGATGCCAGGGCGGTTTCCGTGCGGACTATAACTCCAGGACGTGACAGGACAGAATTATACCGGTGAGCTGCCTTTCCCTACCCTTTTCCCACTGTTACTACAACAGGTCCTGTATGTTTCAATTGCACATATGATATGCGTGCCTACCCCTAAGAGGAAATTTATTATAATACTGTGTGGTGCAAATTCACTTCTTTCACCTATAAGTGCTACTAGTGGAGATAACTTTGGGTGTTTTGTTGATATATATATGTATAGATAGTGAAGCACAAGATATAATTTTGGACATATGTGATTCGTAATGTGGGTATGGTAGAAAAGATGTGCTGTGATCATTCGATGGGACATGACTTTTATAGAAGGAGATCTTGTTTGGCTTCCTCATCTTGTCACTACAGACGTTGCCAATGATGACCCAGCCTAGATCAAGGCGCTGAGCGCACGGTACATCGTGCGATCTGTTGATTAGCTGACATACCTTATGCAGTCAAAGAATGTCTCTGTCGAGCAGAATCAGGATGTCTGCGTTGTTGTCCAAGGCTGGTGACTCGTTGGCTATAGCCCTGAGGTGAAAATGTTGAAGAGCTGCTTCTGGCATTGGAATTTCTTCTCTGTTGAATGGTATTTGGTTGCACTCTACAAGTGGGGTAGTGGTATCTCCATGGCATTCTCAAGAGATGTTATTATGAGGACACTGGTCGTTCCCCCAGAGGTTTCTGTAACACCGCTGCAGGTGCCCAAGGTGTGGGGATAAGTGTTTCCCCTTAAGCCAAGCAAATCAGAAAGTTCTGACCTGGCTAGTGATTGGTTGCTCTGATCGTCTAGGCTAACATACACACTCACGGCCTTCTCTGGGTGACCTTTGGGATACACCTTCACCAGGCACCTCTTTGTGCTTGACTTGTCCCAAAGATCTTCTCCACAGACTCCGCTGCATGAGGAAGATATCGAAAGATGACTTGCTACTTGGTCTGTATTCTCCCCGCCATGGCATAGGTGGCATGGGAAAAGGCATAGGTGCAGAGTTAGGTTGTGATGGATGGAGAGCTTATACGTGGTCCTCACTGTTGCATTCTAAACACTTGATGGCAATATGAGAGTCATTAGTAAGGTGTTCAGTAGAGGCACAACATCTGACACATACTCCAAATTTCTTCAGAAGCTCCTTACATTCTTGGAGTGGTTTCTTCCTGAAGCCTATGCACTTCTTTAGGGGATGTGGCAGTATTTGAATGGGGCATTGGCGGTTTGGATTTTCCACCTTCTCACCTTTGTTGCTCTCATCTGGAGCTGATATCAGTGTAGGCACAACTTCAGTCTTTTTCTCTGACACCGGACCACCATGGTTTCTGTCGTTAGAGCGTGAACTTTCGTATTTAGAAAGAGTTGACACAGAGCTGCTGAGTTCCTTGTAGCAGAAGCTGGGGTTGGTTTTACACTCTGCAATCTCTTTGAAGTCACAGAAGTAGGAGAACGGAGGGAAGGAGACTTGATGTTGTCTTTTTATAACTTGACGTTCGCATAGTCCACTTTTCTTGCACATTATATGTCAGCTTGGCGAGTATGAACTTCACCCCAAAAGCGGTGTCCAGGGAACTGAATCCAGGTAGATGTGTGTCTGTCTTGGCCAACTGGAGCTTGGACAAAAGATCGCTGAGTTCCTGGAATTTTTAACTGTCCTGGCCAGATATTTTGCGAAATTCTTGTAATTGCTTGAACAGTGCATCTTCTATAGCTTCAGGACTGGCAAAACGTTTTCTAGTCTGTCCCATGCAGCCGTGAGACTAGCTGTTGGATTGCTGATGTGAATGGATCTGAGTCTCTTGATTCACTCTGTGGATCATGGTCACAACCATCTTATCAGCAGGGCCAATAATGTCAAGATCTCTCATTCCAATTTTGAAGGCACACTTCCACCCTCTGTAGTTTTCGGGTTGGTTGTCGAACCTTGTGAGACAGGTGTTAGTGAGTTCTCGGCGAATCATGTACCTTGAAAAGTTGGAAATATCTGTTCTTTCTGACTTTGGGAGCACAATTGCTGGCTGAGTAGCACTGTTCTCGTGGGTTGTAGCTTCTTGCCTCAGAAACGTGGGAAGGTGTGGAGCAGCACAGGCATTCACTCCAGCAACCACTATGGTGTATTTAGTCTCTGTCATATGCGAGGTTGGAACCATGCAGTTATCAAGAGTAGAGTAACTTGCTGACATATTAGGTTGCATGTAGACATTGGCATATGGTGTTTGCTGGGGCGCAGGGCCTGGCTGCATATTGGTGATGAAAAACATTCACGTTTGAATGTCGGTGGTATATTGGACTGACCTTGAAAGATGGGTGCTGTAGGCAGATTAGCATCTTGATGTATTGGAGAAGTATCGGTACTGACGGGAACGTTGTTGGTGGTCAATGGTTCATCTTTTTAGCTCATAACATAGTCTCTTGTGCACTTAAGGGGGTATTGTGTGTCAATTTCACACAAACTAATGCTGCCGCTTTGGCTCCCACTTTAGCTTTGCCATGGCTGCCACATGTTCACATTTCTTCTCTAGGACTTCTATTTCCGCTTTCTTACGTGCTTTCTCAGCTTCTGCCCTTGTCGTCCATGCTTCCATCTCTGCTTTCTTGTGTGCAGATTCGGCTGCTGCGCTTGCTACCGAAGAGTCCATTTCTGCTTTCGTTTGTGCGAAGAAGACCTCTACCTTATTAATTCCCACTTTTGCACGTGCTCTTGAGTTGAGTATCATGATGAATTTGACCTGGATGAGTGCTTTGAGTACTTAGTAGATCTAGGATTTGTGAGATGACATTTCTGGTATCTGTGCAATTTTTGCTTCTGTTTTGCTCATGATGTCTTGCATGGTCTCATTGAATATTGAATTGTTGAAAGCTCTGGAGCTCGTTTAGAGACTCTGGCATGTTTAGCCTCACCAGGACGGAGGTATATTTGTCACAAGTGTCCTTGAAAGACTGGTATGCTGAGCATAATTATTCCAGGACACCCTCTGGTGGTAACTCATTAGCACCAGACATAGATAAGACTGTCATGTGATTCAGCACCCTTTGCCATAGGGAAGATACATTGGAAACGCTTAGTTAAGCGTTTGGATCTTTCACTGCAGGCTGTGTGAGATTCTGTGTCTTTCACTTGCTGCTCCACTTTGGGCATGGATTGAGGGATCCTACCAGCTTCTGTCATTTTGCACAAGAATGCATAGGTGGAGGCTGTTTGTGTGGCGCCCCTGCGTCCAGAAGGCCACAAAGGGAACTGCAGCCAGGCAGGTAGGATGACTGTTGCACATCAACACCCTCACAGTCCACACAACCCACGTACAGTAGGTGGCAGCATCCAGCCCTGAGATTGGAGACTCTAGGCAAGCGAGGGGTGGTGGATTTAGAGGAGTGGGTTGGGCACATACGTAGTCAGGTGACTTGACAGTAGAAATAGTGAAGGGGGAGGAGGAAGGAGTCAGTAGGCCCAGGGTGCCGAGCAGCAAAGACCAAGAATAGACACAGACCAGCAACAGGCTGAGGAACACAGCACAGGCCAAAGAGACAGCAGAAGGCCGAGCTAAGCTGAGCAGAAGAAGGAATCGCACGTCCTGGCAAAGTGGGGTGTAAGGAGCGCAGAATCTGTACCGAGCCAGTGTGAGCCGGAGGAGAGAGAAAGCCTATCCTGAGCCAGTACCCCCAGGAGTGTGAAGGGAAGAGAGGGACAGTGATACCCGGGCCCTAGACTTACAGCTGAAGTGACCGACTGCAGGCGGAGTAGCCTTCCTATAATACTGAAAGACGCAGAGAAAGAGAGCCTGGTAGAGCCTCACATCTTGAGGACTGCTGGAGGCTGGGCTGAGTAGAGTGTCGGCTCTAGAGGGGACCGAAGTTTACCTGGGATCCCCAAACAACATGACGGTGGACCACAGCTACACATTAGGGTCCCTACCCCAAAGGACAGGCAGCTCAGTGACGACCAGGAGGACCCACAGGGGCCCGAGTCACCGCGATACTGTCCGGAGACACACAACCAGTGAATACAAACGTTAACAGCCCGGAAAGGACACAGAGACAGTGTGAGGGGTCACAGAGGACGGAGGCCTGGCTGCAGAGAGTAAAGGGAACCCGGTGAGAGAGAGTGTGCCCATGTACTTGAACTGAGACTTGTAAGAACTGTAACTGAAGTGTAAACTGTCTTGAAGAGCTTTGAGAGTAAACACGGAGACCCTGAACTTGCCTCCCTTGTCTGCTTCCATCTGCTTGAATGCCATTCCCTCCATACAGGATTACAGCAAATCCCCCACCTGCAGAGCCACAGCTTGTCAGCTCCAGCGCAGAGGAAGGAATCCTGGAGCGTCTACATAGTAAGTGTACAGCACACTCCACAATAGACTTTAACTCTTACTACCCCGGGGAATACAGTTCTACCCACTGGAACTATCCCATCTAAGCTGCTATTCCATCATCCCCGGAGGTTCTGCAGCAGTGGCGGCCCCATCGCTGGCCGCATATAGTGGGTGGCGTCACGACTGACAATCCCCTGTAAATATCCCCTTTTATTGTCGAGCCAGGGACGCGGTCCGGACCAGGACCACCCGTGACTTCCCCAATAGCAGACCGGTCCGGTACCGAGTATCCCGTCCCAGTGGGCCCGACATTTGCTCCTAGCTGCAGAGAGGAGTTCTCACAACAATGTTGCTTATTTATAAGCAGGTGCAAAGGGAGTCTGCAGATTCTGTGTCAGCTGCTGTGGCTTAACAATTAGATGGAAGCTGTTCCTTTTTTTCTGGATTCAAAACTGTATACTGTTCTTGGCTACTCTTTCTATTATTCTGACTCCTCATGCAGTGTGAATAATTAATAGCTGAAGTTTCAATTCCTTAGATAATTCATATTGACTGTCATACTCACATGCAAGGATTCTCAGATTGGTCCAGCTTGGCCACACTGACTTATAATGAGAGTCCAGGAGAAATGGAGATGATTTTTTTAATGAAATCTTGTATTTAAGCACAATATAGCAGGTAGAAAGAGTGATCCAGTAAGAGCAGCATAACATGTGCATTTACAGATGGCTACAGCAGAATGATAATGGGGAAGAAGGGAGGAGCACAGCTAACATCATCAAACTACAGGAAGGAGGAAGGGACAAACTAAATAAAGGCAGAGCTTCTGCCTAGCAACAACAAAATGCAGTATATAGCATAGAAAACACACAATGAATTGTTCCCATTCATGGAACACAACATATATTTTTTTATATTTACAAAAACTTTTTTTATGTTTGCTTCTTACTGCATTTGTTAGTCCCCTTAGGGAACTTAAACCTGCAATCTATAATTTAACTGACTGGCATCACCTTAATTTGCAGGTGCAGGCAAAAAAATGTGTATGCAATAAAGGGAGCAAGTTTGCCGCAACACTGAACACAAAATGCTAGGGAAAGAGCTAAATGGCTGATACATGAAATGCAGGATTGTCTGTGCAGCTAAGAAATGCCTGTGTGAAAAATGAACTCAGTAAATACTGTACTGGAATAAATGAATTGAGAGACTTAGCTTCATCACTGACATCACTGCGAAGAGCCCGGTAACTACGCCAAAGTGCTCTCAAACTTACCGGGTCCTACTCTAACACTGTATGTGGAATATACTGCTGGGATGAGGTTTATGTGCCTGTGTAGTGCAATTAAAAACCAGCTGGAGATGGTCTGAACCAGGACCAGGGCTACAGAAAGATGGAGGTGTGGGCGAAGCTACTGGGCAGTGGTAGGGAGCACAGTCAAAAAAGGCCAAACATTTTTTTTCCTGCACCTGCACATTAAGGTGATGCCAGTCCTTTAAATTATAGTTTGGCCTTTTTTGACTGTGCTCCCTACCCCCACCCAGTAGCTTTGCCCACACCTCCATCTTGCTGTAGCCCTGGTCCTGGTTCAGACCATTTCCAGCTGGTTTTTAATTGCACTACACAGGCACATAAACCTCATCCCAGCAGTATATTCCACATACAGTGTTAGAGTAGTAAGTTTGAGAGCACTTTGGCGCAGTTACCGGGCTCTTCGCAGTGACGTCAGTGATGAAGCTAAGTCTCTCAATTCATTTATTCCAGTGCAGTATTTACTGAGTTCATTTTTCACACATGCATTTCTTAGCTGCACAGACAATCCTGCATTTCATGTATCAGCCATTTAGCTCTTTCCCTAGCATTTTGTGTTCAGTGTTGCGGCAAACTTACTCCCTTTATTTTAAACCTGCAATCATCTGTATACCCAGGAATTCTACAGTACTGCTGTGCACAGGGGGAAATCACGGTCTCCTGTGAACAACAGCTATGGGCTGGCTTTCACAGGAATGCTCTCAAAATAGGCATATAGGTAATCAGTAGATCCCCAGCCATCATGGCAACCGATCACATCATGGGTGCACTTATGAGCGCATAGAATGCGCATTTAATGCTGCTGAGAGAGATTGACAGCAGTATTTAACAGGTTAACTGCCATGGGTGGAGCAGCACGCCACCTGCAGCTGATAGAGACAGTTGATGGCTGAATATTACAGCTATCATCTGCATATGCGAGGTCGATATGACGTACCAGTACATCATATGTTGGTAAGGGGTTAAAGAAGGTCTGTTACTAGGTCTAAAGTGCACAGTTTTTTATTGTATGTTACACTCCCTGATCCCCAGATATATGTGCTTTTTAATTTAGTGCCAATTTTATGGTCTTTACCAAGGGAGAATGTCTCACAGGATACTGTAGCTGATGCGTCTTTAGGCTGCTCTGTATTACAACCCTGTGAAAGCTGTGAGCCACGCCCTATTGTTACCATGGCAAAGGAAACAAATGGACTACTCAAGAGAGCAGTGGGAATAGAGTAAGAGGACAAATCGAACACCTTTGACTTAAAGGTCTTTAATTGTGGTGTCTGCTCCAGCTGTGTTGCCCTACAGGGGACTCACCAGCTGATTTCACTGATAATCCACTGAAGACTTCATCAATATTGACATCACACTTTGCCTTAACTAAGTGAAACCTACTGTAAATTATAGTCAAAAACGACCCCATGAGACCTAATGTAGATAATTGGAAGCACCTTTTCCAGAAACTGAAGGCAGGAAAACTCGGGAGGAAAAGCTGATAAAGTGCTAATGAAAATTCACCCACATATTTTTTTTTTAGATGACAATATGATATAATAACCTGCAAACGTGAGATAAATGCGCATAGGGTCTTATCCTTTTTTTTAAGAGTTATATCGGTGTAAATTAAGAACTGCTCACCTGATTCAGTTGTGTCACCCACAACCGGTATAATCGCCTGTAAGATGGCTTATAAGATGGCTGCTGCAGGGCTGCACCTTCACGATAAACGTGGAAACAGGAATGCTGTAATAGGAACAAATGCCGAAATGCCCGCGCTGCCAAACAGGAATCACCAGGAAACGAAGAGTTAACTGGGCAGATTTTTTTCTTTATTTCATCCTACACGTTTCAGAGCCTCTATCCGAGCTCCTTCCTCAGGGAACATCCGGTGTAAATTAAGAACTGCTCACCTGATTCAGTTGTGTCACCCACAACCGGTATAATCGCCTGTAAGATGGCTTATAAGATGGCTGCTGCAGGGCCGCACCTTCACGATAAACGTGGAAACAGGAATGCTGTAATAGGAAAAAATGCTGAAATGCCCGCGCTGCCAAACAGGAATCACCAGGAAACGAAGAGTTAACTGGGCAGATTTTTTTCTTTATTTCATCCTACGCGTTTCAGAGCCTCTATCCGAGCTCCTTCCTCAGGAAGGAGCTCGGATAGAGGCTCTGAAACGCGTAGGATGAAATAAAGAAAAAAATCTGCCCAGTTAACTCTTCGTTTCCTGGTGATTCCTGTTTGGCAGCGCGGGCATTTCGGCATTTGTTCCTATTACAGCAATATGATATAATAGTACTCATATCACTACTGGAAGTACTAACAAACCTAATATTAGTAATTTATAAAGCTCATCCAAATAGATAAAATACATTTCTAAGAGAAATGGTAAATGACCATAGTGAGGTACACCAGGAGAAGTGTTCTACCTTCTTCCACATCTGGTGCTGTGTGGATTCCAGCATACAGCTAAACCCTTCTTCACATCCCAAGTAAACAGACTGTAGGTTCAGTAGTCTTAGTTTATTGGTGCGATGATATGAACTTGGCGTGCACATGGCATGTGGTTAAAACTACATGGTACAAATAAAGGGATAACATACTACCTCTGCGGGTTGTAACAAGTGTCAAACTACAAACACTTTCTTTACGGAGCATAAATGGGCAGAACAGGAAGAACAGGTGATTTCACTAAGGTAACTTAAACATTAAAGTAAACATTAAACCAACTTTGTGGACATTTTTTGTTACTTAAATGCATTAATTTGGGGGTAAAAATATTTTTTTTTAATTGGGTTTCATTATTTAGCATTGATATTTAATGTCTGCTTTATTTTAGCACTGATACCAGTTTTTATGTGATTTAATATATTTGCCTAATACACTGTACAGTACTTTTGGCTATTAGACCACTGGTAATCAATGAACTGTATTAATTCGTCATATTATTTATGGGCAATATGGCACATTTATTATTATATTTGCTGGATTACAAGTGTTTCCTGTTATCCAACCATAAAACTTTTGTACTGGTTGCTTTCTTTAGCCTCTGGCATTGTATTGTCCATTGTTTGCTACAAAATGAGTTAAATGAAAATCTATATATATGAGGTCATGTAGAAAATCTAATGAGGTCTTTTATAAATCTTATTTGCCTTTATATTAGTGCCTCTCTGCTGCTTTATGACTACAGAAAACAACAAAGTTGAATGTGCTGGAAAGCAAAAAGTCTGTGAAAGCAAAGCAGTGAACATTTTTAATAAAACCAAAATGCAAAAATAAACTTAACCCCAAATACATGCATTTAAAGTAAAAAATAAAGTCCCAATAGATGGATATTTCTTTTAAGCAACTAGCATAACTCTCCTTAACTTCAAATTTCTTGAAGACTTGCTGGACCCACTGTGTGCTTGATTACAAGTCCAAATTGTTGCAAATCCAGATTTTAATCACAGTTTCCAGCCTTTCAAATGTTCTTCTAATAAAAGTAGTAGCATTAAATATATCATGACTGACAAGTCTTTTACACGGCTTGTGTCAGGCACTTACTGCTTAATTTCCCAGCCGTGTCTTCCTTCTAACAGCTTAGCAATTATATAAGCTTGCACTTACCACTACTATTTGTCTTCACCACTCACCAGTAGACATCAAATGATCATCTGCAATACATGTCAGTGCTAGTCATCTTCGGTGGCATTTCTACATAAATGGAGGTAGTAATTGCACTGGTTTTAGTCATATAGATAGTCTGTTATGTTAAAGCTTGTCTAAAGTGTCCGTACCAAACACATAGTCTTCATGCATGGACCCTGAAAGGGCCCGTCACACAGGGACATATCGCCGGCGATGTTGCCGGCAACTGAGGGGCGTGGCCAGGTTGCGGCGACATCGCCGGCGAGTTGCCTCGTGTGACAGGGCGATAATCAGGCGATGAATCGCCTGAGTCACATCGCCAGGTTTCCCAACAATGTTGGGAAACCTGGCGATGTTGCTCAGGCGATCCTGCCTGATCGCCCTGTGTAACGCGGCAACCTGCAATGTTGCGGGGGATTCCGCCTATATCCAACATTGCGAGTGATCGCTTGCTGGGTTGCTGGGCAACCCAGCGAGCGATAGCCGCGGCAACTAGCCGGCGACATCGCCAGTAAGTTGCTCAGTGTGACATCTCACCGGCGATGTTGTCAGGGATGCGCGCTAGGGATGGGCGAGTCTACTCGCTAGGACTCGGGACTCGGCGATTCTGAAGGTACTCGCAGGACTCGTTACTCGGCGAATCTCCCAGCTTGGACAGTGACGAGTCCAATGGAATTCAATGGCAATAAGCTTGACTCGTCACAGATACCCGCTGTCAGCAGCGAGTCTGAGCGAGTCTACGATTCCGAGTCCTACGAGTCTACGATTCCGAGTCCTGTATACTGTATTCGGGATTCGGACTCTGGAATACAGAATCTGTTATGTTCCGAGTCAGCACAGCGTGCGTGTTAGGTCAGAAAACTTGTGAAGATAGCCAATCATAGTCAGTAATGGCATAGCAAAGTTGGTTGTGTCAGGACTATGATTGGCTGCTGTCCAGCGTCATGCCTATGTCATCTATGACAGGCAAGGCAGTATATAAGGCTTGTCCCCGCCATTTTGGGCACATTCCTGAGACGATCTGACCTAGTATAGGGAGAGAGAGATATATGCTGGAGCAGATCAGGGATTGTCAGTGTAGGGAAGATTCCTTTTATTAACCCAAAAAGCTCTTCTGAGAGCTAGGAGGAGGACGGAGTAGTGCTGTGTAGGCAGGCAGGCAGGGAGGGAAGGAAGGAGAAGCCTTAGAGTGCACACAGGACGGACCTCATAGCTTAGCTTACTCACTCAGCTTTGCTAACAGCTGCAGTCAGAGGCTTAGCTGAGGTGCTGTTTCCTTTTTCTTTTTGCACCAGATCGATTTTTGTTCCTAATAAGCCATAGAGCGTTATTTTTTCTGTGGCAGACCAGTGTGTTGCTGCTAGCACGTACACCACCTTAGGGAGTGTAGTGTGCGGCTTCACTGCCAAGTGTGAGAGCGCACACTTACACCGCCAGCAAGTGACGCATTCAGCTAACCTAACCACATCTCGGGGGCTGTGCGCACTTCAAACCAATTTTTTTAGGGAGTGTAGTGTGCGGCTTCACTGCCAAGTGTGAGAGCGCACACTTACCCCGCCAGCAAGTGACGCATTCAGCTAACCTAACCACATCTCGGTGGCTGTGCGCACTTCAAACCAATTTTTTTAGGGAGTGTAGTGTGCGGCTTCACTGCCAAGTGTGAGAGCGCACACTTACCCCGCCAGCAAGTGACGCATTCAGCTAACCTAACCACATCTCGGTGGCTGTGCGCACTTCTAACCAATTTTTTTAGGGAGTGTAGTGTGCGGCTTCACTGCCAAGTGTGAGAGCGCACACTTACCCCGCCAGCAAGTGACGCATTCAGCTAACCTAACCACATCTCGGTGGCTGTGCGCACTTCAAACCAATTTTTTTAGGGAGTGTAGTGTGCGGCTTCACTGCCAAGTGTGAGAGCGCACACTTACCCCGCCAGCAAGTGACGCATTCAGCTAACCTAACCACATCTCGGTGGCTGTGCGCACTTCTAACCAATTTTTTTTAGGGAGTGTAGTGTGCGGCTTCACTGCCAAGTGTGAGAGCGCACACTTACCCGCCAGCAAGTGACGCATTCAGCTAACCTAACCACATCTCGGTGGCTGTGCGCACTTCAAACCAATTTTTTTAGGGAGTGTAGTGTGCGGCTTCACTGCCAAGTGTGAGAGCGCACACTTACCCCGCCAGCAAGTGACGCATTCAGCTAACCTAACCACATCTCGGTGGCTGTGCGCACTTCTAACCAATTTTTTTAGGGAGTGTAGTGTGCGGCTTCACTGCCAAGTGTGAGAGCGCACACTTACCCCGCCAGCAAGTGACGCATTCAGCTAACCTAACCACATCTCGGTGGCTGTGCGCACTTCTAACCAATTTTTTTAGGGAGTGTAGTGTGCGGCTTCACTGCCAAGTGTGAGAGCGCACACTTACCCCGCCAGCAAGTGACGCATTCAGCTAACCTAACCACATCTCGGTGGCTGTGCGCACTTCAAACCAATTTTTTTAGGGAGTGTAGTGTGCGGCTTCACTGCCAAGTGTGAGCGCGCACACTTACCCCGCCAGCAAGTGACGCATTCAGCTAACCTAACCACATCTCGGTGGCTGTGCGCACTTCTAACCAATTTTTTTAGGGAGTGTAGTGTGCGGTTTCACTGCCAAGTGTGAGAGCGCACACTTACCCCGCCAGCAAGTGACGCATTCAGCTAACCTAACCACATCTCGGTGGCTGTGCGCACTTCAAACCAATTTTTTTAGGGAGTGTAGTGTGCGGCTTCACTGCCAAGTGTGAGCGCGCACACTTACCCCGCCAGCAAGTGACGTATTCAGCTAACCTAACCACATCTCGGTGGCTGTGCGCACTTCAAACCAATTTTTTTAGGGAGTGTAGTGTGCGGCTTCACTGCCAAGTGTGAGAGCGCACACTTACCCCGCAGCAAGTGACGCATTCAGCTAACCTAACCACATCTCGGTGGCTGTGCGCACTTCTAACCAATTTTTTTAGGGAGTGTAGTGTGCGGCTTCACTGCCAAGTGTGAGAGCGCACACTTACCCCGCCAGCAAGTGACGCATTCAGCTAACCTAACCACATCTCGGTGGCTGTGCGCACTTCTAACCAATTTTTTTAGGGAGTGTAGTGTGCGGCTTCACTGCCAAGTGTGAGAGCGCACACTTACCCCGCCAGCAAGTGACGCATTCAGCTAACCTAACCACATCTCGGTGGCTGTGCGCACTTCAAACCAATTTTTTTAGGGAGTGTAGTGTGCGGCTTCACTGCCAAGTGTGAGCGCGCACACTTACCCCGCCAGCAAGTGACGCATTCAGCTAACCTAACCACATCTCGGTGGCTGTGCGCACTTCTAACCAATTTTTTTAGGGAGTGTAGTGTGCGGTTTCACTGCCAAGTGTGAGAGCGCACACTTACCCCGCCAGCAAGTGACGCATTCAGCTAACCTAACCACATCTCGGTGGCTGTGCGCACTTCAAACCAATTTTTTTAGGGAGTGTAGTGTGCGGCTTCACTGCCAAGTGTGAGCGCGCACACTTACCCCGCCAGCAAGTGACGCATTCAGCTAACCTAACCACATCTCGGTGGCTGTGCGCACTTCAAACCAATTTTTTTAGGGAGTGTAGTGTGCGGCTTCACTGCCAAGTGTGAGAGCGCACACTTACCCCGCCAGCAAGTGACGCATTCAGCTAACCTAACCACATCTCGGTGGCTGTGCGCACTTCAAACCAATTTTTTTAGGGAGTGTAGTGTGCGGCTTCACTGCCAAGTGTGAGAGCGCACACTTACCCCGCCAGCAAGTGACGCATTCAGCTAACCTAACCACATCTCGGTGGCTGTGCGCACTTCAAACCAATTTTTTTAGGGAGTGTAGTGTGCGGCTTCACTGCCAAGTGTGAGAGCGCACACTTACCCCGCCAGCAAGTGACGCATTCAGCTAACCTAACCACATCTCGGTGGCTGTGCGCACTTCTAACCAATTTTTTTAGGGAGTGTAGTGTGCGGCTTCACTGCCAAGTGTGAGAGCGCACACTTACCCCGCCAGCAAGTGACGCATTCAGCTAACCTAACCACATCTCGGTGGCTGTGCGCACTTCAAACCAATTTTTTTAGGGAGTGTAGTGTGCGGCTTCACTGCCAAGTGTGAGAGCGCACACTTACCCCGCCAGCAAGTGACGCATTCAGCTAACCTAACCACATCTCGGTGGCTGTGCGCACTTCTAACCAATTTTTTTAGGGAGTGTAGTGTGCGGCTTCACTGCCAAGTGTGAGAGCGCACACTTACCCCGCCAGCAAGTGACGCATTCAGCTAACCTAACCACATCTCGGTGGCTGTGCGCACTTCTAACCAATTTTTTTTAGGGAGTGTAGTGTGCGGTTTCACTGCCAAGTGTGAGAGCGCACACTTACCCCGCCAGCAAGTGACGCATTCAGCTAACCTAACCACATCTCGGTGGCTGTGCGCACTTCTAACCAATTTTTTTAGGGAGTGTAGTGTGCGGCTTCACTGCCAAGTGTGAGAGCGCACACTTACCCCGCCAGCAAGTGACGCATTCAGCTAACCTAACCACATCTCGGTGGCTGTGCGCACTTCAAACCAATTTTTTTAGGGAGTGTAGTGTGCGGCTTCACTGCCAAGTGTGAGAGCGCACACTTACCCCGCCAGCAAGTGACGCATTCAGCTAACCTAACCACATCTCGGTGGCTGTGCGCACTTCAAACCAATTTTTTTAGGGAGTGTAGTGTGCGGCTTCACTGCCAAGTGTGAGCGCGCACACTTACCCCGCCAGCAAGTGACGCATTCAGCTAACCTAACCACATCTCGGTGGCTGTGCGCACTTCTAACCAATTTTTTTAGGGAGTGTAGTGTGCGGTTTCACTGCCAAGTGTGAGAGCGCACACTTACCCCGCCAGCAAGTGACGCATTCAGCTAACCTAACCACATCTCGGTGGCTGTGCGCACTTGAAACTAATTTTTTTAGGGAGTGTAGTGTGCGGCTTCACTGCCAAGTGTGAGCGCGCACACTTACCCCGCCAGCAAGTGACGCATACAGCAACACCTAACTCCAACTTGGTGACTGTGCATTCGTCTACAATGTCTCAAAAAAAAACAATTACCAAAAAGGATGTTGCAAAGGGACAGGGACGAGCTCGTGGCCGCAGCAGTCTTGCCCAAGAAGGCACTGGTACAAGTACACAGCCTAGGATTGATAGAACGTCCTTTTTTCTACCTAGAAATCCCAGTACTCAAAGAAAACGTGTGTTGAGGCCGGATGAGCATGACAAGATAACATCTTGGATGGCTCAGACGCCCTCGACCACTGGTTCTTGCAGTACGCAATCATCCGTGGCAAGACATTCTAGTGTCGCTACAGACAATGCAGCGCCATCCAATCCTCAAAGTCGTCATATTGCCTCAACCCATCGGCAGCCAGAGGAAAATTTGAATATGGACCTTGGTCACTCGGATGACTTATTCGGTTCTTATCAAGGGGTTTCTTTGTCACTGCCTGACGAGATACTTGAAGTAGACGAAATGTCTACTCATGGCCAAAGTTTGGAAGTAGCGCGTCCTGAGGAAAGACACTTTCACGAAATGCAAACAGTATCTCAGGAGGTGGATGATGATGAGGATGATGAGACACACATTTCATCTGGCCAGCCTGCTCAGTCAGTTTATCCAGAATCCTTTGAACTGGAAGGGGTGGATGATGACACCACAGATCCTACCTGGATTGCTGAATTGCATAGCCAAGAGAGCAGCCAGGAGGACGAAAGTGGCTATGTACCACTGGCAAAATCACAAAGGCGTACTGTCTCCAGAACACAAACTGTGAGAACAGTTGCCCAAATAGCGTCAACTGTGGCACAAACTGTGCCAACTGTTGCACAAACTGCAAACACAGTTGCCCAAAATGTGTCCACAGTTGGTGTTGAACAGAGTCATCCTCCTCTTCCTCCAATTAAAAATAAAGGACGAACAGCCAGTGTGTGGAAATTTTTTAAGGATAGCCCAACATTACCAAATATGGTTATCTGTAAGATGTGCCAGGCAAGGCTTAGCAGAGGCACGGTAAAAGGAAACCAGAGCACCAGCAGTATGCGCAAGCATATGTCTCTTAAGCACCCAATTCAGTGGGCACCCTATCAGGGTTCAAAATCAGTGCCTTCTGATCCAAACACTTCAAGGCCACCTCAGATACATCCTTCACCAGCAAGTGTTCAGGCTTCAGCTCCTGCTCAAGCGTACTCCTCCCAAGGTGCTTTACAAGACAGACATGACAGTAGTCAATCCTCTTGTCAGTCTGGTCCAAACGTGCAGTTGTCTGTGCCACAGCTGTATGAAAGACAGCGGAAGTTCCAACCGACACACCCATATTCCCAAAAAGTGACAGCGAAAATAGCCAAGTTGTTAGCTGTGGAAATGCTGCCGTTTAGGCTTGTGGGTACAGAGTCTTTTCGGGAGTTGATGGCTGAGGCAGCACCACGATACTCTGTACCCAGCCGGTACTTTTTCTCACGTAGTGCCGTTCCCGCCTTACACCAGCACGTGGTTAACAACTTAAAACGTGCTTTAACAAATGCTGTCACCGCCAAAGTCCACCTAACTACGGACACGTGGACAAGTAGTTGTGGACAGGGCAGATACATTTCACTAACGGCTCACTGGATCAACCTGGTGGAGAGTGTCCCAACTTCTAAAACTGTACCATCTGACATACTTCCAACTCCACGAATAGCGGGCCCAACATCATTCCGGGTGTCTGCCTCCTCATATATGTCCAGTGCCCAATCTGCTTCTGCCACTTCCTTGTCCACTGCTGAGCCTCAAGCACCATCACGTCCGAGTTGGGAGCTTTGCAGTACTGCTTCTGCAAGGCGACAACAGGCTCTTCTGAAGCTTATCTGCCTAGGTGACACACGTCACACTGCAACAGAGTTGTGGAAAGGTCTCAAGCAACAGACCGATGAGTGGCTGGCCCCACTGGAACTACAACCAGGTCTAGTTGTGAGCGATAATGGTGCAAACCTTGTGGCGGCAATAAAGCACGGTAAACTTGTACATGTGCCTTGCATGGCTCATGTGCTGAACCTGGTAGTTCAGAAATTCCTCAAAATATACCCAGAGTTATCTGAGCTACTGGATAAGGTGAGGCGAATTTGCGCCCACTTTAGACATTCGTCCACAGCAGCTGCAAGTCTTTCTGCCCTTCAAATCCAATTTAACTTGCCGAAACACAGGCTAATTTGCGACATGCCTACGCGATGGAACTCCACCTTCCATATGCTGGCAAGGTTTAATGAGCAGCAGAAGGCAATAGCGGAATTTCAGCTGCAACATGCCCGTCAACCTGGAAGTCATACCACACACATCACTACTTTCGAGTGGGTCTGGATCGCTGACCTTTGCGAGTTGCTGGATAACTTTGAATACTGTACCAAACTTGTCAGTGGGGATCAGTCGATTATAAGTCTCACCATCCCCATGCTCTGCCTGCTCCAAGAATCCCTATTGAATCTCAAAACAGATGCTTTGAGAGCACAGCGGATGGCTATGGAGCCAGAATTGAACATCGCTGATCCTAGCCACCCTAGCCAATATCAGCAGGCTACATTGGTTCAGGAAGATGGTGATGAGGGTGATGATGAAGAAGATTTATTTTTCTCTGGTACTGATGTGAACCCTGATGGGACTCCCAACCCTACGTTTATGTCGGTACAGCATGGGTGGGCTGAAGAGGAGGAGGCGGACACCGATTTAGAGGCCACGACGCGTAGTGATCTTCATTCTGTTGTAACCGAGGAGATGAGTCTTTGCAGCTTAGCACACATGGCTGAAGTAATGTGTCAATGTGTCTCCAAAGATCCACGCGTCATACACATCTATGACAGCGACCTCTACTGGTTGTCAACGTTTTTGGACCCACGGTACAAAGACAAATTTCAGTCGCTGCTGTCGCACTCATCCAGGGGCTTAACGATGGATCATGTAAAGAGGGTTCTTCTTGATATTTTGCTGGCAATATCACCGTCTGAATCCGCTATACATCGAAGAACCAGCTCTTTGCAACAGCAGCCTTTGGTTGGGACACAAACGCCATCAATGACAAGAAGAGGTGGGGGTAAGATGTCCGCCAACTGGGCGATGTTCAACAGACCTTCCAATCAAGAACGTAATTTGCCTACGGTGACCTTGAGTAGGAGACAACAATTGTCCAACATGGTGCAGCAGTATCTCAGTGACAGTACCAGCTTCCTAACCGACCCTTCTGTACCCTTTAATTACTGGGTTTCCAAGCTGCACACTTGGACTGAGCTGTCATTGTATGCCTTGGAGGTGCTGGCATGCCCAGCTGCTAGTGTGACATCAGAGCGTGTTTTCAGTGCCGCTGGGGGTATAGTCACTGATAGAAGGTCCCGCCTCACCACAGAAAATGCCGACAGGCTCACTCTAATTAAATTCAACAAGGATTGGATATCATCACAGTTCCTAAGCCCTCCTGACGACAGTACACAATCCTAGATTAACCTAATCATAATTAATATGATTGGGATATTGCGCTGTTAACAATATGCCCATTTTTGACAGGAATTAATGACAAGTCCCGTAGCTCTGTTGATTTGATTCGGCACCCAGTCCAAGCAATAATATGCTATGGGCCAAGCGCCCTGCTTTATGTAAAAAAATACTTTATTAAGCCCTTTGGGCTAATTTTTTGAGGCACCAAGCCTAGGACTGCATAGTTGGCCTTGCTTCTTCTATGCTCCTAGTCCAAGCAATAATATGCAATGGGCCAAGCGCCCTGCTTTATTTATAAATAGACTTTATTAAGCCCTTTGGGCTAATTTTTTAAGCCACAAAGGCTAACAAGCTTATCATGCTTTGGGAGACACCCTGGCTAACAAGCTTTTTATGGCCCTTAGGCCTACATTTATACCAAAAATGGGATACAGCCCCTTGGGCTAATTTTTGGAGCCACCCAGGCTAACAAGCTTACCATGCTTTGGGAAACACCCTGGCCAACAAGCTTTTTATGGTCCTTAGGCCTACATTTATACCAAAAATGGGAAACAGCCCCTTGGGCTAATTTTTTGAGCCACACAGGCTAACAAGCTTATCATGCTTTGGGAGACACCCTGGCTAACAAGCTTTTTATGGCCCTTAGGCCTACATTTATACCAAAAATGGGATACAGCCCCTTGGGCTAATTTTTGGAGCCACCCAGGCTAACAAGCTTATCATGCTTTGGGAGACACCCTGGCTAACAAGCTTTTTATGGCCCTTAGGCCTACATTTATACCAAAAATGGGATACAGCCCCTTGGGCTAATTTTTGGAGCCACCCAGGCTAACAAGCTTATCATGCTTTGGGAGACACCCTGGCTAACAAGCTTTTTATGGCCCTTAGGCCTACATTTATACCAAAAATGGGAAACAGCCCCTTGGGCTAATTTTTTGAGCCACACAGGCTAACAAGCTTATCATGCTTTGGGAGACACCCTGGCTAACAAGCTTTTTATGGCCCTTAGGCCTACATTTATACCAAAAATGGGATACAGCCCCTTGGGCTAATTTTTGGAGCCACCCAGGCTAACAAGCTTATCATGCTTTGGGAGACACCCTGGCTAACAAGCTTTTTATGGCCCTTAGGCCTACATTTATACCAAAAATGGGAAACAGCCCCTTGGGCTAATTTTTTGAGCCACACAGGCTAACAAGCTTATCATGCTTTGGGAGACACCCTGGCTAACAAGCTTTTTATGGCCCTTAGGCCTACATTTATACCAAAAATGGGATACAGCCCCTTGGGCTAATTTTTGGAGCCACCCAGGCTAACAAGCTTATCATGCTTTGGGAGACACCCTGGCTAACAAGCTTTTTATGGCCCTTAGGCCTACATTTATACCAAAAATGGGATACAGCCCCTTGGGCTAATTTTTGGAGCCACCCAGGCTAACAAGCTTATCATGCTTTGGGAGACACCCTGGCTAACAAGCTTTTTATGGCCCTTAGGCCTACATTTATACCAAAAATGGGAAACAGCCCCTTGGGCTAATTTTTCCAGGCACCAATCCTATGCCTGCATCGTGGGCGTTGCTTGGACTATCATCCTGCTGGAGCCTGTTGAAGGGTCCCACTGTACGCTCCATACAAAACGCGTAGACGCGATGTGTAGCATGTAGACGTCCCAGCCTCTCACATGTGTGTTCATAGTCTTGTTGCCATAGCGAGGCAGAAAGTAACCCCCCAAACACAGGCACTGTTTGTCAGCAACAGTTGTATGTGGAGTCATGATTTGACACTTAGTAACCAAGGTGACTTCATGCGCCATGCGGGCCGTAAAGTACTTGCTAATGATGCTCTCTCCCCTGTCCCCCACGCCAAATGTCTCGGGGTAATCCTTGACTCCTCCCTCTCCTTCAAGCCCCACCTGTAGTCCCTAACCAAGTCCCTGTGACTCCAACTCAAAAATATTTAACCAATTCGGTCGTTCCTCAATCCTGACACTGCTGAAACACTCATAAATGCCCTCATCATCTCCCGCCTTGACTACTGCAACCTCCTTCGCATAGGTCTCCCTGCCAACTCTCTTGCACCTCTCCAATCTATACTAAACTCTGCTGCCCGACTAATACATCTGTCCTCACGCTACTCCCCTGCCTACCCCCTCTGCCAAGCCGTTCACTGGCCCCTCCGGCCCACAGAGAGCTCACTTTAAAACACTGACCATGACATTCAAAGCCTTACACAACCTATCCCCACCATACATCTCCGACCTGATCTCCCGATACCATCCCTCACGCAACCTGCGTTCATCCCAAGGACTTGTCCTACAGTCCACCCTCATCTCCTCTTCCCACAACCGCATACAGGATTTCTCCCGGTAATCCGCCATGCTATGGAACTCCCTGCCCCACCTCATCAGTCAGTCGCCTACCCTCTGAACCTTAAAGATACTTCTAAAGACTCACCTCTTCCGACAGGCCTACAACCTGCCATGAGACCCCGCTACACGCCCCACGACCGACACCTTCCCCACCCTATTGTATCCCCACCCACCCCTCGTAGAATGTGAGCCCACGCGTACAGGGTCCTCTACTATTGTACCTATATGACCTTATTGTCTATGTTTATTGTACTTGTCCTTCTCTACCTTTTCCTCATGTAAAGCGCCATGGAACCTATGGGCGCTATATAAATAAATAATTATAATAATTATGATGACTTGAAGCCCAACCACAAAAATAACTCCACATTCATTCCTTGAAAAAATACAGACACAAAGCTGGTTTTTAAAACTGTGTTTAAAAAAAAAAAATGGCAGCACTGTTTGGACATTCCAAAAAATACTACCTTTTAAAATTGTAGTAACAACAAGAACAACAACAAATGGAGCCCTACAGGTCCTGGTAGGTGGGCTGTCCGTCCTGCAAAAGGTCAAGGGCCCCACGTATGGCCTGGCCGAACCCTTCAGGGTGGATCCTCTGAACAGGTGTAGGGAACGGTGGTAGGTCCCTGTTAGCTGGCCACTGGCAGTGAGGCAAAGCCCTGTGGGGTGGGACATGGCTGTCCCGTGTTGTGGGCCTGCCTAGCCTGTTAGAGTTTATTTTCCACCCATCCAAATATTGGAACACATCACCGGGGTCGTTATTTGGCTGACAGGCTTCCAGCACTATCTGTAATGCTGACCTTGCCCGCAGTAGCCTGTCAAATGGAATATTATCCATGAATGGTATAATACTGCGGGCAAAGTCAGCATTACTCTGTTGCACACTTAAATGTGCTGACCCCGGGATCGGACCATAAGCTGGGCCTGCCGCTGGTGGCGTCGGTGGTGGTGCTGGCCCTGCCGCTGGTGGTGGCGGTGGTGGTGCTGGCCATGCCGCTTGTGGTGGCGGTGGTGGTGCTGGCCCTGCCGCTGGTGGGGGCGGTGGTGGTGCGGACCCTGCCGCTGGTGGCGGTGGTGGTGGTGGTGGTGGCGGGGGACGGCGGTGGTGGTGTTGATGGCCCTGCCGCTGGTGGGGGCGGTGGTGGTGTGCGGACCCTGCCGCTGGTGGCGGTGGTGGTGGTGGTGGTGGCGGGGACGGCGGTGGTGGTGTTGATGGCCCTGCCGCTGGTTCCGGCGGTGGTGGTGCTGGCACGGCCGCTGGTGGCGGCGGTGTTGGTGCTGGCCCTGGCGCTGCTGGTGGCGATGCTGGTGGTGGTGGTGGCGGCGGCGACGGCGGTGGTGGTGGTGGCGCCGGCCGTGGTGGTGGTGGTGGGTTTACTCCACGCCGCCTTCTGTTTGGAGGTGGAGGATTAGCAGCACGCCGCCCTCTGTAGTAAGCTTCTCTGTGGGTAAAGTAAAAAAAAATTTGGTGAATGCATTGCATTTGGAAAAAAAACATAGGTCAAACATTAAGTTGCACGCTTTTTAGACTCTGTGTATCTGTGTATTCTTAATCAGATATTTGTTATTATTATGAAATAATAACCAACTGTACATAACATAAAGGAATACGTGACTTTCTTTGCTAATTCCATACTAATACATAATTTTTCACCCCCTGATTACCACCCACCCCCCCCCCCCATCCCATCTAATCTAGACGATCAATAACACCAATGGTTCACATGAAAAAAAAAAGTCCCCCTGACTTCACTTTTAACTTGACATACTTAATTCACAAAACTTTTAGCTTATATCATCTATATAAAGCAGGGAAGGGGTTGAAAGGTATACAATATATATATATATAATATATTTATATAATCGGGAGTTTGAAATTCCGGCACTGTAGCCGAATCCCAAACTCCTTAGCGTCACTGCGAGCGGAGACGCGTATGCGCCTTCGCGAGCCGCAGACGCTTAACTCACACAGCCGCTATAGCGTTTTCTCGAGCGGCCTCGCGCCCTCCGCTCACAGCAAGACCTGCGCCCCTCACAGCGCCCAATCCGCCCCGGCATGCTGGCATTTGTACTTCCCCCGTCTGTGCACCCACAGGTCTTAGCAGATCACTGATGCTGACAGCGGGGGGGACAACACAGACAATCAAATCAGGAGGAGGTCAGTGTCAGGAGGAGATGACAGCCGCCCGCCGGGGCCTGTGACACTGCAGAGGTCACAGCGGGGCTGTGTGTGCGGACAACGGGGAGGCCGGGGGCTACGGACGTACCGGACACGTCCTCTGCTCCTGGAGATGTGCCGCGGTTCCGCGCTCGCAGCGTATCTGACGCAGGAGCCGCGCTCACCACGCCCACACCACGCCCTCTGCCAAACAACCCACACCTCTCACTAACCTCCTGCAGCTAACCACACCCCATGTTTACCTTTGCCATGATGTCATTTAGCTGCGGCCGCTATCTTTAATAAGGTCAGTAATGATGGCAGTAATCGGATCTCTGCTCCCTCTAGCACGCCCCAACACTGTAGCACCATCTATTAACCCTATTCTCATCACCTATATACTCTGCTACCCACTGAGCCGCCTGTATACTCTGCTACCCACAGACCCGCCTGTATACTCTGCTACCCACAGACCCGCCTGTATACTCTGCTACCCACAGAGCCGTCTTTATACTCTGCTACCTCAGACCCGCCTGTATACTCTGCTACCCACAGACCCGCCTGTATACTCTGCTACCTCAGACCCGCCTGTATACTCTGCTACCCACAGAGACGCCTGTATACTCTGCTACCCACAGACCCGCCTGTATACTCTGCTACCCACAGAGCCGTCTTTATACTCTGCTACCTCAGACCCGCCTGTATACTCTGCTACCCACAGACCCGCCTGTATACTCTGCTACCTCAGACCCGCCTGTATACTCTGCTACCTCAGACCCGCCTGTATACTCTGCTACCCACAGACCCGCCTATATACTCTGCTACCCACAGACCCGCCTGTATACTCTGCTACCCACAGAGCCACGTGTATACTCTGCTACCCACAGAGCCGAAATGGAACCTAATGTATATGTTAATAAATAATACTAAATGTACACAACAGTGCTGCAGACACATACCTTGGCATACGGGCCACCGGGTGAAGGAAGGACAGCCGGTCATAAAAGTGGTAGTGGTTGAGCAATGGAGCGGCTCCCGGTTGTCTCTCTGAGTACTGCCGGTACTGCTTCTTATGCTGGTCCCGGCAGCTCCTCCACCGTTTTTTAAGATGGTGAACTGTGAAATGATTTGAAACCGGGTTTAGAGATGTGTAATATTTGAAACAACAAAAGTATGTGTACAAATCAACAATAACATTTTATTCATTTTGTGTGTGTAATGTGTATACAAGGCACAGTGACACGACAGTGTGGAACATCATCAACAGCATTACGGACATTGAGCTCACGTGGCCACAATCACAAATGAGGCAGGACACATGTCAACGCATAGAGAATGTAATAGTGCGGGCACCAGACTCTGGTCATTAGTGGTATTTATATACACCCAACCCCTTGGCCGAAAGAGCCAGGAGGATCAGACATTAAACTCATTGTACTGTTGTGACCCCATCCAAATATAGGCAACTATGCGGTGGAGCATGATAACACATTCAGGGTCCTGTATACCCTGCTATGGGGGCCCTGTATTCCCACTGCTGGGGGCCCTGTAAACCCACTGGGCCACTGTCTACCCACTGCTGGGGGCCCTGTATACCCACTGCTGGGGGGGCCTGTACACACACTGAGGGCCCTGTATACAGGGACTGACTGGCACCCTACAGTTTGGGTCGCAACCCTCCCTCACCGGCCCGACACAGGTGAGGACGGGGGGTGGGGGGGGGGTGATGACTGGCGGCCGCCTCACAGTCACCGCAGCTCCCGCATTCTCCTATGGCTCGCTCCCAGCCGCAGCCTCGCGCTCCTCACAGCCGCTCGCTAACAGTCGCAGCCGCACGCCACTCACAGACGCTCACTCCCGGACGCAGCCGCGTGTTGATGACGTCATCGCGCGGCCAGGAGCTTCCGTTTCCGCCTGCTGCTTCAGGGACATGCGGATTATTCATGCTCCTGCAGCCGCATGACCCGTGGCACCTGGGCCAGTCCGCCCCTGCCTGTATACCACAATATGGGGGCATGTGGGGGCCTGTATACTCTGCAGGGGGAGGTGTATACTCTGCTGGGGGGCTGTCTACCAGTGATAGCCGCTGTATACCAGGATGGCGGTGAATATGTTTTCATAGTTTTTCGGGGCAAAAATAGGGGGGTCGGCTAATACACGGGTCGGCTTATACACGAGTATATATACAGTAAATGCAATATATAACGTGTGAACTCATTTAACTTACTTAGATTGCTCTGTTCCTCATGGTCACTCCGATGGAACGCAGGGAACATCTCTTGGGCGATCTCTCTCCAGGCTGTATTAATTTGGGTCGTATCCCCATAGTCAGGATCTGTAGGGAGCTATAGAAATGGACGAGCCTCCACAAGTGCAATAAGACGCAGTGTGTTCACCGTGCCACGTCCTGCTGCCATGATTGCACTGATGAATGGATTGCTCTGTGTGTGCGCCTGTCAGCGCGACTCGCTTCCTGTTTCCTTAAAGCATGGTGTGTGCTGGAGAATCGCTTCCCTCGCATCATCGGCTACAAGCCTCAAAATAAGAGAAAAACCAGCGAGTTTGGACTCGCACACTTTCAGAGACACATCAGCGAGTTGTAAATGTCATTATTCGCTATTACTCGGGTCCCTATTCATTAACATTGGACTCGCTGGACTCGCAACGAGTCCCGAGTCCTTGACTCGGACTCGTTGGGGTCTTGCGATTCCGAGTCTTTTCGGACTCGCCCATCTCTAATGCGCGCTCCCGCGATCCCCGGCAATATCGCCGGCGATATGTCCCTGTGTGACGTTACCTGAACACAGACTTCCCTAAGAAGTCTGTGTTACTATGTGGGTTTGGCTAGAGTGCTGCAAAAGGAAGCAAAATAGTGATTAACCAGTTAAATCATACTTACCATGCTTCCATGCCACTCTCACACTTGCTTCTGAGTCTGCCCATTAAGCCTTATACATATTCACCCCATCCCCCGCCCACCCTCTGTGACAGCATCTGTGATTGGTTGCAACACAAGGGTACATTGTATAGTGTTTCAGTGTGCACCAGTACACACTAGGATCAGTGCCACAGCTTTCTCTTGTTGTGATTCGTTGCAGTCAGACGCCATCTGTGGCGGTGTCTGTGATTGGTTGCATTACACATTATCGCATGGCAAGCATTCTGCTGTAATATTAGTGTAAAAATTAATAATTTAAATAAACCGCATGGGCTTCCCCCATGTTTGTGGTTCCCAGAACGGATAAAGCACATGGTGGCAAGCTGCAACCTCCAGCCGTGTGTTATATTGCTTGGGTTTCAAAATACGGGGAATCCTACACTGCTTTTTTATTGATTTAAATAAAAAAAATTAAAAACCTGGCTTGGGGTCCACCCCAATTTTGATACTCAGTCAAGATACAACACACAGCTGGAGGTTGGTATTTTCCCTTGGAGAGGTCTATAATTATTCATCCCAGGCTAAGAATAGCAGCTCGCAGTCAACTTATTGCTCCTGATTACCCTGGTGTATTGGCAATCAGGGAAATATAAGGGGTTAATGACAGTTGTGAGTTGACATCAAATCATTGTTTGGTTAGATACAGGGCTCTATGAGACCCCAACATTACCAATCCTGTAAGTGGTTAAAAAGCACAGACACAGAGAAAAATCCTTTATTTGAAATAAAAAACACAGGCTTCCACTCTTACTTATTTATTAATTCCAAACATACCCTTGCAGTTCTGACAGTAATGGCACAATGCAGTGGCAGGAAAGGAGGACCCGACTGCTGATACAGAGATAAAAAAGCTAGACCAGTTTGACAAATTGTATGTGAGTAAGCCAAAATTCTTCTGTGAAAGACAGATGAAACCAAGATACAGCTTTTTCGTAAAGCACATCATTCTATTTTTTACTGAAAGCTGAATGAGGCCTGCTGCCATGATGGTCTCTTATCTGGTAGACTTGTGACTTCTTTGGGACCTCTGTATAATTCTTTTAGGCTGGCTTCACACTTGCAGATGGATCTGCAGCGTTTTGCAGATGCATCTGCAAGTGTGAGCATGCTGACCGCGGTGCCTATGTTTATAATAGGGCGCACCGCGGTCTGAAAGCTCTCATTCACTCCTATATGTGTACTGTCAGCAGGCGTACGCCTGCTGACAGATCACACTCTCCCGGCCGCACTGTGGACGCGAGATGTAGCGTCCATGCTGCGGGCGGGAGTGTGTGATCTGTCAGCAGGCGTACGCCTGCTGACAGTACACATATAGGAGTGAATGAGAGCTTTCAGACCGCGGTGCGCCCTATTATAAACATAGGCACCGCGGTCAGCATGCTCACACTTGCAGATGCATCTGCAAAACGCTGCAGATCCATCTGCAAGTGTGAAGGCAGCCTTATTGAGACTCCACTTTAAATGTGTTTCTTTCCTTTGGCAGTTCAGGAGTTAATGTCAGTTTTCTGCTGCTAAATAGTCGTAAATGACCAGCACTCAGAGCGTTTGCGGTTTTATGGTGCTATCGGGAAAGGATCAAGTTATCCGCAGTAGCCAATGTATGAAGAATCCCAGCACTCATATATTTGTTTTTTTGCTCAAGGTGATTTTATTTACAGTTCATGCAGATGTGTCAGGTGACATGCAGGACAAAAGACGTTTCGGCCAACACTATGGCCTTGTTCACAAAGTCACTATAAGAGGAAATATATAAAAATGAATACAGTGCAGGTGAAATATATACAATATTTACATAGACATTCAGTCAATGAATTTATTGATTGGTTTTGGATTTTTTATGAACCTTTGATTATACATCTTATATTTCCATAAACATATATTATCAATTCATAGACAGAACCTTGGGCAATCTACATCGCTTTACTAGTTTTGCACTAAACTACAGTACCCTGAACCAACCACCATTACACCGGATCTATTCCTATGCAAAATAAGCTTGCAGGTATCTGGACTTGAACACTAAATAATATATGTGCACTAATGGAAATATAAGATGTATAATCAAACGTGTCTATATGGTATATCTCCCAAAGGAAACTAACACAACCCCCCTCCCCGCGTGGTGACAATCCTGTGTTGAAACACTAGCAGGTAAATGAGATAGCATTCTTTTTCCTCAAAAAAAACCCCGATTCTACATCCCCTCTACCCTAGTACCACCTCTTGTATCCTAATATCACACCCTCTAAAATTACCATATTATATATATGAATAAAGCAGAAAGGTTCATAAAAAATCCAAAACCAATCAATAAGTTCATTGACTGAATGTCTATGTAAATATTGTATATATTTCACCTGCACTGTATTCATTTTTGTATATTTCCTCTTATAGTGACTTTGTGAACAAGGCCATAGTGTTGGCCGAAACGTCTTTTGTCCTGCATGTCACCTGACACATCTGCATGAACTGTAAATAAAATCACCTTGAGCAAAAAAACAAATATATGAGTGCTGGGATTCTTCATACATTAGTTTTCTGCTGCTAGCAGACTCCTTAGTTTCCTTACCAGGTGTGGATACTTTGTGATTTCTCCCATCTCCTTTATATGGTCACATGGCTCTAGCATGCTTTGCTGGTGATTGAACTCATTCTTGGTCAAGTTACCTGAGGAGAAGTAAGCTCTCTGGAGAGCTGTCTATTGCGTATCTGTCTGCTGTCAAGGAGTGTGGCAGCAGGTGTGAAGTTGCCTTTGTTCCCTCTCTGTCTTCTCTTCCCTTGTCTTGTTTATTGCAGTCTTTGGGACTAGTGCTCCCGCCCACCATTCCCTATTGAGGGTTAACATCAGTGCCAGCAAGGGCCTAGGTATCCTGCTTGGCAATGGATCATGGGAAGATCAGGATAAAGCTGCGGGAGAGTGCAGGAAGTCACCGCTTCCCCTTTCCTTATGAGCATGGCCCACTACGGTATTTGTCCCCCTCTGTTGTTTTGTGTTGTGTGCCAGACATCGTTAGTCCATGCATCACTGTCATGCACTGTAGCTGGACATCCCCCTTAGTCCAAGCGTGACACCTTTAAAAAAAAGAACATAGTACCTACAGGGTAATATGGTGGAGGCTCAAAGATGTTTTGGGGTTGTTTTGTTGCCTCTGTCACTGAGTGCCTTGAATGTGTGTAAGGCATCATGCAATCTGAAGATTACCAAAGGATTGTGGGTAGCAATGTAATTAGTAGCCAGTGTCAGAAAGCTGGGTTTGTGTCCTAGGTCATGGGTCTTCCATCAGGCCAATGACTGCAAACGTACCACAAGAAGCCCCCAGAAATTGATGGAAACAAAGCACTGGAGAGTCCTGAAGTGGCCAGCAATGGGTCCGGATCTAAATGCTATTGAACAGCTGAGATCTTAAAATTGCTGTTAGTAGAAGGCGCCTTCAAACATGAGTGACATTGAACAGTTTGCAAAAGAAGACTCTAAAATTACAGGTGAGTAGTATAAGAAGATTACTGATTGTTCTAGGAAGCAATTTATTACAGCTAATTATTCCAAATGGTGTACAAATATTAAGTTGAGGGTGACAATTTTGTCCACCCCATTTTTGAGGTTGTGGGTAAAATTATGTCCAATTTGTCTATTTTTCTCTTTTTGTGTGTTGTTCAAATATTCACAAAGAAAAATTGCATGTGTATAACAAAAAAATATTTACTGTGGATTTCAGACTATAAGACGCACCCAGATTTTAGAGGAGGAAAATAGTGTAAAAAATTAAGCAAAAAATATGGTTATAATGCACTGTGATGGGGGATCTGCTGCTTACACTTATGGAAGTAATGTCCACATCCTGGGCCCTTTCCAGGTAATATAAGATCCTTATCCTGGATATGACTCCACCATCCTAGATATGACCCCCCCCCCATCCTGGATATGGCCCCCATCCTGTTTTATTATCCCCAACCAGTATATGCTCCCCCCTTCCTGGATATGGCCCCCTGTCATGGTATATGCCCCTCTGCTGGTGTGCACACAAACTCACCACTCCGTAGCTCCCAGCAAAGCCACATCTTCCTTCCGGTCTGTGATGACATCCAATCATTTAACCAGCACAGCAGTGATGTAATCGCTGTGCGCACACCAATCACATGATCAAATGCTGGCAAAAACAGGAAGGAAGACCAAGCAATGCTGCGTGCAGGGAGCTATGGAGAGGTGAGTAAACATTGTTTATTTTTTTGTGTACGTGCAAGCAGGGGGGCATATACCATGATGGGGTCCCATATTCAGGATGGGGGATGAGTATAGACTCATGTAATATGCACAGCTCTCACACCTAACTCTCAGTGCTGAGAGGTAATGGACAAGGGAAAGTAGTGCATATTACTTAAGCCTAATAAGAGGGCCCACATGATCACAGGCTACCTCTGCAGCCCGCACCAGCCTCCTCCAGCCCGCTCCACTGCTCCCTCAGCACAGCCAACACAGCCCCACAGTCCCATATATTCTGACTATAAGATGCAACCTCCAATTTCTCCAAAATTTGGCAGGAAAAAAGTGTGTCTTATAGTCTGAAAAATACTGTAATTCCAAAAATCTTTTGGGAGAAATACTTCATTTTCTTGAACAATTTCAAAGGTGCAAACACTTTTACCTATGAGTGTACTGAAACACCTTCTTCCTGAAGAGTGTTCATCACTTGGGTGGATGTGCTAAAGATTTTTTTTTCACTATGGAAAGGATTCTGCGATCATCCAACACTGTTGTTTTCTGTGTATGTTTAAGTCTATTTGTTTTCCCCAAGCTGACCAGTGCGTTCGGTTTTTTTTTTACAGAATGTACCAAAATGTTGATTTGGCGATTCCTAACACTTTTGTTTTCTCTCTGATTTGTTATTTTTAGCAGTCTAATGATGATCTGTTTCTCTTCCATTAAGAGCCTCTTTGTCTGAATGACAACAGCATCAAAATACAAGTGCCACGCCTGGAATCAGCTCCAGACCTTTTACCTGCTTAATTAATAATGGATTAATGAGGGAATAGCCCATACAGCCCATTCAATAACTTTTGAGATAAATGTCCAATTGCTTTTGCTCCCTGTAAAAAAGACAGTTGCATATAAGAGAGTTGTATTTCCTAAATCATTTCTCCAATCAGGGTATGAATATCCTAAATTAAAGCTGAGAACCTGCACTTTAAATCCATATTGACTATATTACTGTATCTTGAATGTGTTTTGTGAAACAGCTAAAATAATAATAATAATAATAATAAAACTTTATTTGTATAGCGCCAACATATTCCGCAGCGCTTTACAGTACAATGGTACATATAAGAAAAATATACGGTACGGAAAGGTAATGCAGAACAGTAGTTACATACAATAAACATAGAATCAACTCAGGAAATACAATAAAAAGGCAAAAATGAAGGTGACCCTGCTCAAAGGAGCTTACAATCTAAGACGTGATGGGAACACAAAGTACAGGGGCTTATAACAATGAATATCTTATGTTTAGGTGACTACTATTAGGGAGAAGGATAGGCCGCCCTGAAGAGGTGTGTTTTTAGGGAGCGTCTGAAGCTATGCAAGTTGTGGATGGTCCTAATTTCTTGGGGTAGAGCATTCCAGAGGTTTGGTGCAGCTCGAGAGAAGTCTTGGAGTCGGGAATGGGAGGTTCGGATTAATGCTGATGTTAGACTGAGGTCACGTTCAGAACGAAGGGGACGGGTGGGGTGGTAGACAGAGATGAGGGTGGAGAGGTAAGGAGGTGCCGCACCATGAATAGCTTTGTGGGTAACAACAAGCAATTTGAATTGGATTCTATAGTGTACGGTTAGCCAATGTAGTGACTGGCACAGAGCAGAAACATCTGAGTAACGGTTTGCTAGATAGGTGATCCTGGCTGCTGCATTGAGGATAGACTGGAGAGGGGAAAGCTTACTGTGGGGGAGGCCAACTAATAAAGAATTACAGTAGTCAAGGCGGGAATGAATCAGGGCCACGGTGAGGGTTTTAGTTGTTTCCATGGTGAGAAAGGGGCGGATTCTAGAGATATTTTTCAGGTGCAAGCAACAGGAGCGGGTGAGAGATTGTATATATGGGGTGAAAGAGAGATCAGTGTCCATCAAAACACCGAGACAGCGAGCCTGCTGACAAGGCGTTATCGTGGTGCCGCACACCGAGACAGAGATGTCAGATTTAAGGAGGTTGGCAGAGGGTGGGAGCAGAAGAAGTTCAGTTTTGGAAAGGTTGAGTTTCAGATAGAGCGCGGAGATGATATTGGAGACTGCGGTTAGACAGTCATTGGTGTTCTTTATTAGAGCGGCAGTAAGGTCAGGGGCTGAAGTGTATAATTGTGTGTCATCAGCATAGAGATGGTATTGAAAGCCAAATCTGCTGATGGTCTGTCCAATCGGGGCTGTGTAGAGAGAGAAGAGGAGAGGGCCAAGGACTGAGCCCTGAGGGACCCCAATAGTGAGAGGAAGAGGGGAAGAAGTGGAGCCAGAGAATGATACACTGAAAGAGCGGTCAGAAAGATAGGAAGAGAACCAGGAGAGAGCCGTGCCAAACATGCTAAAACATTTGCTAAAGCCATCCAGTGATATCAATAAATCCAGTAAGGGCCGCTTTACACACACAGATATCTGTAACCAACTTCTGAACAGATCTCTGGTTGCAGTGAAATCATGGACACATTGTTCCATTTTGTGGCTTTGTACAAATGGAGCAATGTGTCCATGATTTCACTGCAACCAGAGATCTGTTCAGAAGTTGGACACAGAAGTTGGTGTGTGTAAAGCGGCCCTAAGTAAAAAACAGACTGGTTTTAAATGGAATTCTACTTAACGTACCCGTTTTCCATAGACTTCAATGTTAAGAATAAAAACAGATTTAGTTTCAATCAGTTTTTTTTAGCTGGACACAAAAGTTATGACTGTATAACCTTTTTGTCCTACTAAGTTAACTGATTGATGCTGGACCTGTTTCAAACTGCTGATTACTGGACATGTCAATTTAGGCTAGGATACACGAAAAATTGAATCCCATCTGTTTGCTTTGTTTGCATGCTTTATGCCTATGTTTCAGGCTAATGTGATCTCGTCGATATCAACAGGTTCAGCCAACAGTCTAATGTCTATAGGGGACCTCAAACAATTGTCAAAGGAGTAAAGGAACAGGCATGTCTGATTTCTCACTGGAATAAGCCACTGACAGAGATCTGGCAGCACTCTCAAAAAGAGACCAGGAGCACTTACCCGAATAAGCACTTATATGTATGGAAGAGACAGCTATGGGTACTTTCACATCAGCGGTTTTCGCTGATCACGGCAGATGCGGTGAAAAAAACACATCTGCCGTGATTACCGCATAACCGCTGCACTTGCGGCACAGTTGCGGCAAGCCCCATGAAATGTCTATGGGGCTTGCGGTAAGTGTGCGGCATTGTGCGGCAAGTGCGGTTTCGGCACTTGCGGCCGCAAGTGCCGATACATCACTTCCCGCACCTGCCGCAAGCCCGCATAGACATTGTATGGGGTTTGTCGCAACTGTGCCGCAAGTGCAGCGGTTATGCGGTAATCGCTGCAGATCGGCAAAATACGCTCATGTGAAAGCAGCCTTAGATGGCTGCCAGCTGAATGATTGACTAAACCATAATTCGTCCGACACTCATCTAATGTGTATAGGAGCTTAATAGTCAGTAGAATACAATGTTTCAGTAGTATTTACATGGTTATATATAGTAAATAACCCCACCCCTAACAGATAACTGCAGTTTTTTAGTTTTTAAAAAGTCAACAACTCCTTTAAAGAAAAATACCCACAATTCCATCAACATTTCAGTGAACTGCTATTAGAATTCAGATTTATGTACAGAAATGAAAACCGGGCACTGACCTCTTAACGGCGTTACTCCTATACTCCTGTAGCGGTGACGTGCTGTGGAATCTCCTGTTGCTCAGCCAGAGTTCAAGACAATAAATCCAAAAAGAAAGATGGCGACACTCAGTATTCCAATTTTGCAGCTGGTTAATTTAATGCAAAAATTACAGCAGCAGGTGCATGATACAGGGAGGGAGGTAAGCAGTCACCGTTGGTCCTAGCACCTCCCTCCTTGTATCATGCACCTGCTGCTGTAATTTTTGCATTAAATTAACCAGCTGCAAAATTGGAATACTGAGGGCCGCCATCTTTCTTTTTGGTGCTATTAGAATTCATATATACACTTTTGAAGGTCCCACGAAAATCTCATTCACAATGAAGTTTAAACCATATTTTCCAATCGTCCTGATTTAGGGGACTGTACCAATTTAAGGGGTCAGTGCTGTTGTTAAAACTACTAGAAAAAAGCAGCATCAAAAAACTTACCATCATTGCCAAAAGCAGTATCAAAATGCACTCTCAGGAAGCAGTCAGAGCCCAATTGTAAAGCAAGCCCAGCTGCAGGCTAATAAACCACCTCTACCAACTATGTGTGGGAGGCAGATTGCCATGCATACACTGGGCCCGCTTAAAGCACCATTCACACTGATACAAATTATGCAGAGTGTCTGAAAGCGACCCAACCGCTCCGCTGCTTAGCATTGGGCCACACAGTATGATACCTCTGCACCACTAGATGAATGGCGCCCCTATGGGCCCAACTGCACCCTGGATAGATAAAAAGTGCAAAAAGTCTCTTATATGATGAATAAAAAACTTTTACAAATGGGATTTTGGTTCACGACAAGGGATCCCATGCTCATCAGTCCTAACAAAAACTTGTGCAAAAACTACTAGAAAAAAGCAGCATCAAAAAATGATGCTGCTTTTTTCTAGTAATTTTTGCACAAGTTTTTGTTAGGACTGATGAGCATGGGATCCCTTGTCGTGGGTCATCAGCTTAAATGTCTTGGCCATTGCATGAACCAAAATCCCATTTGTAAAAGTTTTTTATTCATCATATAAGAGACTTTTTGCACTTTTTATCTATCCAGGGTGCAGTTGGGCCCCTAGGGGCGCCATTCATCTAGTGGTGCAGAGGTATCGTACTGTGTGGCCCAATGCTAAGCAGCAGAGTGGTTGGGTCGCTTTCAGACACTCTGCATCATTTGTATCAGTGTGAATTGGGCTCTGACTGCTTCCTGAGAGTGCATTTTGATTCTGCTTTTGGCAATGATGGTCAGTGCTGTTGTTCCAGCAGGTCAGGCCTTTGCCACAGCTTCCACTGACGTATTCCCTTGCTATCTTTATTCCTCTTTAGTTGTGTGGCCTGCATCTCTGCTCTCCACACATGTGAATAAAGTATTCTATTATTTTCTTATAGTCTGCTCTCCCTGGGAATTGAACCCACAACATATATTATGGCATGCAGCAACTATAGCAATGAGCCTGTACTGACAGATAGACTTTTCTACACCTAAAGCTGCAGTTAAGGCTTTGAAACCACAGGCAAATAATACTGGTATTTTGATGCATGCATTGTATTTTGATGAAACTGTATTCTAGAGAAAAAAAAGAAAGCAGATTTTTTTTCTTCCAATAAAGTTACTAAAAACTATTGATAAACATTTCAATAATGTCAATTTTAATGCAATTTTTAAAAATAGTAAACATCACAAATCATCAACTGATCATATTTGGTTTCCCTATAATTGTAACCACCGGTACAACACAGTGATCAGATTTATTTATGGTGATTGGTTAATTCCGTAAAAAATGTGATTGACTTTTTTCTCCATTAAACCTATAAAAATGTAATAAAAATGTAACACTGAGGCTGGTTTCACACATAGCATAATTGTGACATTTCTTGTGGGTTTTTTTCTCAATGTTTTCTAAAGGTTTCACCACCACTAGGAATGGGCGAATCTACTCGTTAGGACTCGCTACTCTGCGAGTAGTAGTGGACTCGCAGGACTCGGTACTCTGCGAGTTTCCAGGAGATTACTCGCACCTTAACGAGTCCAATGTAAATTAAGGGAAATGTCACTGAAAACAGGATACTCCCGGATTGTACCCGACTTGTCCGACCTGGCAACTAACTTTGATAAACTCAAAGAAGAAAATTGTCACCTCAAGGAGCAATTTAAAACGCTCAGATCCAAGTTGATGGATATGGAAGATAGGGATAGAAGACAAAACCTCAAATTTAGAGGTGTTCCAGAATCTATCAAAAATGACCAGCTTTACCCATATGTCAAAGATCTTTTAAGAAGTGCTATCCCCACTTTAACGGACTTGGATATGACAGCAGTCCGCATCCATCGACTCCGTAAACCCAAATCACTTAAACCGGAAATTCCACGTGATGTCATCATGAAATTCCATCTTTTCCATATAAAGGAGCAATTTTTAGACTACTTACGCATAAATAGATCCCCTCCTAAACCGTTCGACAGCATCAAAATTTTTGCAGATTTATCCAGGGACATCATGACTCAAAGAAAAAAACTCTCTCCATTGACAGAGATCCTTCAGAAACACAAAATCCAATACAAATGGGGTTTTAACTCCACTAAAATCCTATTCCATCACCGGGGAACTCTTATAAACTTATCAGAAGTTGAGGATGGCCTGAGGACCCTTAAGGACTTGGGAATCATGATTAAATAAACAGATCCTAGCAAATTATGGCTGAGGACTTAGCCATAACTTTAGCCCCCTAAGGAGGTAGTGCATCGTAGTCAGTGGCGCACCCAGAAATTTCCCAAGGTAGGGGTCCAAGAAACACACACCGACCCTGAAAGGGGGGTTGTCACCCCCCAGCGGGGTTCCGAAGGGCAAAGCCCCCGGTGGAGGGGTTTGGGGGAGCGAAGCCCCCCTAAAAGCCAAGCGATTTTTCTAAATTTGAATACCTAATTAATGCTTAATACTGCACGAAAACGGTCTTATTTGTTGTGCCTCTATGGTAGGAATTACATTGCGTAGTAATTAATTCCATATACACACACATAGCGCAGCCCTGGGGTCCCCTCTTTTGTGGGCCCCTGGGTGCTGTGTAATTGTTCCTGACATAGGGGCCCAGCTCCTTGTGTACTGCACCCCCCTCCCCTCTCCCACTCCTAACCTGTGTGCAGCTGTGTGGCAGATGCAATCATGCATATCAGTCTGCACTGAGTAGAACTGTATGATCCCCTAGGTGCTGCAGGTTCAGAGATCATCATTTATTACCCACCAGGCCGGGCCAACAACAGTCTGAGTCCGACTCCAGACTGTGTGCTGCCTCCTCCTGGCTCCTGCCTGTATACAGAGTGAGCTCTGCTCCCCCACAGCTTGCTCTGCACTGCCTGCCCTGGCTGGCTGCAGCCTGTACTGACTTTCTCCAGCCCTCCACACTAACGTATGAGGTGGTGCTGGGTACCGATGCGGTACCGCTGTGCTGTCTGTAACTGTGGTCTGTGGATAAGAGGAGAGGAGGGGGTCACTGACAGGAATGAGTCCCTCTTCTGTGTGTGCGTTTCACACTGCCGCAGGAAGAGAATGTGAAGGGGCGGAGTAGTGAGGACCCTCTCTGCTATGCATTCCTAGTGTGTGGAACGCACACAGGGCGGCGGAAGTGGCGGCAGAGTCAGGGACTGAAAGTAATAAAGCAGGGGTCCCCAAACTTTTTACATCGGGGGACAGTTCACGGTTCCTCAGACCGTTGGAGGGCCGGACTATAAAAAAAAATCTATGAAAATCCCTATGCACACTGCAAGCCCCTATCTTTATAATGGGAGCGCACGGTGCTGCACTTGACTGCGCATGACCGTGTGCACCCGTGTGCACCCAATCACACACTCTTGTCCACACCAGGGACGCAACATGTTGCACTTCTGGTCAAGACGAGAGTGTGTGAGTTGTGCGCAGGCATCCGCCTGCGTACAGATCACATATGCAAGTGAATGGGTGCGCACGGTCCTACGCAGTCAAGCGCAGCACCGTGCGCTCCCATTATAACGATAGGGGCTTGCAGTGCTGCGGTCACATTACGGCTCCCCTCCGCAGCAACGCTGCGGAGGGGAACGCAAATGTGAAGGTAGCCTTAGCTAGCATCAGACCAGGAGACTTAATGGATAATTTACACAGGTTAAGCCGTTAAGCAGCCAATTTCATTAAAAATTCAATAAATTTCTCAAGCCTCGCTTTCCCCCCTGTGTAGGCCTTTACTTATCAGGTATCTAGTTACTTGCTATAGCAGTCCCCATATAACCACATCGTGTGCCGCTCACCTGTATATTAGCTGCCTATTCCACGCTCCTTGTTGTGCTGCTTTCCAGTGTATCCCCCACAGACAACCGCCTACGTACGTTTCAAATATACTTTCTTCAACAGGGATTCCTGATTTTTTCCTAGGGATTCCAAATTGATATTAGTAAATCCAGCTCCAAGTCTCCCCCATAGCAATCCAGCCCCAGGTCTCCCCCATAGCAATCCAGCTCCAGGTCTCCCCCATAGCAATCCAGCTCCAGGTCTCCCCCATAGCAATCCAGCCCCAGTTCTCTCCCCATAGCAATCCAGCTCCAGGTCTCCCCCATAGCAATCCAGCAAGGTCTCCCCCATGCAGGTCCAGCTCCAGGTCTCCCCCATAGCAATCCAGCCAGGTCTCCCCCATAGCAATCCAGCTCCAGGTCTCCCCCATAGCAATGCAGCCCCAGGTCTCCCCCATAGCAATCCAGCCCCAGGTCTCCCCCATAGCAATCCAGCCCCAGGTCTCCCCCATAGCAATCCAGCCCCAGGTCTCCCCCATAGCAATCCAGCCCCAGATCTCCCCCATAGCAATCCAGCCCCAGGTCTCCCCCATAGCAATCCAGCTCCAGGTCTCCCCATAGCAATCCAGCCCCAGGTCTCCCCCATAGCAATCCAGCCCCAGGTCTCCCCCATAGCAATCCAGCTCCAGGTCTCCCCCATAGCAATCCAGCTCCAGGTCTCCCCCATAGCAATCCAGCTCCAGGTCTCCCCCATAGCAATCCAGCTCCAGGTCTCCCCCATAGCAATCCAACTCCAGGCCTCCCCCATAGCAATCCAGCTCCAGGTCTCCCCCATAGCAATCCAGCCCCAGATCTCCCCCATAGCAATCCAGCCCCAGGTCTCCCCCATAGCAATCCAGCTCCAGGTCTCCCCCATAGCAATCCAACTCCAGGCCTCCCCCATAGCAATCCAGCTCCAGGTCTCCCCCATAGCAATCCAGCCCCAGGCCTCCCCCATAGCAATCCAGCCAGGTCTCCCCCATAGCAATCCAGCCAGGTCTCCCCCATGCAGGTCCAGCTCCCTCCAGACTCTCTTACCTGGCGCTGCAGCCGTTCCCTCGCTGAGTTCACTGAGCTCGGTGCTCTTTCTGTCTGGTCTATCTGCTGAGCAGTCGCGTGTCACTGCGCGGCACCAGACTAGGTTGGACAGTGAGTGCCGAGCGGCGCCGGCCGCATTATATTGCCTGCGGCGCAATTGAACAGGCGTTGGGTGACGAGGGGGCGGCGGTGGGCCCCCCAAGCTTCTCAGGGCCGTCCAAGGGGGGTGTCCAGACACGTAGGTCCCCCCCCCTTGGGTGCGCCACTGATCGTAGTCTTACTTAGACTCCCTCCATTTAGGGACTAGACATAGAATTTATTTTTTTTCTTTACTTTGGAACCTAAATTGTTTGGTTAATAGGTACACTTATTTGGTTACTTTACTCACAATAGAAAGGATTTACGTATTTAAAGTTATTCATATTCCGAGCTTAACTCTCAGACTAATTGTAGGACATGTCACTTAAGTTCCTTTCCCAAAACGTCAATGGCCTTAATACCCCCCAAAGACGATACTACCTATGGAAGCTTCTCAAGGATTCTAGAGCAGATGTAGTGGGACTACAGGAAACCAAGTTTTCCTCCTCTAAGCTACCAAAATTTGAGAACAAGTATTTTCAGAAGGTTTTATTAGCTAGTAACTCTAAAAAGAAGTGGGGAGTAGGCCTGCTTATTAGGAATTCGGTCTCGTATGAACAAATCGCCTTATTTGCAGACCCGAACGGCAGGTATCTTATCCTCATTTGTAAATTAGACGACCACTTCTTCACCTTGGTAAACATATATGCCCCAAATAAAGGACAAATCCTTTTTGAACAAGACTTTAATATGGTCCCAAATGGAGCCCTAGACGCTTCCACTAAATCTAGACAACATCTGGAATCGCTAGACCCTTGGTTGATCAAGTCTGATCTATATGATGCTTTTCGCTGTCTGAACTCAACTTCCATCGAATTCACCTACTTTTCTAAGCGACATCAGTCATTCTCCAGGATTGATCTAGTTCTCACCTCGGTATTTACCCTCCCCAAAATTACCAGCGTTGAAATAGGCCCTAGGTCTTGGTCAGACCATTCCCCTGTTACTTTCAATATTATGATCGGCCCCGCAATATCGTCTCAAAAGTTGTGGCGAAACAATAGCCTCCTATATAACCATCCGATTTACAAAAAAGAAATAGAGGCTACCATCACAAACTACTTCAAGGAAAATGATACTCAAAACATCCAACTCCCCACTCTTTGGTTAGCTTTCAAGGCAGTTTTGAGAGGCAAGATGATCCAGCTGAACGCCCAACTAAATCGAAAGAACAGGGAAAAAACTCATAATCTGATCAATCTAATTCATAACCTAGAAAAATCGCAACTCTCTGACCCCCACACCGACAACTCAGCAGAAATCTTTAAACTCAGATTGGAGTTGAAATCCTTCCTCTCGTCAGAGTATGATAAAGTAACCCAACTATTCAAAACAAAACACTACTTCTCTGACGACAGGCCTTCTAAATTGTTAGCGGCAAAAATTAAGAACTATAAACAAAAATCTAGAATAAAGGAGATTAAAAACAACACTGGCCAACTCCTTAGACACCCCAAAGAAATAGCGGATCAATTTGCTGAATTCTATTCTTCCCTTTATAATCTCAAGGATAACCCTGGCGCATTGGAACCCTCTGACCAAAACATTAAGGACTTACTGAGTACACTCAACTTGCCCTCTCTTGATGGCTTGGACCTAACTGAACTCAATGCTCATTATACCAACCTCAAGATAACTGAAGTTATTGAAAAATCCAAACTGGGCAAATCGCCAGGTCCAGATGGCTTCCAAAATGAGCTATATAAAACTTTTAAAAACCTTCTATATCCGTATATCACCAAATTGACCAACTTTTCCGCCTCACAAGGATTTCTCCCACCCGATATGTTGGAAGCAGTTATTTCCCTTATACCTAAAGGAAAGGGTGACCCCTCTGACACCAAAAATTACAGGCCAATTTCCTTACTAAATTCTGACACAAAATTTTAAGCAAAATTAGCGGCAAACAGGATTCAAAAATTTATATCAAAACTCATCCATCCAGATCAAGCAGGATTCATCCCTGGCCGGACTACTGTGGATGCTACGAGAAGAGCTGTAGACCTGATCACCTCTATAGAAACTTCAAAACAGCCTTCGGTCTTTTTAGCGCTAGACGCTGAAAAGACCTTTGATAGGGTTCATTGGTCTTTCCTATTCCACACCCTAAAAACATTCGGCTTCAAAGGTAATATTCTTAATTTAATCGGGTCAATGTACACCAACCCCACGGCCAAAGTTTACTCAAATAATTTTTTCTCCCAAAAGTTCTCCCTGTCAAATGGCACTATGCAGGGATTCCCACTTTCCCCTGTTCTCTTTGCCTTATTTATAGAGCCCCTCGCTTCTGCCATTAGAGATAATATAAACATCAAAGGAATCCCCCTCAACCACCAACAACACAAGATCTTTTTATTCGCGGATGATATCCTACTTACAGTCACAAACCCCCTTAAGTCCCTTAGACATTTAACCATGACCATCGAAACATTCTCTCATTTGTCCCTGTACAAAATTAACACTACAAAATCACAGATTTTGAACTTTAATATAGACAGCACATTCCTGGAATACCTCAAGACTGAATTTGAATATACCTGGATGGAAAGTAAAATTGCGTATCTGGGAATTGACCTAACTAAACCCCTTTCCGCTTTGGTCCAATCGAACCTAACTACCCTTTTTAACTCACTTCACCAAGACCTTCTGCGCCTGTCCAAAATAGAACTATCTTGGTTAAGTAGAATAGAAGCCTACAAAATGACACTTCTCCCCAAATTTCTATACATAATTAGAGCCATTCCCATGTTTATACCAAAACTCTGGTTTAATAAGCTTCAATCCCAGTTGAGATCCTTCATTTGGAGCAATAAGAGACCGAGGGTCGCAAAAATCTCCCTAGAAAGACACAAAAGAGTTGGAGGTTTGGGGGTACCCAACCTCTATAATTATTATTGGGCGTCCATAACCAAACTTTCTCAATCATGGCTCTTTAATACAAATGACCCTCCCTGGGCATCCATTGAAGGTTCCATTATAAACAACAACCTTAAGGCGGTGATCATTGCTCACCTACTAGACACCTCCATACCTCCTCCAAGACATCCCATAATTAAAGCGATTATCACAGCGTGGAGGAGTTTGATTGTCAAGGCTTCAACTCATTTCCCCCAAGCGGCGCTTGAGAAGATTCCTCTGGATACTTTAGAAATTCTGATCCCACGGTTAGATTTGTCATCCTGGAAATCCAGAGGAATACTTTTTATGGATGATTTGATATGTGGAGACTCACTCTTACCCTTCCACTCCCTTCAAGAAAAATTTTCCCTCACAAGAGACGACCGCTCTAATTGGAGAACCATATCTAACCATCTGGCCAATATAAAACCTAAACTTACCCTTCCACAAATAGCAGTGGACCTCATCAACAACCCAAAGAAGACAACTGTTTAAAAAACTAATAACCTTTATAAAATTTTTAATGAGGAATTAGAACTACCGAAACTTTCCTTTATCACATCCTGGAGGAGGAGTTGGGAATTCGCAAAACCTAGAAAATCTGACTAAATCTATCAAAATTACTTATGCTAACTGTGCTTGTGCCACTCTTCATGAGTCCTTTTATAAAACCCTGTCAAGGTGGTACTTTACCCCGACTAAACTACACCCCATCAATCCCCTTAACTCCTCCCTATGCTGGAGAACATGTGGCGGTTTGGGAAACCTATCACATATATTGTGGTCCTGTCCCATCTTGACCAAATATTGGATGGATATCAAAACCTTAATTAAGGATACCACAGGAATCCATATAGCTTGCACACCACAGCTAGTTCTACTTTCTATAGGAGTAGAGAACTTACCCAAACACATAAGATTTTTGGTCTCACACATCTTGTTAACTGCTAAGGTACTGACTATTGCTCGTTGGAATAAACCAGAACACCCAACTATAAATAATTTGATTGACAGAATAACACACCACAGTATATATGAATATAAATTAGCAATTAGAACCAACAAACTCTCCAAGTTCCTCGAGAACTGGGGTGTATGGATCTCAACCTTTTCCCCCTCCTTACTGAAATAGGCCAACATACATCACATCTTTTCATGCTGCCTACACAGTTAACTGCCTTACATTACGATTTTTTGTAAAATGCCGGGAATGTATACAAGTTTAAACAAGTTGTTTATAATGCCTTTCTATTGGTAAATTTTTTCTTTTTATCATATCTATATCTACGTTATTATTTCACTATATTATGCTTATATGTAAGTCCCTTTTTGTTTGTTGTAATTGTACATTGTATGTTGATTGTTTATTTTGTTCTTGTACTATTGTGTTTGTCTTTCTTTTTTCCCTTCCCTTCCCCCCACCCATCCCTCTTATATTTATGTATCCCTTACCCCTCCCAACTCCCTTATAAAAATTTCAATAAATATATTTGGATAACTCCCGGATTGTACCGATCAGGGTGCAATCCGGTGCCCCATAACATGGGGCTCTATGGTCCCTGATTGCAACCTGACCAGGTGCAATTCGGTTTTAATCAGGTTTTCTATTTTTGACCTTCTGCCTGGATTTTCAAATGAACAGCTGACTCAGGTCAGCTGTTCATTTGAAGTAGCAGTGCTGACAGGGTTCATGTGAGTTCATGCTTGCCTGCATGAACTCACATGAACTTTCCCAGGGTGTACAGCTCTGCTACATCTCTGGTGGAGGTTCTCTACCAGAGATGTAGCAGAGCTAAAGAAGAACCCTGGATTGGACTACGGCGGACGGAAGAGGATTTTTTAAAAATAAAGTTGGAGTCCCTAAGTGTCTTTTTGTTTTTTTTCAAATAAAAATATTTTTTCTATGTGTTGTATTTTTTTTTTAAATTCACTAGAAATTCATGGAGGTAATGTCAACTATTGGCGTGACCGCCATGAATTTCGGGCTTGGGGCCAGCTGATAATACAAAGCTGGCCCTAACCCCTTTATTACCCAGTGAGCCACCGCACCAGGGCCCTGGAAGAGCTGGGTTCAGCGCCAGAAAATGGCGCTTCAATGAACGCGCCATTTTCTGGGGTGGCTGCGGGCTGCCATTCGCAGCAGGGGGTGCCCAGAAGGCTTGGGCCTCCCTGTGCTGTGGATTCCAGCCCCCAGCTGCCTAGCTGAACCTGGCTGGACATAGAAATAGCGCGGAGCCCCACGCATTTTTTTTTATTATTTCATGAACTTCATGAAATAATAAAAAAAAAGGGGTTCCCCTATATTGTTGGGTCCGGCCAGGTACAGATAGGCACCTGGGGGTTGTTGGCAGCCCGTCGCTGCCTGCTGTATCCGGCTAGATAGAAAAAATATGGCGAAGCCCACGTCAATTTTTTTTCTGAAAAATCCAAAAAACAATAAGAATTCAAGGGAATGCATCTTTATTAACCCCTCGACTATGGTTGATGGGTTAATAAAGATGCAGTCCCTTTTTAGAGGATTGTTTAATGGATTTTTCAAAAAATTTTGACGTGGGCCTCGCTGTATTTTTGTATGCCAGCCGGATACAGCAGGCGCAAACGGGCTGCCCCCAACCCCCAGCTGACTATTTGTACCTTCCTGGACACAGAAATATTGGGAAGCCCTTATTTTTTATTATTTCATGAATTTCATGAAATAATAAAAAAAAAAATGTGTGGGGCTCCACGCAATTTTTATGTCCAGCCAGGTCCAGCTAGGCAGCTGGGGGCTGGAATCCGCAGCGCAGGGAGGCCCAAGCCTTCTGGGCACCCCCCGCTGCGAATGGCAGCCCACAGCTGCCCCAGAAAATGGCGCCTTCATTGAAGCGCTATTTTCTGGCTCTGAACTCAACTCTTCCAGGGCCCTGGTGCGGTGGCTCACTGGGTAATAAAGGGGTTAGGGCCAGCTTTGTATTATCAGCTGGCCCCAAGCCCGAAATTCATGACGGTCAATGCCAATAGTAGACATTACCGCCATGAATTTCTAGTGAATTTTTAAAAAAAACACAACACAGAAAAAATATTTTTATTTGATAAAAAAACAAAAAGACACTTAGGGACTCCAACTTTATTTAAAAAAATCCTCTTCCGTCCGCCGTAGTCCAATCCAGGGTTCTTCTTTAGCTCTGCTACATCTCTGGTAGAGAACCTCCACCAGAGATGTAGCAGAGCTGTGCACCCTGGGAAAGTTCATGTGAGTATATGCAGGCAAGCATGAACTTACATGAACCCTGCCAGCACTGCTACTTCAAATGAACAGCTGACCTGAGTCAGCTGTTCATTTGAAAATCCAGGCAGGAAGGTCAAAAATAGAAAACCTGATTAAAACTGGATTGCACCTGGTCAGGTTGCAATCAGGGACCATAGAGCCTCATGTTATGGGGCCCCGGATTGCACCCTGATCGGTACAATCCAGGAGAATCTGGTTTACAGTGACAGTGGCTGTCGGAATTATTCGCAATTACTCGCTTCCCCATTCATGTACATTGGACTCGCTAGACTCGGACTCGTTAGAGTCTAGCGATTACGAGTAATTTAGGATTCGCTCATCCCTAAGCACCACACAACGCATACACAATCTTCTCTGCATGTTTGCAGCTTTTTTAATATCTTTTCCCTGTTATTTTATGTGTTTTTGGTGCAGATTAGAAGCAGAATTTTTAATGCTTTATTCATAGTACAGAAAAGTTTTGATTCTACATTTAAAAATCCAATGCCGTTTTTATATCGCAACTAGTGATGAGTGAATAGCAAGATATTAGACTGATTAATGTGAACTGTTCCAGTATTTGTCATGAATAACGAAGCTAATGCAAGTCAACGGGGAACTTTAATAGTTTTCTGGAAGATTTCCCTGAAGAATATTGACGTGCTTTAGGTTTGTTATTTGTGATGAGTACTGGAACAGTTCAAAGTATTTGGTTAGACTAATCCAAAAGTATTTGGTTAGACTAATCCAAACCAGAATATTTTACTACTCACCCATCACTAATTGCAAGCCATTTTTTCAGGTTCCGCATAGACATCTTTAGAGAAAAAAAGCATCAAAACTACACAGTTCAGCAGTATCTGAGGCAGGAGTTTTTGTGAAATCACATTCTCTTTGTTTGGATATTTTAGCTGTGTTTCCATGTAGTGTCATCAGGGTGCGGTCCATGTGTCTGTTTTTATTATTAATGCATCATCAGTGTTTTTGAAAAATGGATAAACATAAATCACAAAACTCCTCTTATATTCTTAAATGTTAATTACAGACAGCAAATGGATGCATCTGTGTGCTGCATGTGTTTTTCACCTACATATAGACTGTCATTCGACATTTACATCCATGATGCCTGAAAAAAATGGACCTTTCCAAGAATTTTGCACAGACACACAGTCTATAAAAAGACACAGACATGTGAACAGCACCATACATTATAATGGGTACATGTTTGTGAATGAGGCCTAAGGTGGAATGAAATGTTAAAATTTCCAAAAATATAGGTATGATTTTTACAATGCAAGTGAGAAGTGAGACTAATGATTAGACTGCGGGGCATTTTTAGAATAGAAGAAAGAATGATTTTCATTTGAAAAAACGTTTCCATTAGTGATGGGCGAGTCCTAAATTACTCGGAATTGCTTGACTCTAGCGAGTCCGAGCCCGGGACTCGCTACTCGTTGCGAGTCTAGCGAGTCCAATGTTAAGGAATGTGGAAGCGAGTAATAGCGAGTAATGTGCGATTTACAAATCGCAGATCTGTCTCGCAAAGTGCTCACATTGCCGTTTTGGAAATCCCACTCGCAACAGTATTTTGCTGCTGTGTCCGAGGCCAAACTCGCATGTGTTTGTCTTATTTTGCGCCGATGACGCGAGGCAAGCGATTTGCTCCAGCACACACCATGCTTTTAGCATACAGGAAATAAGCCGACTCCAGCTGACAGACGCACACACACACAGAGCAAGCATGACCCATGTCAACACGCTGCAGTTTATTGACCTGGTGGAGGCTCGGCCCCTGCTTTGGCTGCCCACTGACCCTGCCTATGGGGATAACATCCAGCGGACTACAGCCCGGAGGGAGATCGCTCAAGTCATGTTCCCTGCATTCCATCGCAGTGGCCAGGATGCACACACCAATATGGGTCAGTTAAATGTGTTCACACGTTATATTGCATTTACCGTATATACTCGTGTATAAGCCGACCCGTGTATAAGCCGACCCCCTTACTTTTGCCCCCAAAAACTGGGAAAACATATTGACCGCCATCCTGGTATACAGCGGCATTCACTGGTAGACAGCCCCCCAGCAGAGTATCCAGCTCCCCCTGCAGAGTGTACAGGCCCCCCAGTGGGTATACATGCCCCCCATATTAGGGTATACAGGGCCCTCAGTGGGTTACAGGCCCCCCAGCAGTGGGTATACAGGCCCCCCGTGGGTATACAGGCCCCCCAGCAGTGGGTATACAGGGCCCCCCGTGGGTATACAGGCCCCCCGTGGGTATACAGGCCCCCCAGCAGTGGGTATACAGGCCCCCCGTGGGTATACAGAGCCCCCAGTGGGTATACAGGCCCCCTGTGGGTATACAGGCCCCCCAGCAGTGGGTATACAGGGCCCCCCGTGGGTATACAGGCCCCCGTGGGTATACAGGCCCCCGTGGGTATACAGGCCCCCCAGCAGTGGGTATACAGGGCCCCCAGTGTGTATACAGGCCCCCCAGCAGTGGGTATACAGGGCCCCCAGTGGGTATACAGGCTCCCAGTGGGTATACAGGCCCCCCATAGTAGGGTATACAGGGCCCTCAATGTGTTATCATGCGCCGTCACATGGTTGCCTATATTTGGATGGGGTCACAATAGTACACTTAGTTTAAGGGCTGGTCCTCCTGGCTCTGAAGGCCAGGGGGTTGCGTGTATATTAATACCACTAATTAGCGGAGTCTGGTGCCTGCACTATTACATTCTCTATGCGTTGACATGTGCCCTGCCTCATTTGTGAATGTGGCGACGTGAGCTCAATGTCCGTAATGCTGTTGATGATGTTCCACACTGTCGCGTCACTGTGCCTTGTATACACATTACACACACAACATGAATAAAATGTTATTGTTGATTTGTACACATACTTTTTGTGTTTCAAATGTTATACATGTCTAAACCCTGTATGAAATCATTTCACAGTTGACGTGCTTATCAAACTGTGGAGGAGCTGTCGGGATCAGCACAAAAGGCAACACTGTAAGATCTTGGAGGGGGGACCGGAAGCTGATCCAGGGCCGATATATCGCCACTTCGACCGGTTGTTCTTCTTTGAACCGGTGGTCCGTATGCGAAGGTATGTGTCTGCAGCACTGTTGTGTACTATTATTATTATTATTATTTATTTTTATAGCGCCATTAGGTTCCATGGCACTTTACATGAGGATAAGGGTTAACGACAAAAAACATTAAATGAAGACAATCAGGTCATACAGGTACAAGATGAGAGGACCCTGTCCACGAGGGCTCACAGTCTACGTATGAAGCTCTATAATGAGTGTGGTGGTTTACATACCCACACTGGGGTTTGTTTCTGCCATGGTGCAACAGAATTCTATTACCTTTGGCAATGATCCAGGACATACACATTTATAGCCACATTGTGACGTTGGGACAAATAAGCAATGTTCTGCAGGGTGGGCAGACACAATGTTCCGTGACCTCACAATTAGCTATTATTGTTGGCATGTTTGTGGAACAAAGCCATGTCCTTCCCTGCAATGGCCTCTAAGGTGTGTGGCCTTGTCTGGTTTCCCTGTCGTAAGCCTCATTTGTATGTGTTCCTAATGGCCTCCACTTGCATAAGGGCCACATACATCCCTACACGTTTAGTTGTGGGTGTTTTTTTCGGCTAAATAACGTTGCTAGGATATACCCCTTTTGCACTAAACTGTTTGTTCACCATCCCAGATTGTTGACACAGTCAGACACATTTGAGGACATACCCTGTATCACTACAAATACGTGTGGGTCAGTTTTCCCATGGGTATATTTGGGCCTGCAAGGTGATGGTGTAGATATTAAGGCCCACATGTGAATCTTATTTTTTTGTCGTTAACTGATGGCCACATTACGAATCCTCTGAAAAACATAGTGTATTAATGCTGTATAAAATCAAACTAAAGGGGGCCATATTTTAAGTGCAACAGGCTTTTATGTCCAAGGTCCTTTAGGAAACCCGAGGTTTACCCTTGCTGCTCCCGGCTTTGTGTTCGGCCCCGTTGGAATAATTGTCAAACTGTCCATCTGTGCATACCACCTTGTTTGGCACCAACGATGTGTGACCTGCTGCTCAAAAACAACCCCATACTCTATGTCCATTACAGTCGTTTCAAAATCCAAGCCATATGTTTTGTGGGTTTTATTTACCAAGACATTCCTGATTAGCATACATGGCAGCAACAAGGAGTGTAGGCCACTAACGCCGAATGCTCATGTGTCACCTATGCTGCAGGACTCCATTTCCTGTCTTGCTCATGTGCCCTATAGATCTGGGTTATGAGCATTGAGACCAAGGCCGCCCACACTGCGTCTTTTTGTGTCCATCTGATGGCAAACAACCCTGAAGAATGTGTTTGCCTCACAGTGTCAGGCTATAGCTTTGTCCACATAAAGTTACAACAAAAAGTCAATGCAATAGTTGTGGCCACTAATATGTCTTCAAGTGCCTAAAAAGCTGTCCTGCCTAATGCAGGGCACAGTGTAATTGTGCAGTGAAATTTTTAAATTTCTAATGTAATGGCAAAAAATCGAGGACCAACACTACCCACACATAGAATATTGGTTGAGGCATGAGCCAAAATGTCCTTAATTTATTTGCTGCAATTCCATCTGAAGGCCAACAATGAAAAGACACAGAATACACAGATACACGGAGTCAAAAAAGCGTGCACATCTTATGTTTGGCCTATGTTTTTGTTTCCAAACGCAACCCATTCACCAAATTTTTTTTGTATTTACCCACAGAGCTACTCACTACCACAGGCGGCGTGGAAACCCTCCAGCACAGGTGCCTGAAGAGGCGAGGGAGGCCCCTGAACCACCCCGACTTGGAGTTGAGGACCAAGGACTACCACCACCACCACCTTTGGGGCATGGCCGGCCAAAAGAAGAGGAGATTCAAGGGCCACAACAACGCTCTCCCCACCAAGACCAACCTCCTGCAATGGAGGAAGCTGGATAGCCAACTGGCAGCAGTGTGGATACACAGCAGAAGAACAGCAGCCATGGTCAGATCCTGGTGGCACAAACTGACCAGCTTGGACAATGTGATGCTGACTTTGCCCGCAGTCTGATACCTTTCCTGGCTCTCATTCCATTGGAGAGACGACTGCGGGCAAGGTCAGCAATCCACATTGTCCTTGATGCCTGTCGGCCCCCAAACCACCCTGGCGAGGTATTTAGTTATTTGGAGGGGTGGCAACAGTCAACCTCCAACCGGCTAGACAGGCCCACACCCCGGGACAGCTATGTGCCGACCCAGAGGCCTATACCACCTTTGTGGCCACTCAACAGGGACCTCCTAAGACAAGGGCATTTCCCCACACCGGCCCAGATGACCCACCCTACAGGGTTACAATCTGCGGCGGAGGCCATACATGGAGCCCTGGACCTCCTCCAGGACCAAGGTGATGGTGGGAAGGTAGAGCCTACCCCACCCAATCAGCCCACCTACCACAAGCTGTAGGGTAAATTTTTGTTTCCTTTTTTTTATTTTTTATAAAAAATGTGCAGTGCACAATTTGTTTTCTTTTTTTTCTTTTTTTTTTAATATATATATTGTGCGTTTGTGAAGTAAAAGCTATTTTACATCTTTGCCATTAAGGCGTGTTAATACACAGTTTGAAAAAACAGCTTTGTGTCTGTCTTTTTCAGGGAATGGATGTGTAGGTTGTTTTGTGGGTGGCCTTAAAGTCATCATCATTAGCAAGTACTTTACGGCCCGCATGGCGCATGAAGGCACCTTGGTTAGTATGTGTAAAATCATGACTCCAAATACAAATGTTACTGACAAATAAATAGTGCCTGTGTTTGGGGGGGTTACTTAATGCCTCGCTATGGCAACAAGACTAGGAACACAGATGCAAGAGGCTGGGACGTCTACTTGCAACACAGCGCGTCTACGCGTTTTCTCCGGAGCGTACAGTGGGACCCTTCGCCAGGCTCCAGCAGGATTATTGTACAAGCAACGCCCACGATGCAGGCATAGGCTTGTTGCCTCAAAAAATTAGCTCAAAGGGCTTAATAAAGTCTTTTTTTAAATAGAGGAGGGCGCGTGGCCCCTAGTATATACTTGCTTGTCCTACGAGCATAGTACAAACAACGCCCACGATGCAGGCATAGGCTTGTTGCCTCAAAAAATGAGCCCAAGGGGCTGTATTGTATTGGATGGAAAAAAAAAATGAAAAATGCTCACAAGCGGATGCACTTGTAAAGTAAAATGATTTATACTGATTGCGTAGTTTGGTTATCATGCAGAAAATGTTGCAGGAACAAGACATCACATCGTCTGAGCTGAGGGACATGCCGATACTTCCTGTCTTAAAAGGGCATAAAGTTAAAAGCACAATTTTCCAATCATATTAATTATGATTTTGTTACTCTACATTTGGGTACTGTCATCTGGGGGGCTTACGAACTGCGATGATATCCAGTCCTTGTTGAACTTTATGAGAGTCAGCCTGTCGGCATTTTCAGTAGTAAGCCGTGACCTTCTATCAGTGACTATACCTCCAGCGGCACTGAAAACACGCTCTGATGTCACACTAGCAGCTGGGCAGGCCAGCACCTCCAAGGCATACAAAGAGAGCTCTGTCCAAGTGTGAAGCTTGGAAACCCAGTAATTAAAGGGTACAGAAGGGTCGGTTAGGAAGCTGGTACTGTCACTGACATACTCGTTCACCATGTTGGACAATTGCTGTCTCCTATTCAAGGTGACCGTAGGCATGATCCGTTGTTGATCGGAAGGTCTGTTGAACATCGCTCAGTTGGTGGACATCTTACCCCCACCTCTTCTTGACATTGATGGCTGCTGTTGCAAAGAGCTGGTTCTTCGGGGTGTAGCGGAGTCAGACGGTGATATGGACATCAAATTGTCAACAACAACCCTCTTGAAAAAATCCATCGTTAAGCCCCTGGGTGACTGCAACAGCAGCGATGGAAATTTGTCTTTGTACTGTGGGTCCAAAAAGGTTGACAACCAGTAGAGTTTGCTGTCATAGATGTGAATGACGCGTGGATCTTGGGAGAGACATTGAGACATTACGTCAGCCATGTGTGCTAAGCTGCAAAGACTCATCTCCTCGGTTACAACAGAATGAGGATCACTACGCATCATGGCCTCTAAATCGGTCTCCGCCTCCTCCTCTTCAGCCCACCCATGCTGTACCGACATAAACGTAGGGTTGGGAGTACCATCAGGGTTCACATCAGTACCACAGAAAAATAAATCTTCTTCATCATCACCCTCATCACCTTCTTCTTCCAGACCCAATGTAGCCTGCTGATATTGGCTTGGCTGGCTAGGATCAGCGATGTTAAATTCTGGCTCCATAGCCATCCGCTGGGCCCTCAAAGATTTTCAGATTCAGGAGCGATTCTTTAAGCAAACAGAGCATGGGGATGGTGAGACTGATAATGGACTGATCACCGCTGACAAGTTTGGTGCAGTATTCAAAGTTCTCCAGCAACTCGCAAAGGTCAGCGATCCAGACCCACTCGAAAGTACTAATGTGTCTGGTCTGACTTCCGGGGTGACGGGCATGTTGCAGCTGATATTCCGCTATTGCCCTCTGCTGCTCATTAAACCTTGCCAACATATGGAATGTTGAGTTCCATCGCGTGGGCATGTCGCAAATTAGCCTGTGTTTAGGCAAATTTAATTTGTTTTGAAGGGCTGAAAGACTTCCAACTGCTGTGTACGAATGTCTAAAATGGGCACAAATTCACCTCACCTTCTCCAGTAGGTCAGATAACTCGGGGTATATTTTCATGAATTTCTGAACTATTAGGTTCAGCACGTGAGCCAGGCAAGGCACGTGTACAAAGTTACCGTGCTTTAGTGCCGCCACAAGGTTTCGTCCGTTATCGCTGACAACAAGACCTGGTTGTAGTTGCAATGGGGCCAGCCACTCATCAGTCTGTTGCTTAAGACCTTTCCACAGCTCAGTTGCAGTGTGAGGTGTGTCACCTAAACATATAAGCTTCAGAAGAGCCTGTTGTCGCCTTGCTGAAGCACTACTGCAAAGCTCCCAACTTGGACGTGATGGTGCGGGCAGCTCAGCAGTGGACAAGGAAGTTGCAGAAGCAGATTGTGTACTGGACATATATGATGAGGCAGCCACCCGGAATGATGTTGTGCCCGCTATTCGTGGAGTTGGTAGTATCTCAGATGGTCCACTTTGAGAAGTTGGGACACTGTCCACCAGGTTGATCCAGTGAGCCGTTACTGAGAAGTATCTGCCCTGTCCACAACTACTTGTCCACGTGTCCGTTGTTAGGTGGACTTTGGCGGTTACAGCATTTGTTAGTGCACGCTTTAAGTTGGTAACAATGTGTTGGTGTAACGCAGGTACGGCACTACGTGAGAAAAAGTAGCGGGTGGGTACAGAGTATCGTGGTGCTGCCACAGCCAACAACTCCCGAAAAGACTCTGTACCCACAAGCCTAAACGGCAACATTTCCACAGCTAACAACTTTGCAATTTGTGGAGTCACTTTTTGGGAAAATGGGTGTGTCGATTGGTACTTCCGCTGCCTTTCATACAGCTG